>OZ012739.1:464895727-465275727 GCA_963859935.3 Lathyrus sativus | reverse complement strand
ATATATATATATATATATATATATATATATATATATATATATATATATATATATATATATGTTTGTGCCTGGGTTTTTTCTGTATGCAGAGTTGTTACCTTGAGTGGTGAGGATAAGTCTTATACCCGGACTTGAGTGCACCTATGATAGGAAGGTGGTATATTCAAGAAGGCTTATAGGGAGTTGATTCCCGAACAAGCTGACTTGAGAAACCACCGCTCAGTGGAGGCCCTCTTGGGAGTAGTTTTGTTGAACGAGTATTCATGGAAACATTACTACTTTCAACCTAGGAGCCTATGACACTGAGGACCTTAGTTACCTTTTAACCCCACTTGACCTTTTAGGACGTTGTGCGATGACTATGAGGGAGTAGTCCCGAAGTAGTTGATACGCGATACTACACTCAGATAAGACTCTCAAGAATATTATTGATTTCCAAGTAGTTGGTGTGTCGATAATATCCTAAAGACGGGTCGATGACTTTGGGAACTTTTTTAGAACCCGCTGTGCAGGTGCTTTACCCCTAGTACACACCCTGTGGTTGGTTCTTTACCCATACCTCATGTTGTGATCTCGAACCTTTGATCATGTTTTGTGTGTTTTGCATCCCGTCTTGCATCGCATTGCATTGCATTTGAATCTTTGCATGGTTCATTGCATACCTCTGTTTGTCCAGTAGCTCATGTCCAACTGTCTTCATCTTCCATTGTATCTCTGAGTCGTCAAGTTGATTCCTCGACACCGATATCAGACTAGAGCTAATTATAGACGTAAGATGTCAGAGCAAGAAGTACACAATGCAGAGATCCGAATAGAGATCGATGAGTTGAAATCAGGCATGACTAAGCTCACCGAGATGCTTCAAGTCCTGATGGCCAGGGGAGAACCTCAAAGGACCATCATTCAGAAAGTTTTAAGTGTCGATCCTCCTCCTGTTCAAATTCTACCTTCAACTTGGCTAGAGTTTGGTTTACCTCACAAATACTCTGCACCTCTTGCGTCTACTGCTATGATTGGTCAGACTGTCAGACCAGTTTTTCATGCTCCTGTCTTTGCTGAGCCCAGACCCGTGGTTCACACTGTTACCCAAACTGTCTGAGCTCCCTTTGAGAATCCTCTCTATGAGTACAATGCTGCCAGTGCTCAAGGGGAAGACCATGAAGATTTTGTTGAGCCTGAGATTGTCCGCGAACAGTTTCAGATCATAGACAAGAGACTCAAGGCCGTCGAAGGTACTGACTTCTTCAATGTTGATGCAAACAATATGTGCCTAGTTTCTGGTCTTGTTATGCCTGAAAAGTTCAAGTCTCTCGAGTTTGTGAAGTATAAAGGTCATTCATGTCCAAGAGCCCATCTGGTCATGTACTTCCGAAGGATGGCAGCTTACACCAACAATCAGAAGCTGCTCATCCACTGCTTTCAGGACAGTTTGAGTGGTGCTTCTCTCAAGTGGTATATGAACTTAGAGCACAACAGCGTCACTGCTTCCAGGATCTTGCCAATGCTTTTATGAGGCAATACAAATACAATCTAGATATGGCTCCTGATCGCCATTAACTTCAAAATATATCTCAAGGCAAAAGAGATTCATTCAAGGAATACGCTCAGCGTTGGAGAGAGTTAGCTTCCCAAGTTGAACCCCCTCTAGCAGAGAAGGAGCTAACTGGAATGTTCATGGATACTTTTTTCCCTTTCTATTGGGAATAGATGATTGGGAGTGTCTCTTTGAACTTTACAGATCTGGTGACCATTGACCAAAGGTTAGAAGAAGAGCTGAAAAATGGTAAGGTATCCAAAGTCGCTGAATCCTCCAATGGTGCAAAGAAATTCTATCGGAATTTCCAAAAGAAGAGAGAAGATCAGACCAATGATGTTATGAATAAAGTGAGAAGGCCTCGTCCTAGACCTTAGTTTGTTGATCATCATGTTGTTGTTGCTGTTGCTGCTTCACGACCAGCTCAGATTCCTCAACGTCCAGCTGTTGGACAAAACCAGTATCAAAATAGGAATCAATTTGATCCTATTCCCATGACATACACAGAACTTTATCTTGACCTGGTTCAACAAGGGATGACCAGTACAAAGACTTTACAACCTCCTCCTAATCCTCCTCCAGTTGGATTTAGGGCTGATCTCCATTGTGCTTTTCATGAGGGTGCCTCAGGCTACGACTTGGAGCATTGTTATGCACTGAAAGCCAGAGTGCGTGAGTTGGTTAGAAATGGAATTCTTGATTTTAAGGATAGTCATCCGAATGTCCAGAACAATCCCTTGCCAGCACATCAAAAGTGAAGCTTCAGTCCAACTTCGGTAGACTATCTTTTTAAACGCCATTGTTTCAGACATGACGACTCATCTTTGTACTGATTTAGTCACTAGACTTTTTGTTTCTCGTTGTTTGTACTTTCCTCCATTTTGTTTAAGCTTTTTAGTTTTAATTAGTGTTTGTACTTTCATATTAATGAAATGAGCATTGCAATTTTTGATTTCAAATTCATTTTGTCTATTATTTTCACTTTTATGCTTTATCTTTCAAATATTTACTTGTCCAAACTTTTGATTATGCAAATATTTGAGGGAGGATGATGAAAATGTGTTATCCATAACTGCTGTTGGTATGCTTTCAATCAAAATTTGTTGACGATGTAAGGCATTGTTTCAATCCCCAAAACACTGGAGAAATAAGGAAGTTAGTCCCTTGTCAACCGTTCGATCCTAGAAGTTGGAATTTCTTTCTTTACAAAAAACCCGTAATCTTAACCTGGGGCAGGGTAGTTCTTAGTTAACTTTGTTGTATATTCATATAATACACTTTTCATATAAAGGTTGTATTCACAATCTTTCGTCACACACAACAAGTAAGTGTTGGAGATGTCTTTTAAGTCGATGATGATTCACCGTAATCATTAAGCCAGACAGTCACTTTCTTTCAAAAATAAATAAATAATAAAAGCCCGCTAAGTCAATACCTATGAAGGAGACTTAGGCAAAACTGGGGCATTCCGCTGACTGTAAGTTTCAAAAGAAACAGTTCAGGCAAAAGTTAGGAATAATAAAAAGAGGAGATCATTAAATTCCTCACCATGAAAATTCTCAAATGTCAAAACAACCTAATGTTAAAGGGAAGTAGTGACTGCCTTTGCAAAGCCTGTTGACTTCTGAACCATCATCACTATTATCAGTGCAATTCCTAACCTATGGAAACCTGAGTGAATAATATGAGTTAATTGAGCGTAGGGATGAAGATAATCACGTAGATGGGGTGAGCATAAACAAACTTTGAGCCTTTATCCTTTGTTTCATAAACCGTGAACCAGGCCATGTTACAACCCTCAAAAGACCTAACTGAAGCAAGGTTATTTTGAAAGCATACTACAACAAGGTTGTGTAAGCTGACTCCAAAAGATTTTTGCAAATCAATTATTTTGGCATTACACATTTTCTTTACACTTTGAGTGTTTTGAACCGTCGCGTTCTAATATGAAACTCCTATACTTTGCATATTTCAAAAGTGATTCTTGATTCCAAAAGTTGCATGAACTTTGCATTACCATGTTTGTATGAACACTTTTGTTTGCAAATTGGCTTTCCTCTAAAGGAATTTTCAAACAATTGGGAAACTTGGTCAGGTGATCCTATCAGTTTCCTTACAAATCCTATTGAGAATCAGTTCAATATTTGTTCAGGGCAAGGTCTTCTCAGATTTGGTTTATCCAACATATTTTTCAAGACTCAGACTGGGGCAAGCCTTTCGAGGGCACATTAAAACAGTAATTTTCAAGAATCAGATAAGCTGAAGCAATTATCAGTTCATCTACAACAGTCAATTGATCTGGGGCAATTTACTGGAAGAATCCCCAAGCAACTCTCAATCCTTCCTCCAAGGATTATCAACTTGACACAGTTTAACATTGTGACAGAGATGTGCTAAGAAGTAACATCTTGGGTCTCTAAGCAGAATGACATTGATCTCCGTGTTGAGGAATCAGTTCTCCAGTCTTGTCATCTCACCAAAAGAGTCGAGCCTTGTCGTCAGCATTTGCATTTTATTATATATCATTTCCATAATTCATATACATACGCATATCATGAGTGTTTCATCCTCATTTGCATTTCTCCCGAGGTCGTGTTTTATCCATGTCTTACCTTGTGGTCAAAGTCCAACTCACTTGGCACCTACCAAACAGATTTTTCGTGTCTATATGACGTTCTTCTAGATATGATATTTCCTATCCGATGTTTTTCCGAATTTGTTTCTCTTTCTGATGTTTTTCCAGATTGAGTCTTTGTTCTGATGTTCTTCCATAACTTATCTGATGTTTTTCCAAATATTTCCCTTTGATTCTGATGTTTTTCCAGAATCTATCTGATGTTTTTTTGGACTTGTTTCTCTTTCTGATGTTTTTCCAGATTGAGTCTTTGTTCTGATATTCTTCCAGAACTTATCTGATGCTTTCCCAGATATTCCCTTTGATTCTAATGTTTTCCCAGAATCTTTCTGATGTTTTCCCAGATTCTTTCCGATATTTTTCCGGATTTGTTTCTCTCTCTGATGTTTTACCAGATTGAGTCTTTGTTCTGATGTTCTTCCAGAACTTATATGATGTTTTTCCAGATATTTCCCTTTGACTCTGATGTTTTCCAGAATCTATCCGAGGTTTTTCCGGATTTGTTTCTCTCTCTCTCTCTCTCTGATGTTTTTCTAGATTGAGTCTTTGTTTATGATGTTTTTCCAGAAACTCCTTACCACTTATCTGATGCTTTTCCGGATATGTATTTGTTTGTTCTGATGTTCTTCCAGAACTCCTTTGTTGCTTATTTGACGTTCTTTCAGATATGTCTTCAAAATCTTTTCCCGTACATTTAATGCTCTTCTAAATGTTTCAGATGTATCTTCAGAATCTTTGTCTTCATATAATGCTCTTTTAGATGTCTTCAATTTGTTTCTAACTTTGGTTAACAACTATTTGATTTCAGGTCTGTTTCAATCTTTGTCTTCATCTAACGCTCTTCTAGATGTCTTCAATTTGTTTCTGACTTTGGTTAACAGCCATTGTTTGTTTTCAGGTCTGTTTCCATTTTTCCATCCAATACTTTTCTAGATGTGTCCCGGAGTTTGTTCAATGTTTTTTCGAGTATCTCTGGTGTGTTTCAAAGTTCATTCGATGTTTTTCAGAATGTCTCTGATATTTGTCTCAATGTCCCTATTATTTCCCAGATTTCTCCTCACCTCATTCAGTGATCTTCTGAATATTGTGACTCTTTTACATCCAGTTCCGTTCATGGATGATGACTGTTGCTTCCTCAGTGTTGCTATCTTTCTTGAGTGAATGGTTATTCTTTGTGTCGTCTCTGTCCCGTTTTGCTTTTGTGTTTGTCTGCATTTTAGCATCTCATCATTTTCATCATACTAGGGTTCATGACGTGTCAGCATTACATAGTCTTTTCTTTTGTCTATAGCATAGCATGTCATTGCATCTAAGGGCAAAATTTTCGGTTATCTGTATTTAAATACCTTTCACCATGATTTCATGTGGATTTTCATCACTAATATCATCCAGTGAGAATATTTAAATAGGGGCAGCTGTCATACCCCAAATTTTACCCTCAGATTCTTTGATCTTCAGCATATCATTCTAGGCCAGTCACTCTTGCATAATACCTAATTTATCAGCCAGAATAAACTTGTTGGAGTTACAGCGAATCGGTCAAACTAAAAGTCAACTATGTGAAAAATTAGCGGACGAAAAATTTTAAAGTCGAGTATGCAAACGTTAGTCATATTAATCTACGTTTTTCGTAGTTTAACCTGGCGTGCTTATTTAAGTTTTTCGACCATTTTTCAGTCGTATTTTGGACAATTTAAGTCATTTTAGCGGGTAAAATTTATTTTAAAATTTGGCCAAATGCTGTATTTTTCCAATACGTATATTTTGTGTTGATCATTTTAGTGTACTCATTTTATTTTTTCTGAGCACTTCGATACCGGTCCAATTTTTTCGTTTTTAACCGTTTTTACTTATTTATTTTTTAATTAGCTTTTATTTAATCAGATTTTTATATTTTCAATTTATTAAGTTGGTTTATTTTATTTTAAACTTATTTTATTATTTTTAATGTTTAAATTTTTGTCTTTAACTATTTTTAACAAAACTTGTAAATTAAGTTTAAAAATAGATTTTAGTTTTTATTCCTTATTTGTGAAATAACAACTTTAGCATAACACAAATACTAACAAGAGGTTCATGTAGAGTACTACAGATACTTAGGATGCTAACATCTTCCCTAGGTATAACCAACCCCCGAACCTTAGATCTCTTAGCTGTGTTGTTACATGACACACTTAAGGTTTTCTTCGATCCTTACCCTTTCCTTTGGATAAATCAAAGCTCGGTGGTGAACTTCATGATTTGTGATTCAAGTTAATTTAATAGCTTGATATCCTATTCTCACAGCAACAATAACATTTTAATTTAATTTATTTATTTTAATAATGGAGGAGAGAGAAAATAAAAATGACACATAATCTCACCAATTTATTTTAAATCTAATGGTTCCGATTCATTCTCATGCTCTCGCATAAAAATGACATTCTCATAGTATATATCATCTCTCTCTCTCTCTCTCTCTCTCTCTCTCTCTCTCTCTCTCTCTCTCTCTCTCTCTCTCTCTCTCTATATATATATATATATATATATATATATATATATATATATATAACATTTTTGGATTTTTTAAATAACATGTGTCGACTTGAAATAGACAAAAAATTTATTTTTGCCAACAACTCTATATTTGCCGACCTCTAGCTATTATGTGTCAACCTATATAAGCGTTCTTGCTTTTATGTGTCAACCAGAATGACCTATGCGTCGACTTGAAATGGACAGAAAGTTTCGTTTTTCCAAAACTCAGTGAAGCTAGCGGAAATCATACCTGAGCGTATCACACGCTCAAAGATACAACAGTTGCTACCAAACTTTATTTAGTCCTAAAGGACAGGGAAAATATCGATAAAACCCAAGGAAAATAGAAAAAGATAAGAGAGTCGGTTATGAGAGAGGAAGGTACTAGCACCCCGCGTGTAACACCCCAATTTTTAATAATTATTTATTAATTAAATTAATTGATTAATTATGTGATTTTAGGCCTAATTGAATTAACTAATTTATGTGATTTATTTGATATAATTGAATTAGTTGATTTATTGAATTTATATAAATTATTTAATTTATTTGAGTTGTTTGGATTAATTGAATTATTGGACATATTCGAAATAATTGATTTAATTTTATTATTTAACTTATATGATATATTCTAATTTGTAGAATAATATAGAATTGTTAGATTAATTGATTGGGCCTATTTGGGGGTGTGAATAGACATGAGTTATTAAGCCCATTGGAATTACTAGGTTAATTAAAATTGTGAGAATTATATAAAATAAGAGAATGAGATAAAAGAGAATAGAAAGAAAGAAAAGATAGAAAGGAGAAAAGAGGCAAAGAGAGGAGTGGAGAAGAAGAGGAGGAAACTCAATAGAAAGAGCAAAAGTTCAACAAATTCAAGGTAAGGGTGAATTTTTACATATTTATTAAAATTATTTGATAGTGTTAATGGATAGAAATATGTTTAGAATAAAATCCCTAAATTTTTATGATTTAGTAATGGTTAGATTTTGATGAATGTCCTTAATATGTGATGATTAATTTGTTTGAAATTAATGTGTGTTAGTAGCAAATAAATAGAAATGGAGAAATTCTTATATATAGTCATTAACTGTAGCAGGTGAAACCCTTTTTCCTTCCCTTGCCCTGTAGCGACCAGAAAGTGCTAATATAGAGATATTGTTACTACTTACTGTAGCATAAGAACATGGAGTAGGATAATTTAAAAATGATTCTATTAATTGGCTATTACTTCAAGTGAATTTAGTGATGGTATATTACTGTAGCAAGAAAAATAATGAGGAATTATTTTAGTGATCATATATTACATTTCATTTATCATTGAATTTATTTTAATAAAAGTATCATAATGGAGAGTAGTTTCTACTTCATTACTGTAACACAAAATTTAATGGGTAGTAAATATATATCAGATTTAATATATTAGAATATTACTGTAGCGGCATGTATATATATTAATAGGCAATGAAATGTCTCTCCTTCAATAATGTTGTAGTGGCATAATAAATGAGGCAATGTATTTCATTCATTTCAATTATATGTAGCGACACCAAAAGCCAAATTATGGAAGTGGCTTGTTCATAATTGTAACGAAGCAAAACAAAAATAATAGGAATGTAATATTGTGATTCCTTGCCACTACTTACCCTGTAGCGATGACCAGAAGATGTGATACTATATTATTTAACTGTAGTGATAAACATGAATTGAGAGAATGAATATGACCCTTTTCATTCTCATGTGATGTAGCAATAAATTAAGGAAAATAAGTAGCCCCTCCTTTTAACATCCTGTAACAATAGAACCAATTGGGGGATAAAAGTGATACTATATATTTATGTATAATTCAGCAGTAAATTGACAAGCCAGCTAATGACGGTTGAAAGTTGTAACATATCTTCCAACATTCTTATCAATATCTATATTTATATAGTTATGAAATTGAACTCTATTAACTTTGTACTTCAACGAATATTGAAACTTTATTTAAATAATAATTTGATATAAGAAGTAATCTAAATTAATATAAAATTAGCTAACTTACATGCTTTAGATATTTTAACTTACAAAACAATTATAAAGTTATATTAAGATATTGATTACTTGTTTATTTAATATTGATTATTTATTGAATATTAAATTATTTATTGAATATTGACTGTTTATGAATATTGATTTTTAATTATTGATGATGAATTAAATATTTTATATTTAATTAGTGATGTGTGTTTTGTGAATTGAGGTTGGATTGTAGTGATGCTTGTGTATGTGCAAATGTGTGGTAATTCAAGTGTGATGAATTATCAAAGATATGCATGAATATTAAGATTTGAGTATGGTCTTTGTTGCACCCCAAATTTGTCCTACCTTTACATAGTTTCTAGTGCCACTTTATTTTGAATGAATAAAATGACACAATTGGCAAGAGACCGTGTGTAAGGAGTTGTGAGTGTGAGAGGTCGAGAGTTCAAATCCCACCTTCTTCACTTTTTGTTTTTCTTTTATTTTTGTTCTAACTTTTCTATTTTTCATAAAAAAAATAACAAAAATAGTTTTTTTAATTATTTAATTATTATTTTCGTATTTTATTTAAATTATTTTTTTAAAAATATTATTTTTCACTTTTTTCCATATTATTCATAAAAAAACATCAAAAAATTAAAAATATTAGAAAATATTTTATTATATTTAGTAAATAAATAGAGTTTTAAGTTGTTTTAAGTTTGTTTTAATTTAGTTTTGACTAATTCTTTAAGTTGGGCTTTAAAGTGGGAATTAGGTTAGAGCTAACCCTAATTTGTTACCTATATAAACATAAGTGATGGGAGGAAACTTCATTCACATCAGAAAATCAAGAACAGGTCATCAGAAAAGGAGACAAAAAGAAAAACGGCGGTCGTCAAGATCCGGAGGTTCAGAAGAGTTTCGAAGCTCATCATCATCACCTCCATTTGAGAAAGAGGAAAAGAGATCCAAAGAAGTTCGTCGAGAACCATTGCCGCCGGCGAAGAACAAGCGAGAGCATCACCAACCGGCAACTGAAATGTAAGCTTTTATGTTATCCCAATTAAAACCTCTTCCAAATAATTAAACTCTCATTTCATTTTTTAAACCTTTTCTTTTTTTCTAACTAAAAACCCTTTTTGTGAATTATAACTAAAACCAGTTTTTGATTATAATTACAGTAAGTAAAAAACTTAAAACTTTTTCTTAATTAAAACACTAACCACTAATAATTTTTTTTAATAAATAAACAGTGTTTAAAACACTTTTATAGTTAAGTGAAAACATTTTTACTAACTTAAAATTAACCCAGTCCTAAAATTAAAACTTTTTTTTTAGTATTAAAATTAACATTTTTTTTAAGTTTTAAAGATTAAAAATTAAAACATGTTAGAAAGGGTTAAAACTTTTTTCTAAAACTTTCTTTAAAATTTTAAAACTAACATTCTTTTAAAGTAAGACTAACGAACCTTTTTTTTTATGTAAACTTCTTCTTTTAAAAAAAAAACTTATGATTAGAGTTTTTTTTTAATTTAAGACTTTCTCTTTTAAAAATTAAAATTAAAATTAAAACTTTCTAAAGATAAAAAGTTAAAACTAAAGTTTTGTTTATTTAAAAATTAAAACCTTTTAAAATTAAGACTAAAATTTTAATAAAAAAAATATAAAAATTAACAAAACAATAATAAAAATTCCAAATTGCATTTTCGTGTTTCTTTTAATATAAAATATGTTTGCCATATTTTCGTCTAACTTTTCACTAACGTTCTCTGTTTCTCTCCTCAGATTATACAAAGATTATGATTCATATTTATTTTAATTTATTTTGTTCCATGGATGTAATTTACGCGAGGCCATGGTCGCGATTTATTTTGTTTTTGTTTTTTTTGGGATTTGTAATTTACGCGAGTGATCGTCGCGACGCTTTCTTTACTTTCCGCACTTTAATTTTGCCGTATAATATTTTGTCATGTTTGCATGTTTTACCGTTAGAATTCCCTCCGAAGGAATTAGGTCTAGTTGTTTGACCGCCGAGTCAATAACCCTAGTTTTAGCCGTCTCAAACCCTAATTAACCTAGGCGTCCCGCCGTGGACAAAAATACCCTTTACCCTAGTTTTAGGTCAAAGAGTCGCCGTACTTTGTTTTAGGGTTTCCCGCCGTGGAATCCCTAATTTCAACCCTAAATTTTTAATTAACAAATTCAACGTAGAAATAGGAGTTTCAAAGACTCCACATAAGCGTGTCCTTAAGATACGTTTATTCCCCATTGAAACCTTGACCACAGTCAAGACGTTTCTAACCTCCCTTTCGAGGGGAACTACGATTACTCTGATTCCATTCCCTATCCAGGATACGTAGGCACAAGACGCGACGTCTTGCCGAGTAAACTTAGGACTAACCCTTAGGTCTTTAGGTCACTCTATCCCTTAGCAATATATTTCAAACAAATAATAAAATAAAAAAGCATACAATAAACAAAAGGTTCCTGTAGAGTACTACAGAAGTTTAGGGTGCTAGTACCTTCCCTAAGCTTAACCAACCCCTTACCTAGATCTCTTCCTGCATTGTCTTTACGATGCAAAATTAGGTTTTCCTCTTTTGACCTTTTCCTTCGGATAAATCAAAGAGCGGTTGTGAACTAAAGATGCGATTCAAATTAATTAATAATTTGAAATCATATTCTAACCGCAACAGTCTTAATTGCATATGATTGTTGAATTTGCATATACATCATTTGTGTCAAGAGACAATGCTTGTTAGTTCCGCGGGAGCTAGTGACTTGTCCCAAACTTAGAGCGGGGTTTGAAAGCTTAGGGAATGGGCTTTTTGTGTGTTATTGGTCTAGGGAACGGACCCGGTTTAAATGTAAAAACCGAAAAATAATAACCAGTGTTGGTACCACATGACATGAGTTGCATTGAGTCTCATTGTGCATATGTTGTGATATGAGATTATGTGTAACTATGTGAATTGTTGAATTGGTGAAATTGTGGATTGTGTGTATATCCTTGTGAATGATATGGTTACTTGAGTAATACTTTTTTGATGAAACTTTGAAGTGTGAGAATAATAGTGATTATGTTTGTATGCCTTAAATTATATATTATCTTATAATTTCAATAATTATGTGAATTCTCACCCTTCTGTTGGAATGATGTTTTATACGACATCGCTCAGGTACTGAGGAGTAGAGTTGCTTCTAGCACGAGGTAGTCGTTGGAGTAGCTTGAGTTGTGTCTTTATTTATTTTGGGTCGAGTCATGCTCTGATTATGTAACACTGGGGAATGTTTCGATTTCATATTTTGAGAGATACTTTATGTACTCTACTTTATTCTGTTGTTGTTATTTTGAATTATATGAAGAATTGGTTTTTAAGCCTAAGTATAAAAAATGAGATGAGCATGAGACTTTTATTATGTCAATCATGATTAAAGAAAATCTGCTGCTACATGCTAATGTGAAGGTGTATGAAAAGCAGAAAGTTATTTTTATATTATTGAGTATGACAGGTGTTGTGTAATGTTTTGAAAATTTATGTGAGACCCTTTTGTGAAATGCATGATAATTACTCTGATCTATTTATATTTATTCTGCGGGGTTAGAAGGGTGTTACATTAGTGGTATCAGAGCAGGTCGGTCCGTCCGACCAAGTTGTCTAATGTTGTGTATTCCCTGGTATGCGACATGTGTGTGAAAACACCGTCGGTACATGTTTTGTGGTGGAACCTTTGTCTGCAGGAGTGAGAATGATTCAAGTGGGGGAGAAGCTTGTACTTCCCCATGATGCTGCAAGTGCAGAGTTGTGGCTCAGTGTGTGGTTGAACGCTCTTATAGTTTGGTAAAGATGGTTTATACTTCATCATGATTTTCGGCTGTCTATTGACAAATTGAGGAACTGATCACCCTTAATCTCTTGTTGATAGTAGTTGGGATTGTGTTAGATGGGATATACGTGTCTTGCAAGCTTAGATGGCGTGAGCAGCGAATTGTCTTGAGTTATGCTAAGTGTTTAAGAATTATTTTGATGAGTCGGTGTAGGATGATGCCGAGATGTTTGATTTTGATGGAATTTGTGAGTTTTGATGAAAGTGAAGAAGTTGGTGGTTTACCAGTTAATTGTGATTGCTCGGAAAATTTCCTGGCGAGATAGTGATGTACGGCCAGGACGTGAAGTGGAGTTGTGACCGACTTAGATACGAAAACTGGTCCGAGAGTGAGAGCTCCGTATTTTATGTCTATTTGGATGGTCAATGGATTAAACTGATTAAGTAGTGTTGAGACTTGGGTCTGGCGTGTGTGCTAAGGCAACAGAGTGTCAGGTTGAGTATATAAAAGGTGAATAGTGACTCCGGATGATTAGTAAAGAAAGTAAGATGTGGAATGCAATATTAGTATAATTAAACCTCTAGATATTCCAAGAGTTGAAGATGTGTTGAATGACCTTCTGAGTGTAAAATTGTTGTCGTACGTCGAATTCCGAGATCGCAGCTTGTTACGGAATCAATGTTTTTACGGACGAAAGTTGGAATAGATTACGCCGTTGTGTCGGGTAATGTTAGGCCGTGATCGAGTATGCTTGTTTTATCGAATTTGATTGATTTTTGTAAGCTTTTGCATTTTGGAGAGTTGAGGATTTAAGATTCGGATTGAAATTGAAAGTCGTAGAATTCACGTTGATGGTTCTAAATCACTAATATATGTTTGGTGTGAATGAGTATGTGATTGTTTCGAATAAAATAATTGAATCGGTCGGATTTTCGGGTGAAAATGCTCAAACCCGTAGCAGTCTTTATGCAGACAAATTCTGTTTTGGAGAAACTTCGAAAATTCATATCTCTTGATCCGTAACTCGGTTTTAGTCCCCGTTCGAAGCATTGGAAAGCTAACAAGATGCTCTTTCTAGGAAAAATTGTTTTGAGGCCTGTACCTGGTTCAATTATAGCAGAAAATTGAAAATGTATCGTGTGCTGATTTTTGCCGAACCCGACAGGACCATTTGTTGTATTTTGTGATGCCTTGTTGATACGATTGGGAGAGATGCTAAGTGAAACTTCAGCGAGTTTTGATTATTCTTTAAGGGAACTTGAAGTACATAAGAGGAATCATCTGATAACTGATTTAGTGTTGGTTGCGGTTGTGGTTGTGCCGGAGTTGGAAGCCTCAATTAGTTAGTTTGAGATTTGACATGTTTGGTGATCTTAAGAACTTAAGGTATTTGTTGATTTGAAAAAGAGTTGAATATGGTGCAGAGGAAATAAATAGGGACTTCTGAAGGAGTATAATTTTGGGTTGAATTACCATTCGAGTGAGACCAAGTGGTAGCAGAGGTATCGAATTGGAAATTTCTGTATATACCAATGATGATGGTAATGAGTTAGAACTGATGAAGCAAATTCAGGATATAAATTCAGGATATGAGTTTGGCCTGTGAAGAAAATATCTTAGGGAGTTGAGCTTTGTATCTTGAGACTGACTATAGGTATTCTTGATAAGATTCGAAGAAGTCGAAGTTCTAATTTGAGTTAATAGATTGATTGAATTTAATGAATTGAAGTCGAAGAGTTGATTTTCGGATTGATGAGAATGGTACCATGAGATGTCGTGATGGAGTGTGTGTTCCAAATAGTGTGAGTTGGATAAGAGTACTCTGGAAGAAGAACATTGAGATAGATGGAGAGAGAAGTGGTTGAAGTGGTATGTGCTGGTTTGACTTATCGGAAGTCGAAGTGTGAACGTCAGAGGTTGTTGGACCTGATACAACTATTGAATATTTCTAAATGGTATGAGATAGTATTCTCATGGATTTTGTGTTGGGTTTTCCGAAGAAATGTGAAGGGATATGATTCGACTTGGGTGGTTATGAATGGATTGGCAAAGATTAACTCATTTCTTACTAATGAGGATGAATCATTCTATGCTGAAGCTAGCTAAGAGGTATAGTGAGGAAGTTGCGGGGTAGTATGGGTTACCGTCGAATATTGTGTCAGATGAGAATCTGAATTTTCGTTGAGATTTTGAGAAAGTTGTAGACGCTTTGGGTGTCATGTTGAAGTTGAACTCTGTCTAGCATTCGTGGACGGACTGGACGGACAAAGAGAACTATCTAGTATGTAGGGGATTTGTGGAGACATCACCTATGCAGATAGAGGATCGGGAGTTGAAGCAACTTCGAGGTAAAGATATTGTTTTGGTGGAGGTCGCTTGGGGAGGACCAGCTGGTGGAAACGTGACTTGGGAGCTTGAGAGTGAGATGCGTGAGTCTTACCCCGAGTTATTCGTTTGAGGTAATTTTCGAGGGCGAAAATCTTTTAAGTGGGGGAGGGTTGTAACACCCCAATTTTTAGTAATTATTTATTAATTAAATTAATTGATTAATTATGTGATTTTAGGCCTAATTGAATTAACTAATTTATGTGATTTATTTGATATAATTGAATTAGTTGATTTATTGAATTTATATAAATTATTTAATTTATTTGAGTTGTTTGGATTAATTGAATTATTGGACATATTCAAAATAATTGATTTAATTTTATTATTTAACTTATATGATATATTCTAATTTGTAGAATAATATAGAATTGTTAGATTAATTGATTGGGCCTATTTGGGGGTGTGAATAGACATGAGTTATTAAGCCCATTGGAATTACTAGGTTAATTAAAATTGTGAGAATTATATAAAATAAGAGAATGGGATAAAAGAGAATAGAAAGAAAGAAAAGATAGAAAGGAGAAAAGAGGCAAAGAGAGGAGTGGAGAAGAAGAGGAGGAAACTCAAGAGAAAGAGCAAAAGTTCAACAAATTCAAGGTAAGGGTGAATTTTTACATATTTATTAAAATTATTTGATAGTGTTAATGGATAGAAATATGTTTAGAATAAAATCCCTAAATTTTTATGATTTAGTAATGGTTAGATTTTGATGAATGTCCTTAATATGTGATGATTAATTTATTTGAAATTAATGTGTGTTAGTAGCAAATAAATAGGAATGGAGAAATTCCTATATATAGTCATTAACTGTAGCAGGTGATTGGAAAGAAAAAAAATAGCAGGTGAAACCCTTTTTCCTTCCCTTGCCCTGTAGCGACCAGAAAGTGTTAATATAGAGATATTGTTACTACTTACTGTAGCATAAGAACATGGAGTAGGATAATTTAAAAATGATTCTATTAATTGGCTATTACTTCAAGTGAATTTAGTGATGGTATATTACTGTAGCAAGAAAAATAATGAGGAATTATTTTAGTGATCATATATTACATTTCATTTATCATTGGATTTATTTTAATAAAAGTATCATAATGGAGAGTAGTTTCTACTTCATTACTGTAACACAGAATTTAATGGGTAGTAAATATATATCAGATTTAATATATTAGAATATTACTGTAGCGGCATGTATATATACTAATAGGCAATGAAATGTCTCTCCTTCAATAATGTTGTAGTGGCATAATAAATGAGGCAATGTATTTCATTCATTTCAATTATATGTAGCGACACCAAAAGCCAAATTATGGAAGTGGCTTGTTCATAATTGTAACGAAGCAAAACAAAAATAATAGGAATGTAATATTGTGATTCCTTGCCACTACTTACCCTGTAGCGATGACCAGAAGATGTGATACTATATTATTTAACTGTAGTGATAAACATGAATTGAGAGAATGAATATGACCCTTTTCATTCTCATGTGATGTAGCAATAAATTAAGGAAAACAAGTAGCCCCTCCTTTTAACATCCTGTAACAATAGAACCAATTGGGGGATAAAAGTGATACTATATATTTATGTGTAATTCATCAGTAAATTGACAAGCCAGCTAATGACAGTTGAAAGTTGTAACATATCTTCCAACATTCTTATCAATATCTATATTTATATAGTTATGAAATTGAACTCTATTAACTTTGGACTTCAACGAATATTGAAACTTTATTTAAATAATAATTTGATATAAGAAGTAATCTAAATTAATATAAAATTAGCTAACTTACATGCTTTAGATATTTTAACTTACAAAACAATTATAAAGTTATATTAAGATATTGATTACTTGTTTATTTAATATTGATTATTTATTGAATATTAAATTATTTATTGAATATTGACTGTTTATGAATATTGATTTTTAATTATTGATGATGAATTAAATATTTTATATTTAATTAGTGATGTGTGTTTTGTGAATTGAGGTTGGATTGTAGTGATGCTTGTGTATGTGCAAATGTGTGGTAATTCAAGTGTAATGTATTATCAAAGATATGCATGAATATTAAGATTTGAGTATGGTCTTAATTGCATATGATTGTTGAATTTGCATATACATCATTTGTGTCAAGAGACAATGCTTGTTAGTTCCGCGGGAGCTAGTGACTTGTCCCAAACCTAGAGCGGGGTTTGAAAGCTTAGGGAATGGGCTTTTTGTGTGTTATTGGTCTAGGGAACGGACCCGGTTTAAATGTAAAAACCGAAAAATAATAACCAGTGTTGGTACCACATGACATGAGTTGCATTGAGTTTTGCATTGAGTCTCATTGTGCATATGTTGTGATATGAGATTATGTGTAACTATGGGAATTGTTGAATTGGTGAAATTGTGGATTGTGTGTATATCCTTGTGAATGATATGGTTACTTGAGTAATACTTTTTTTTGATGAAACTTTGAAGTGTGAGAATAATAGTGATTATGTTTGTATGCCTTAAATTATATATTATCTTATAATTTCAATAATTATGTGAATTCTCACCCTTCTGTTGGAATGATGTTTTATACGACATCGCTCAGGTACTGAGGAGTAGAGTTGCTTCTAGCACAAGGTAGTCGTTGAAGTAGCTTGAGTTGTGTCTTTATTTATTTTGGGTCGAGTCATGCTCTGATTATGTAACACTGGGGAATGTTTCGATTTCATATTTTGAGAGATACTTTATGTACTCTACTTTATTCTGTTGTTGTTATTTTGAATTATATGAAGAATTGGTTTTTAAGCCTAAGTATAAAAAATGAGATGAGCATGAGACTTTTATTATGTCTATCATGATTAAAGCAAATCTGCTGCTACATGCTAATGTGAAGGTGTATGAAAAGCAGAAAGTTATTTTTATATTATTGAGCATGACAGGTGTTGTGTAATGTTTTGAAAATTTATGTGACACCCTTTTGTGAAATGCATGATAATTACTCTGATCTATTTATATTTATTCTGCGGGGTTAGAAGGGTGTTACACCGCGCATCCGTCGTACTCGATGGGAACCATTCTACTTGCTTCTAGGCTCGGATGAGTTATCTATCTAAAGGCTACTAGCTAAAAGGGACAGGAAAAGGGACGAAGGAAAGTGCTCGCAGAGGATTGGATCCCTCGTGCCTACGTATCCTCATAGTGCAATAAGGAATTCAGAGCTCCATAGTTCATGGAACTAGGAAAAGAAAAGGGAACGTGGATCGCCAAGATTTCACAATCTCGTGCCTACATAACCTCATAGTGCAATAAGAAATTCAGAGCTCCGTAGTTCGGGGAACTAAGAAAGGAAAAGAAAAGAGAGTAGTGTCAAAACTAAGAGTGAAAAGGAAGTGGATTCAAAACCAAGAGAAATAAGGAAATGGTGTCAAAACCAAGAGATGAGGAAGTAA
This sequence comes from Lathyrus sativus, assembly GCA_963859935.3. Taxonomy (NCBI): domain Eukaryota; kingdom Viridiplantae; phylum Streptophyta; class Magnoliopsida; order Fabales; family Fabaceae; genus Lathyrus; species Lathyrus sativus. The sequence goes on along the minus strand of OZ012739.1, from coordinate 465,257,394 downwards.
GGAAGTAAGAGCAAGGGTATTTAACCGAGACACATTGTTTGATCCGATGGGAATTCGTTATTTTAAGTGACGAACAATGGTTAATCAAAAAGATAAGAGAAATTGGACTTTTAATCGGTGGATGATGATTAACCAAGGAAAAGGATGTTGAACCAAGGAAAGGTGTTAACCCAAAAGAAACTCAGTATGTTAACAGACAGATTGTGGTTAACGAAAGAGAAAGGGAAAGTTGGTCTTTTAACAGACATATAGTGATTAACAAACAAAAGGGAGGTCAAAACCAAGAGAAGGTTGCTTACTCGCTAGGGATTTCAATATGTTAACAGACGGACTGTGGTTGATCGAAGGAAGAAAAGATCACGACTTTGCTGGGGAAAAAGGTTGGTGTTAACATACGGACTGTGATTAACCAAAGAAACGAGTGTAGAACCAAGAGAAGGTTGCTAACCTAAATAGAACGAGATATGTTTAACAAACATACTGTGATCAACCAAAGGAACAGGTGTTGAACTAAGAGAAGATTGCTAACCCTAAAGAAAGATATTGGTTTCAATAGACGGACTATGATTAACTAAAGGAATGAGTGTTGAACCAAGAGAAGGTTGCTAACCTTAAAGAAAGAGGTTGGTTTTAACAGATATACTGTGATCAATCAAAGGAGCGGGTGTTAAACCAAGAGAAGGTTGCTAACCCTAAAGAAAGAGATTAGTCTTAACAGACAGACTGGTCAACTGAAGGAACCAGTGTTGAACCAAGAGAAGGTTGATAACCTTAATGAAAGAGATTGGTTTTAACAGACAGACTATGATCAAACAAAGGAACGGGTGTTGAACCAAGGGAAGGTTGTTAACCCAAAATAAAGAGATTGGTTTTAACAGACATACTGTGATCAACCAAAGGAATGGATGTTGAACCAAGAGAAGGTTGCTAACTCTAAAGAAAGAGATTGGTTTTAACAGACGAACTATGATTAACCAAAGGAACAAGTGTTGAACCAAGAGAAGGTTTCTAACTTTAAAGAAAGAGATTGGTTTTAATAGACAGACTGTGATCAACAAAATGAAGGAGGTGTTGAACCAAGAGAAGGTTACTATACCTAAAGAAAGAGATTGGTTTTAACAGACAAACTATGATTAACTAAAGTAACGAGTGTTAAACCAAGAGAAGGTTGCTAATTCTAAAGAACAGGAGTTGAACCAAGAGAAGGTTGCTAACAGACAGATTGGTCAACCAAAGGAGCGGAAGTTGAACCAAGAGAAGGTTGCTAACCCAAAAGAAAGAGATTGGTTTTAACAAACAGACTGTGATCAACCAACAAAATGAGTGTTGAACCAAGAGAAGGTTGCTAACCCAAAAGGAGAGAAAAAACTTGGGACAAGAATGAATGATCAAGGATCGACTCTGCTAAAGTTTGGGAGACACTATGGTCTGGGGATAGAGATGTCTATTCTAGGCACAGGGTCATTCGTCCCCTACCAAAATAGTCAGAATGAGGGTAGGAACTTCTCCATTCTCATTTCTTCTCTAGCACTCAAAGCGTAGTGCAAGAATTGAAACTGACAGAGTAACGACGCAATTTGACTAGTGCTCCAATGCGTTGTGCATACCTCCAACACAATAGGATCAAGAAAGAAAGGCTCTAAGGAGATCCTAAAGAAGAGAGCGGGGGGAAATTAACCAATAAAAACAAGGTTTTGATCAATCAATCAAAGGGAAAGAAATACCAATAATCTTTCAAGCGAGTCGAAAGATCATCAAAGCAAGCGTGAGAGATAAAGTTAAAAAAGATTAAATTTTCTCAAGGAAGAACAAAACTAATTCAACAAATGAATTGCGAACCATTAACAAGAACAAGATAGCATGCATTATTAAGCATTTAATCATGTTAACACATAAGCAAAACTATGAAAGTGCCTCAAATCACGTGATACAATTGCAAAGTAACATGAATACACAACATTAAGAATGCAAACAATTACATAATCGACAAATGATGCATCAAAGATTGACATACGTACTGCAACTAGAGGTTAAAAAACTCAAGAAAAATCCATAGATATCAAATATGTCAAGCAAAGGATGTTAAATGTGGGAAGGAATCAAGATAAGCTCAAAAACGAGCAAAACACACCTTCTGCAACAGTTGTAATCGATTAACACATGTCTTTTAATCGATTACAACTTTTCAAAAACTGAAAAATAACGTTGTGAAAAGGTGTAATAGATTAAGACATATATGTTAATTGATTACACCTGCTAAAACATTCTCATTCCTCCTCTAGCACTCAAAGTGTAGTGCAAGAAATGAAACCGACAGTGTAACGACATGATTTGTACAATGCTCCAATGCGTTGTGCATACCTTCGGCTCACCAGGATCAAGAAAGAAAGACTCTAAGGAAATCCTAAAGAAGAGAGCGGGCGAAGATTAACCAATCAAAACAAGGTTTCGATCTATCAATCAAAGGGAAATAAATGTCAATAATCTTTTAAGCGAGTCGAAAGATCATCAAAGAAAGCGTGAGAGATAAGGTTAAACAAGATTAATTTGCTCAAGGAAGAACAAAACTAATTCACCAAATGAATTATGAACCATTAACAAGAACAAGATAGCATGCATTACTAAGCATTAATAATGTTAACACATAAGCAAAAGTATGCAAAAAGTGCCTCAAATCATGTGTAAAATTGCAAAGCAACATGAATACACAACATCAAGAATGCAAACAATTACATAATCGACAAATCGTGCATCAAAGATTCACATACTTTCTGCAACCAGAGGCTAAACAACTTAAGAAAAGTACACAAATATCAAATATGTCAAGCCATAGAAGTTAAATATGGAAAGGAAACAAAGTAAGCTCATAAACGAGCAAAAACCACCTTCTGCAACAGCTGTAATCGATTAACACATGTCTGTGAATCGATTAAAACTGTTCAAAAGCTGAAAAATAATGTTGTGAAAAGGTATAATAGATTAACACATATATGTTAATCGATTACACCTGTTAAAATAGTAGAAATTTAGTTTTCAAAAGCACTTTTCGGAATCACTTTTCGCATGCAATCATAATGGATCATAACATAGAAGTAGTTGCAAAATTCATGTTAATTTAGAGCAATTGAACACCAAAAGAGTCAAGCACGAAACTTTATTATTCAAGTTGCAAAGCAACAAATTCAACAAGATTCACCAACTTATAAGGCTGAGATTTGCCTTGGTAATTGTTGTAAGCGAAATATGAAAAAGAGAAGCTTAGAAAACCAGAGAATTCCAAGATCTAGAGCAATCCGTAGCAAGAAAACTGAAAGTAATGCGATATTTGTGTCGGATCCAAATTTGCACCAAAACTCCTTCGATGATCAACTTCTAAAGCTTGAATTGAAGTAGATGATGATGTTGCTGCAGAATTCAGAAGTGGAATGTAGAGGAATGGAGGTCTAGCTCAAAGAATAACAAGTTTTAATGTGAAGCTTGCTAAGCTTTAATGATAGAATGAGCTCTGGTGAGGTTTAGTGAAGAAGATGAAGATGATTGAGAGATAAAGTTCCAGGAAATGCAGAGCAAATTGAGAGTGAAGAGAGAAAGTGAGATAATACCCAAGGATCCTTGAATCAATGTGAAGGTTTGCTTATATATAATGTAGGTTGGGAGTGAATTAGGCTTGGCATTAAGTATGAAGGTAGTTAAATGAGGTTTGGCACTTGCTTTGGAGTTAGTTAGACCTAACTCATTGAGTTGGGGTCTAACTCAGTTAGTTATTGGTTAACTCAGTTGGAAATCCCAATGCAACTGACTTGATCAAATGGTTGACATGCTTGGAAATGAGGGTGTATGGTGAGCATTAATAAAAGTGAGGTAGTGTAGCAAATGTACTTGATACTTTCTGGTGTAACCGCATGTCTAGAACCTTCCACGAGATGCTAGAATGATGTGGATCAAAGGAGAAGAGGAGTGGCTGCTACAATGTTGAGAAACTACTGATATTCAGCAAAATCAGCAGGTGTAATTGATTAACACCTGTCTGTTAATCGAGTACACCCGTTCAAAAGCTGAAAAAAACAATTGTGAAAAGGTGTAATAGATTAACATATATATGTTAATTGATTAACACAAACAAAGTTTGGCTTTTTTTTGGCTTGAAATGAGGTGTTCTGGTTGTGGTTTTGTACTTCGACCCTGTGCTTTGATAAATAGGTATATGAACTCTTCCATTTTGATTGTATTGATGCTTTGGTGACTCTTCGAGGATACAAACATAATCTCGAGATTCTGGGGGGATTTTTAACATGTACCTGCAATGAATTCACAGATACAAAAATGCTGATGCGTATGCTAGGGATGCCTGTGCAGATGCTTATGTAAAAAGGAAAAAGAGGAGGTTAAATTTTGGGTTACGACACTCAGTATGTGTCGACCAATAGGACTTATGTGTCGACCTAAAAAACCTATGCATCGACTTGAAATGCTTATGTGTTGATACATACCAAAAAATTACTTTGGTTTTGCAGAATCTTCAGCATGTGTCGACCTATACATCTATGTGTCAATCTGTACACAAGTTTTTCATATAAAAACTATGTTTTAACTTGTAAAAAACATTTTAATTTGATTTTAAGTATCATAAGGTTAAGATGCACATATAGACACAGAGGATAAGGTTCAATATACCCCCCTTTATGATGGCAAAACATATGAAGTATTTAATGTCTTGATAAAAGCTCCTCCTAAATATGTGCACCTTAGAGACTTTGTTCTTGTATGAACTTCTCCCCCTTTTACAACATAAAAAAGAGACAAATCCACAAACATGAGAAGCATCATGTAAAAATTACAAAAACATATATAACACTCAGAGGCGTTGTAAATATAAATTTTACAAGAATAACGTGCACTAACATTACATTAGAATGACGTTAAAGTTAAAATTGCCTAAACATAAATAAACATGCATTTCATTAGTTTCCAAATACTTGGTCCACAATTAATTTGACTAATTTCTACGCCCCCTATTTGTCTCATATCTACCCCTAGGTTCTAGCCTCTTACCGTAGTACCAAACCACACCCTCATTACCATACTCAACATCCAGAAAATCACAGAACTCCTGGTAAAATTGCATATAATGATGGTGATTACCTGTTGCACCCCAAAATTTTCCCTCGCTTTTTCTAACTTTTACTGGATTTTGTTTCACATCCATTTACATCATCATTAGGTCATATATCATAATTATAGACAGCATTGGTCTTCTAAGGCGTGGGATCATAGGATTTTCTCGCTATTGGTGTTTACCCTATTCAGAGATGATTCAGGTGGTTCCTATTTCAGTCGAGTGGAAGCAAGAGATTGAATTTTGTTCATCATAATCTTCTTGTCAGAAGATCATTATGTATCAAGGTTTTGTTGTTGCGCAAGACATTTCCTCATCCGGGGTGTATCTCAGGGAGAATTAGGATTTTTACTCACGGTGGAGCTTGTGGATTTTTATCAGTTGAAGATTAAGGTTTTTGTGTCAAGGATGTTTTTGCATGAGATCATAGTGCAAACTGGTATCAATTTAAGGATGGAGGTTTGATTTGGTTTCATTGAAAATCGAAGATTTGATTCAGATTCATTCTTTTTTGGAAGTGTTCATTCAAGTCTTCATTATAATCCATTTCCAAGCCATGATCCTAGAGTCAAATCCAATTGTAAATCATTCTATTCATGTTAAACCCTTTCAAAACTCTATCCAAATTGGTGACCATATCCATGTTGCTTTAACCAAAGTCCACATTTCAAAATCATGTCCACTTTTTAATCCACTTAGAATTCAATCCATATTTTTGTCCATATTAAAAATCCATGTTCTAAGTTCAATTTGATCAAATCCATTCCAAATGAACCATTTCTTTTCTTGAATGCATCTTCTAGACAAATTCATGTCTATGGTCATTTTTTTCTTAGAATTTTAATCCATTTCATTCAAGTTTCAATCTTACACCAAAATTTCAAAGATCATATCAAGTTCAAATTCATTTTCATTTTTCAATTCATAGCCAAATTTTATTCATTACAAGTTTCACTTATTCAATTTCATGTCAAGGCTATAATTTATTCTAATTCAATGTCAAAACTTCAATTTGCATTTAAGATCCAATTTCATTATCCAATTTCATTTCTCTATTTCAAAGTTCAATTCATAATAAATTACAATTTGCAAGTTACAAAGCCCATTTTCTTCTTTACGTATATATACATAGAACCTTTTATTTATTTATTTAGAAGCCCATTCCATCTCTTTTCTTTCCACAAAAATTCTTATTATAGGCCCATTAAGAGCTTCACTCAAATTTTACATCGTATTGTCCACCATATAATATTGAAGTGCGCGGTACCCAACTCAATTGTACAAGCATGTACTGCATCCCAGCCAAAATGATATCCATCTTATAGCAGCTATACCATAACGGAATAAGACAAAAAAAACATGCAAATCGCAGCTCCACACCACGCACTACCAGCCACTTCTGCACTACCACTAAACCATGACAAGCTTCACGCGAAAAAGACAATACAAACAATTACCAACAAACATCAAAGTAGACCCTGTTAACCCTGTGTCAAATCTCTGCTTCCTGCTACTAAGACTTTGATCACCATCTTCCTGGACCTACTAATCTGCTACCAACAAAAACACCATAAAACACTGTATCTGCATCCCTGCTGCCACCATGACCTGCTGTGATTTGTACGAATTGAAAAAAAAACAACAATAATGTTGCAAAATGCTACACAACACGCCAATACAACCATATCCTTCTTCCATACCCTTTTTTCCGGACCAGCACAAACCCAAAAGACCCTCCCGTCTCCTTCTTCCTTTTTTTCAAACCAACCTTCAAATTTATTTTAACCCTTTTCTCTTCCTCAACAAAACCCTCGCCTTCAAACATCCATCGCGACTCAACCGAGAATCCCACACCCTCGCCTTCAATCAACAATCACACTAAAAAACCCACAGCCCAGATTGAAATCCCATAAACAAAACCAGAGAGAAGAATTTGAGAAGGAGAAACCGAGCAAAACAGAATTGAAATCGTCAATAAGCTGACCCAAACCTGAGATCAAGAAGAACGAGCAAGAAAAATCGAGCGGAGACGGAGAGGAAAAGGTCGAAGTCATGTTGTATGTTCCGTGTTCCCTTGTTTTCGTGTTTTCACGTTTCACTTCATTTCACTGAAAGGGAAAATGTTTCGATTTTAAACATTGTGGAAGAACTCAATCTTGGTCGTTGTAACACCTGGGTATTGAGGATGATTCTGCTTTTGAATTTTATCAGGGTGAATATGACATTTTTGCTTTAACCTATGATGAACCATGCCTTGACTTTTCTTTTTAAGGCTAAATTCTGAATTGGCCCGCGTGACCCGTTTTGTTCATTTAGCATTTTTGGCACCGTTTTTTTGAATCACGAATGAATGGGCCATGAGGCCCATGGTGATTCCGTGGAGATTTGTATTTACATCTATCCTAATCTTAACACCCCCTTCTTGTTTTTAATTCATATTTTTCTAAATATTTTTTTTAGTAGTTAACATATTTTTCTAATTAGTTTTTGAGAATTGTTAATATAACTTATAAATTAGTTTTTTTAGATTTTTATATATTTTTCTAATCTAGTTTTTTAGAAGTTTTATAATATTTTTCTAATCAAGTTTTAGAGTTTTATATTGTTTTTTTTTCTAAATAAATTTTTAGAACTTTTTTCATGTTTTTCTAATTTTAGTTTTCAGAGTTTTTAATATATTTTTCTAAATTTAGATTTTGGTATTTTTATTTATCTTTGAGATTTTATTTTCGTATTATTTCATTTCGGTCGATGACGAGACCTCTGAAAATCATTACTAGTCAAACTATTGATGGATCCGAGACCATTTCTTTTCTCTTTCAATTTCCTCTTCATTTTTAATTTTTATTTAATTTTCTCGATCTATGAAGTCTTTCGATCCGTAAGTGTCGATTTATCGAAGTCGATAACCTTCAAAATTTCAAATCTATGGAAAATGATCATTTGGGTCATTTTCTTTACTTTGGGATCGTGACAGGCTACCTTCGATTAATCGACATGATGTTTACGATTAAGACGAGATCCCACCTTTCTTTGGTTTGTGCAACATGATTAAATCAGAGAATGATCCTCAATATCACTTCTCTATCTTGTCCATAGCACGTATATCAATTTATGCGACCTCCTATAGTTTGACTTTCGTCATAAGTCGAGCTACAACGGTTTAGCGTCACATTTTGTCCCGATTCGATTCACTAACAAACTGTCAAACCAATGCATCACCTTCACTTTCCAAAACTTCTTTTCGAAACTTTTCTCTTAAAACCTTGGTCTCGCACCAAATGCATTTTCAAACTCTTTTCCTAATAAAACTCGAATGGTTGTGGAATGGTTAGGCGTAGGCCTTCTCCTATCCCGAGTGTTTGACATTACCTTTAGGGTTCACTGTCACAAAGCACTTACCATTCAAAATCAAAACACCTTTAATAAAGAGAATAAAGTTCTCTTTGTATTGAACTAAAGAGAGAGGATTGAGTGCAGACTTCTTCCTCTCCGAGCATCAGGATATTCAATGTAGAGTGTGTGGTCTCGATACTTGTCTTTCAATATGAAGACGTGACTGTATTTGCCACACCTTTTCACAATAGTTCTTTTGAGATACGTAGGCACAAGATGAAGATGTCTTGGCGAGCAACCTTCCCCCATCACCCGTAGTTTCTCGAACTACGTTGACTCTGACTTTCTCATATCTGTTGAGAATACGTAGGCCTAGGACCGCGAAGTCCTACCGAGTCTCCCTTTTTCCCTTCTATCTCTCTTCCTTGTTTTCAACCTTTCTTTTTATCCCTTTGAACACTCTTTATAACAATAATCTTTTAGGAAATACCTTCACGCATAGACAAACAAATGGTTCCCATCGAGTACGATGGATGCGAGGGGTGCTAATACCTTCCCTTCGCATAACCGGCTTCTGAACCCTTTTTATTGGTTGCGAGACCATTTTATTCGTTTCTTTCTTAGGGTTTTCTCAATGTTTTCCCTTACCCTCATGAGATAAATAAAGTTTGATGGCGACTCTTCTATCTTTTCATTCTCGCCTATTCGTCGTTGCATTTTTTCGAGTAGCGACAATACCGTTTTCAAAAGCAAACATATTGTTGATGCTGGTTGTATTGGAACCATGGTGGAACACCATGTTTTAATGAATACGAGAAAAATGATCAGTGGAATATGTTGCAAAGTTGTTGAAGTTGGTATCCTAGGCATTCATGTGTTCTTGAACCAATCTGAAGCGTTCCTCTTGATCCGCTTCAAATGTGTTACGCCTATGTGACTCCTCCTGTTGATGCTCCTGTTACTCCACACACATGTTCTGTAGCATGGTGATAATTGTAGATTCGTCACCACTCGAACCAATACCAAATTTATTCCCATATGCCACGCCATGATGAGAAAAGAAGTCTTAAACATGAGCTCTAAGTAAAGGCAAAGTCTTGGACATAACTCTAAGAAAAGGAAAAGTCTTGGACAAGAAGTCTAAGCAAAGAAGTTTTAGACATGAGCTCTAAGAAAAGGAAAAGTCTTGGACAGGAGGTCTAAGAAAAGAAGTCTTAGACATGAGCTATAAGCAAAGGAAAAGTCTTGGACAAGAGGTCTGAGAAAAGAAGTCTTAGACATGAGCTTTAAGCAAAGGCAAAGTCTTAGACAGGAGGTCTGAGAAAATAAGTCTTAGACTTGAGCTTTAACCAAGGTAAAGTCTTAGACATGAGCTCTAAGCAAGGAAAAGTCTTAGGCAGTTGGTCTAAGCAAGAGAAGTCTCAATCAGTAGCTAATTGAGCATGTGAAGTCTTAGACACGAGCTCTAAGCAAAAGGTTGTTTTTAATCAGGATATGGTTAAATAAAATTAGTTCAGACTGTAAGTTAATGTTGTAAAAAGTCTTATGTTTAAATACTTAAGCAAGTGTACCCAAGTAGTGATTAAAGTAAAAATCTCTTACTAAGCAAGGGGACTGAAGTACTATCAGTTGGGAGAGGAACCAATATAAATTTGTTGTGTTCGTGTGCTGTTTACTTTGTGTCTGGCTTCAGTTCCACTGCATTCGTAATCTAGTTCAGAACGTCTATTCAGAATCATATCTCTCTTCTAAACATTGGAAGAAGCGAGAAATAAATCTACATTTTTTCCATACACAATTCAACCGCCACCATTCTTGTGTATTTTCCCACCTTCAATTGGCATTCGAGCTTGGTCTGTGCATAACACTTCACAATGGTGCAAACAAAGATCTTATGGGAGAATGTACTTTACATTTCATTATGAATTCAAGGGGAGTTATTGAACTTAGATGTCTACCTGAACAACGGGTCTCATGATCAAATGTTGCTACGTAAAGACTTTGGGTTCAACTTACTGGCTACGGGACCTATCACAAGCTTCTCGTAAAAACTAACTTCAGTTCCAGAATCAGAAATCAATCTAGATAAGTTCTAAAATTATTGATAAAAAAAGTTTTTTATCAGAACATTTGCCAGAAATTGTCAGAAAGTTTTTTTTGTCAAAACTAACTTCATGTATAAAGTTTTTTTTAAATATTAATCTGAACATTTTCCAGAAATTGTCTTTGTCAAAATTATTGATAAAAAAAAGTCTTGTTTCCAGATGATTTCTGAAAATTTTGCTGATTCAGATTCTTACGAAAAGTAGTGTTGTGTTGGTTGTGTTCTTTCTTACTTTTTGATGAATTTATCGTGACACCTGTATCATACTTTACACATGGTTAAACTGTTCTCCTTATGCTTATTACTTTAATTTGAAAAGAATTTAATTTTTCTCTTTTCCTATGTGCGTAATTGTCATTAATATCTTTTATCTATTTCAACACCCTCTCAACACACACAGCCTCTTTCATGCTATACTTTTGTACCTTAACTGAAAAACTCTAGAAAAACCCTTTATCCTTCCTATGGAATCTTCATCGGATAATCCTTCAAACCAAAGACTTCTTCTCTAAATCAAGATGATCTTAAACTTCGTATTTAGTAAATTATCGACTTCAAGAGCTTTAATGCAAACAGTTGTAGCCTAAGAAATTACTTCGAGTCTCAAGGTTGGGTGAACTACTTCAAAATGATGAATGGACCTACTTATCCATCTCTGGTTAAGGATTTCTGGGTCAGAGCCGAAGTATATGATGATTTTTCTGCTCAGACTAAAGAAAGAATTGCTATAGAAAACAACAAGAAATTAAAAGGAAAAACCAGAACTTAAATGGGTTTAAAGGAGTTCAAGTCACAGAAATTAAATATGCTGTAATCGGTTTGGAAGTTACCATTACTCAAGAGCACATTGCTAAGTTAATTAGAGCTGAAAATAAAGGGTTGTTTATTCACAACAGAAAGGATGGAGGAACTTATGATAAACAAATTAAGAAGGTTTTGTTCAAAAAGAAAAGCGACTTCGGAAAAGTGAAGAACATGCATCTAGAGCATAAACTACTGTTCAAAATTCTCAATGGTTGTTTAGTTCCTCAAGAAGGAAATTCTGATCAAACTTCCTGGAATCACAAAATGTTTCTCTGGTTTCTTACAAATGATCAAAGATTAAATCTTCTGGGTTACATCTTTCATCACTTGTGTGAATCTATCAAAGACACCTCCAAGAAACTCAAAAGAACAGTACCTTATTCAAGGCTACTTTCTGAATTGTTCTATCAAGGCAAGCTGGTCAATATGCAGACATAATTTGTAGCACTCAGGATCTGGATGAAGTGTATGGAAGTTTATTATATGCATTTGTTCTGGATCACATGAAAGATAGACTGAAGAAGGACATTATAAAAATTGATAATCCTATTAGAATCAGAAAAGAATAGGAAGTTTCTTAATGACTTTCCTACCATAACCAAGGAAGATCCTCCTAAAGTTATCAGAGTGCTTATTGAAAAAGCTAAGAAGGAATGTGGAGTAGTATTACTCAGGAACATATTAATCATCTTCCCGGTAGATGTCAGGATGTGTATAAATCAAGAAGAAAGAGAAAAAGAATGGTAATCACCTATGATAAAGAGGAAAAAGAAGAAACTGAAGTGCAAAGACTTGCAAGAAATAAACTAATGGGAGATGTCTAGAAAGTTGTGCAGCAGAAGGAAGAAAGATTTGTTCAGAACACGGAGAATCATCTATAAAAAATTGCAACAAGAAGTTGACAAGATAAGAGGAGAAGGATCAGACTATAAATCAGATAAGGAAATTACTGCATCCAAGAAAAGGAAATTGTCCAGTTTAAATTAATTAGAGGAAAAATAAAGGGAAGCAAAGAGGGCTCAGGTTTTGGAACAGGCTGACAACTTCTTCATCGTTGTCATCAATTCCTATTCTGCACTTATAACAAAAGAAATGGTTAAAAAAGAATCATATCAAGGAAGCCACTGAGTTTAAAGAATCATGTGAGGAAATTTTGGGAAAGCAACTTGAAAGTAAACTGGAATCTATTGTTATCTCTTCTGAAGTTATCCAGTTAACTCAACAATTCATCAATAGCTGCAAGAACACTGCCACTATTGAAAATAAAGCTGGAACAAGCAAAGATGTCTATTCTGAAGCAGATGATGTAGAGGAATATCCTAAAGAGAAAGAAGACTTGAGAAGTCCTGTGGATAAGAATCCAAATGCCTCTAGTAGTGACACAACAACGACAGATGAATTCATCTCACCTGCCACTGGATCAAGTACTGAGGCTGAACTTCAACTTAATTCCAATATAAACACTTTACTGAGAAAGTCTTCTACATCCTGACCCCCTGAATCCAATCAAACCTCCGCAATGTCCATTATTTTGCTAAACACTTACTTCTCCCTACTGAAAACTTCTACAACAACACCAAAATAAATCAACAAATCTCTTAATCAAACTATCCAAGATATTGATGCTTACATTCAAACTAATCCTTCTTTATCAGTTCTAGATGAAACAAGTGGTTTGGATGTTAAGCCTCTCAACATTGCCTCACCTTCCAGTAGTTCCACCAAAACTATCTCAGATCATTATGTCTAGGACCTTCACTCTAATATTCCTGAACATGTTGTATCTGAGCAACCCTCTGTAAACAATGACCAAACCATTGCCTCACCACAAATCCACCAAATATATGAACAACACAAATCTCCATCTATTCATGCCCTAGAAAATGATATCACAGATGAATTTATTTCTGAAAACCAGAAAACCACATTTCATCATATGACTAATCATCAACCTTTACCAACCACATGCTTTCTCAGTTAGAAGTTTTCAAGATTGGACTGTTTGATGAAGCAAAAGCGCTTGTGGAAGAAGGATTTTTTACCACTAACTCTATAGCATTTAATGACAAATATGAAAGATTTAGAATAACTGTCAATCAGATCGTTGAAGAACTTAGGGATTTCTATTCTAAGGAAGTTGGTATGTTAAGTCAAAAGAAACTAAAGAGTCTTGAAGATAAGGTAATTGCAGTTTCTGAACGACAAGAGGATATGAGAAATCAGATAACTGCCAATCAATTCTTAATGGATGCTAAGTTCAAATCGTTAGTTGAAAAGCAAGAGGAATTCAATTCTGACCTGAAGGTTATCATGAAATTATTGAAAAAACCTTAGGCCTAGAATTTAGAACCTACTTACATATTTTATGTGTTCTTATGTTTAGTTAAAACTTGTTGTTTGAACTTTTTATTTATTACTGCTATCATGTTATGAATTCCTATGACTCTGCTCTTACATTTATTTTATTTATGCCTGTCATGCCTCTTTAATATCTCTGAAAGTACTACAGATTTGCTCTTGCTGGTAAAGTTAAGCCTTAAACTGATTCAAAAGAAAATTTCCATTAAATAAATTACATTTACAGAGACTTGATTTTACAATAAATTGGTTTATTTCTAGCCTATTTTATTGTTCAGTCATCTCGCTATGTTGCTTAAATATTCTCTCCAGTATTGATATGCTTCCTCGTCTTCAGCTGAAGAATCTTTAGAAGCATCCTTATGCTTCTTTGATTCAGAAATCTAATTTTTGTAGGTAGTTAATCTGGTTTGAATACAGTTTTTTTCCTTCAGTTTCAAACTTTCCTTTGCTGCATTTGCAAGATGTCGGGCATAATGTTCCCCTATGGTCAAACTTCTGTCTTTTGTTGTTTCAACCTTCTTCAGTAAATTCTTTTCTCCTGCATAACCATGCTGCTTGTTTCTAAGTTGCGTGTAGCTATGAGTTTCTTTCGTCATAGTTAACCTTACTTGAAATTATTTTTGATGAACTGAATGAACACTTAAGATCTACTTTTATAGTGTGTTTTGAGTTGTCATGTACCTTCTTGTACCAAATATCTTTGACCCTCTTGGAAATCGTTTCTACTTGGGTCCGAATGCTTTAAGTCCTATAAAGTACTTTTGACCGTCTAGAAGCTCTGACTGCATCTCTGCCTTTGTAGTACCAACCCTTTTGTATGTGACAAATGGGGGAGAAATATTGAAGTATTTAAAATTGTTTTTGTTGGTTTTTGTTTTAAAATGGCTTTTGTTTTTTATTAATTTTTATAAGAAAGTTAAAGTTACAGTTTTTTTGAAAAGTATAACTTAGGATAAGTTCTCAGAACTTAACTTTGGACTACTAGACTCGGGGGGAGCTTATAAACCTCGTGCCCTGATGTTGCTAAGAAATCTGAAGATATTTTAAATTTTCTTAGAAACTTAACTCAGGGGGAGCTTACACATCTCGTGCTCTGATGGTATCTAAGAAAATTTAAAATATCCCAAACATTGTTCTTTAAATACTCTTGTTTGTCATCATAAAAAAAGGGAGATTGTTAAAGCAAGATTTGCTCTTGATGATTTCCACTTTGGTTTAGATGATAACAACTTTATTAAAAGAAAAATGGTGTCATTTAATATTTCATTATGTTTGCAGGTCATAATACCTAAAGAATCCTACTCAGACTCTGTTAAGAAGGAACGACTGTTACAAAGAAGAACTTATTTCCTAGCTATTTTCTGGAATGGATTCTGATGCTGATCATCTCAGCGTATGAAGAAGTATATCGTTGGCTCTACTCTCAGAATTAAAATTAGCTTCTGATAAGGTATTCAGAGTCTGTGACAAAATTCATGATTACCCGTACCAAAGAAAAAGTACAACTATGTCCAATCAGCTCTATAACTTCAGTCTACAATCACAAGGCTCAAGAAATGTTGACATGCTTTATGGATAATAACTCCCAACGGCTCTATAAGTATAGGTTTCCTTTGAAGATTCATTGGTTAAATAGTTCACCTCCTGTATTGAAAAATAGATCTAAGTACCTTCTGATCATTCATCCTTCAATGGCTAGTTCCCAAAAAACTATTATTTAAGAAGACGAAAGTTTTACTAAAAGCTTGAACAAGAGAAAAATAATAAGCGACTAAAGGATAAAGGTGTTTAACACTTCCATCCGATTAAAGAAGAAAATATGAACAATGACCATTACTTGTGTATATGCAGAATCCATTGTTATTGTTGTAAAATGTAATAAGGCTTAAGGATTTCCTAAAAGTACTAAATATCCAGGAAATCCTTAAGTACTTAACATCTTTGATGGGATCATCTCTCTGAAGTTGATACACCTTGTTCCCCTTTCTTCTGAATATGATGTTCTTAAGAAAAGGAAAAGTCTTTGACAAAAGGTCTGAGCAAAGAAGTCTTAGACATGAGCTATAAGCAAAGGCAAAGTCTTAGATAGGTGGTATGAACAAATAAGTCTTAGAAATGAGCTCTAAGCAAAGGCAAAGTCTTGGATAGGAAGATTGATCAAAGAAGTCTTAAACATGAGCTCTAAGCAAAGACAAAGTCTGGGACAGGAGGTCTGAGCAAAGAAGTCTTAGACATGAGCTCTAAGAAAAGGCAAAGTCTTGCATAGGAGGTCTGAGCAAGGAAATCTTAGACATGAGCTATAAGCAAAGGAAAATTCTTGGATAAGAGGTCTGAGCAAAGAAGTCTTAGACATGAGCTCTAAGAAAAGGCAAAGTCTTGGACATGAGGTCTAAGAAAAGAAGTCTTAGACATGAGCTCTAATCAAAGGCAACGTCTTGGACAGGAGGTATGAGCAAAGAAGTCTTAGACATGAGCTCTAAGAAAAGGTAAAGTCTTGGACAGGAGGTCTACGCAAAAAAAAGTCTTATACATGAGCTCTAAGCAAAGTCAAAGTCTTAGACAGGTGGTCTGAGCAAAGAAGTATTAGACATGAGCTCTAAGAAAATACAAAGTCTTGGACAGGAGGTCTGAGTAAAGAAGTTTTAGACACGAGCTCTAAGCAAGGTAAACTCTTAGACACGAGCTCTAAGCAAGGAAAACTCTTAGGCAGGTGGTCTAAGCAAGAGAAGTCTCAATCAGCAGCTGATTGAGCAGGTGAAGTGTTAGACACGAGCTTAAGCAAAAGATTATTTTTAATCAGTATCTGGTTAAACAGAATTGGTTCAGACTGTAAGTCAGTGTTGTTAGAAGTCTAATGTTTAAATACATAAGCGAGTGTACTCAAGCATTTATTATAGTACAAATCTCTGGGTAAGCAGGGGGACTGGAGTACTCTCAGTTGGGAGAGGAACTAGTATAAATCTGCTGTATTCGTGTGTTGTTTACTTTATGTCTGGCTTCAGTTCCACTGCATTTTTAATCTGGTTCTGAACGTCTATTCAGAATCATATTTCTCTTCTGAACATTGGAAGAAGCGAGAAACAAATATGCATTTTTGTCACACGCAACTCAACCCCCCCCCCTTTCTTGTGTATTTTCCCACCTTCATAATCCTCATGCACGAGCTATTGGTTCAATGGAGTTTGATATTAACAAGAAGAATTACTTAGTCATTTTATGTCATAACCAGCCTGGTTGCATTGCCAACCTACTAAAAGGGTTCTTATATGCTTGTAAGAAACCATAAACATTATAATTCACTATAAGAAGTGATATAATAAACACTTATTGTCTTACATAGATTCCAATTATGTTGAAGATATAGAAGACAGAAAAACACATTTGGTTATATTTTTCAATTGAGTAATTGAGCATTAGTAAGGGGTGGATGGGCTAAATTTAATGTGTCGATGCCTTTGTAACTTTAGGATAATTAATGAATGAATGAAAAATTAAAATATATTATTATAATGATATATTTTTAAAAGTCCTATTAAGGGTGGGGATATTACAAACTGTCTGTGAGAGCCGAATCTCATCTGCCGCTCAGCCCCTCCATAAGGGACTGCCTCACCCTGAGCGCAACTTATTCGCTTAGTCATGGAAAATATAGGAAAAGATGTTCCTCAGTCTGTAAGAAGTTAGGGTGAACAGAATAATCCACTTCTCTATAGAAAATAGAGAATCAACGATCCACCATTGACTAAGTGGGTGGTTATTTGTCATACCCCAAACTTTACCCTCAGATTCTTTGATCTTTAGCATATCATCTAGGTCATTCATTTTGTGTAGCTAACCATTTTCCAGGCATTTTTTTGTTTTGTTTCACTTGCGAATCAGGTTTGACTTTAGAGATTCAATAGGTTGGTTAATCAACATTTTGGATAGGTCCTCAACTAATTAGGTTCTCATATTCTCATGGGACCCCTCTCCAGTGGTAACCTATTACAACATGGTCTCCCTATAAATTTCAAAGCCAGGACCCATCTGGTCATGAATTTCCCTTGGATGTATGAAGTAAATGGATTGACAAGATGGATTTTACTTCCCTTTAAAACAATAAAAAGGCCTAAGGAAATTGAGGTGTGAGTTGCTTCAAAATTTGAGAATCAGAGAACCTCAGGCATCTTTGGCTTACTACAGACCATTGGAGGGAAACATGAACTTCATGGAGTTTTCACCTACGCCTGGGTCAAAACCTTACTTGATCAAGTTGAAGTTGTTGAGTAATTGGGATATTTGTTGTTTGATCTTTTTAGTTGATAGGGATTCAAAGTTTATGAGGTCATTGGTCTTAATTCAAAGTGGAAATCTTATTTG
Source organism: Lathyrus sativus (assembly GCA_963859935.3). NCBI lineage: Eukaryota > Viridiplantae > Streptophyta > Magnoliopsida > Fabales > Fabaceae > Lathyrus > Lathyrus sativus. Next base: position 465,239,314 of record OZ012739.1, on the reverse strand, counting down.
CAAATTCATGGGAATTCAAAGTTAAATTTAAGGACAAGAATGTTATGTTTTAAAGCTCCAAAGTTTGAGATTCAAGAATGGATTCAAAGTGCGAGCTTGACTTATGTTTGACATGGGAAGATTTGAATTTTTGAATGAAGCTTTATATAAAGCAAGTCCCATTCAAATATCTAATTTTCAAAGTTCAAGTTTAATTCTTCTCCATTCAAAAATTCCATGACAAATTTGCAATTTAATACCAAGTTTCAAGCTATAATTTAAGGTTCAAACCATAATGTCTATTCAAGTTTTCTAAAAGTCATTCACTTTTAAGTTGTGTGCCCATTTCTTTTTCAAACTCCATTTCAAGCTATTGATATTAAGTTCAATTTAAATTCTTAATTTTGAACTTATATCAATTCAAGTCCAAATTTTAATATCAAGATTCAAGCACTACAAAGGTTAAAATCCTAAAGTTACAATGAAATTCCATGAATGTCATTTGATTCAATTACATTTGTTTATTTTGTTCAAATCCTAAAGTTCCAATGTTTGATACAAGTGTGGAACTTGTTACAACCTAAGTCATGCTATACCATATACTCCATGCTTCATGTCACCACGCACCACCTTTAATTCTTGACAACAATCGTGTTTGGCCGTGTCATCTTCATGCATTGCCCATCGCGCCTCACCATTCTTAGCCTTTTATGTTACATCTCCAAACCTACATAAACCAAGACCAAGTTCAATCATTCAAAGCATACCAAACTAAACATTCCCAAACCATGCCTATTCATCATTATAAACAAATTCATCAAACAACCAATTTCAAATTCAAAACCATCCAAAAACAAATCCAAATTCCTTCCATAAGACATAAACCAATTTTCAAAGAAACAAAAAAAAACCCATCATTCAAATCCATGTCACAAATTCGATTTTTATTCCAAATTCAACATACAACTCACACAATTCATCATGTCATACACAAAGTCCACATTTCAAACCATAGACAAAGTCCACATTTAAAACCATAAATAAATTTCAATCCTCACATTCAAGTCAATTTTAAACACGTCCTAAACCAATTTATCCTAAACCAAATATCCAAATTAAATTAAAAATCTTTGTGAACTAAACATCAAGCCACAAACAAAATTCAGAAATTCATCAATTACAAGTTCATGTCACATGTTTATCATACATTGTACAACATTTTCATATGTCACAAAGTCAAAATTTAGAGTATTTTCACAAGAGGACAAGGGTCATAGCAGAAAAGCCAGAACAACAAAGTTGCAGAGTAAGATAGAGACTCTACAAAGCAGTTACAGTGGTAAAACAAAATTCACGAAAGAGGAAAATCTCAGTGTATCAGGAATTCAACAGGATTAGCATCAGAAGTATTGACATGGAAATGGAAAAATTACAAAGAATTTGCAATAGTATAAAAACTCATATTGTCTACCAAATGAATTTGGAATTAATATAAGAGAGGACCCTATGGATTCATTAAAAAAAAGGAGAGACAGAGACCCTAGAGGAGCCATTTCTCTTTGAACAAAAAAATCACTACAACAGCAAGGAGAAGAGTAATAAGAAAAGAAAGAGAAATTTCATACCTGAGGCTTCCAAGGTGAGCCTTCTGTTTTAAAACTTCCCATCGCATGAGTTTCTTATCCTATATGTGTTGTTTACCGTTCCTTTTCATCTCTGTTGCGTTTTTGTGAGGTTCCAACGTTAGGTTTTTGAAAGGGGAAACATTGTGATTTGTTTGTTTCATTAGTGTTCTACAGAAATTGGGGTCATATTTGGGCTCAAGGTAGAAAAAGAGAGGGAGTTTATGTTGGTTTTGTGAAGAGAAGAGGTATCTTCGCCGGAGAAGACGGCGGTTTCCGCTGCGAGACATTCTTCTCCGGTGACTCTAGCGTTTTCGGCGAGGCTTTGAGAGAATGTGAAAGCTTGAGTTTTTTCGTTTGTGTTATCTTGTTTTTTCTATTTGAGTGACTTTTCTGACCAACCTTTCATCAAGAGCCTTTATGCGTTCTTTTGTTTTAGTTTTTTTCGGAAGGAGGTGACACGTGTCACCCTCATGGCCCTTGGATCATCATCCATCAGGACATTTTGTTTGGTTTCTGCCCTTAGATCAGACGGAGATGAGTGGAGGTGCACTGGAGAGTCTCAATAGACTCTTCCTACGGAATCACGTTGCATATTTGGTTTGGGCTTGGATTACTTTTGATTTTGCCACCCCCTTTCCAAGGCCCATTGGCATTTCTCCTGAGAATATTTACTAGACGCCCCCCCCCCCCCGACCTTTTCCTTTTTTTTTATCAATTAAACCTCTCTTTCATTAATTATTTTCTAAATATTCAAAAATCACAAAAAGAAATATTTTTTTTAAACACATTGTTTTCTTAACTTGTTTTTCATGATTTTTATTAATTATTTTGCCATTTTATTTAATTTATTTTGTGTAGTGAGTTTACTAAAATACCCTCGCATTTAGGGTTTTTGTTTGGGTGACTTCCACATGTTTTCTTGAGCTGATTTTTTTGCCAAATTTTAATACATGAGTATAGGATGTTTGAGCATTTTTGTTGATCTTTGATGTGTTTGTATTGATATCTTTTGATTGGGTTTTGTTAAACCTCGATCATTTTGGTGTTGTGAATTTGTTAGTTGTTTTTGATGTAGTTCTGGTGCAAATCTTTTGATGATATTTTGCACATATACTCTTGAGGGTATGGAATTGAGTTTGAGTCTCTAGTTTGACTTGTATTTGACTATTTTTTTATTTTTTTATTAGTGTGTCAAGTTAGGGTTGGTCTCTTGCATGTTTGTGTTTCATTTGTCTGCTACTAACTTTTGACATATCATGGTGTTGGATCCTTATTACTTGTTTATATCATGAGTTGACCATCTTGTTTTAGCATTGATATACTGATGATTTTTTTGTACATTTGATTGTTATCGTTTTCCTTTGAGGTCCTCTGTTAATACTTGTTGTTACAAGTGGGTCTCTTTCCCTAGTTTCCAAAGGAAGGGAACGTTTTGTTGACTGATATGTCATTCCTCTTTTAGGATAGCCTAGCCTTCCTACCTCACACTTGACCTTGTTAGAGCCACTGTCTTCTTAGCCTGGTTTTAGGTTTAAGGTTTGTTAACCCTGTTTAAGTTCCATTGTTATGAGTGCTTATTCCCATCCTTTTGTTCTGGTTAGAACCAATTGGTCTTTGCAATTTAGAATTAGGTTTAGAGTTGGTAAACTCTATGTGAGCGTCATGGTTATGAGTACTCACTTTCCCCTTTGACTTTGGTTAAAGTTAACCCTAGTTAGGATTTAAATTTAGACTTAGAGAGTTTGTCAACTCTGCATGAGTGTCATTGTTATGGATACTCATTCCCCTTAGAACCTTGACCATAGACAAGAGTTCTTCACACCTAGTGAGATGAACTACGGTTACTCTGATTCTATCCTAGTTAGGATACATAGGCACGAGATATGATGTCTTGGCGAGCATACTTAGTGTATATCCCATAGATCTTTATCTTTGCACTTTTCCTTTAGCAAACAAACTTTAGCATAATACAAATACTAGCAAGAGGTTGTTGTAAAGTACTACAAATACTTAGGATGCTAACACCTTCCCTAGGTATAACCAACCCCCGAACCTTAGATCTCTAATTGTGTTTTTACATAGCGCACTTAGGGTTTTCTTCGATCTTTACCCTTTCCTTTGGATAAATCAAAGCTCGGTGGTGAACTTCATGATTTGTGATTCAAGTTAATTAATAGCTTGATATCTGATTCTCACTGCAACATTATTGTTCCCAGAGCCTCTATAAATGTCTAATCCCTAGCCAGCAAGAATGACAAATCATAATACATAAGATATACCCTCTAAAGCTACAGATAATCTCACCTCATGTGAGTTTACTCTCTTATCATCGTAAACACCTTCAAACAAGGTATGTCACCATCGTGAGCAGGCCCTAACCCACCAAAAAATTATTAAGGCCTCTAGTCACCCCTACAACCATATGGGTGCCTCGCATTCTGTATTTTTTTTAAAGTACGGTGGCACCCACTGTGGGGTTCTGGTAAAAATAACTTGGGCCATACCTTCGTGATCACCTTTATTTTCACCACCTTCACTTGAAAATGTATAATAAAGATTAAGACTCTAGGGTTAACACCATCGATAGAGGTTTTGTCTACGGAAGGAGTTCCAGTTCCTCCTAGAGGAAATATCCAGGCAGGTGCTGACCGCGAAAGTAATATCCCCAGGATTCTCAAAATCCAACTAGAGAGAACTAGAGGCCAACATCACTTTTTCTAGCAATGCGTCATCATAATCCTCCCTCGTGATAATGACCACATGGTCACCACAAAAACCGGAATATCAATTGTGTCTTGATAGACCCTAGAAGCTCAGCTGACATCCTATTCTGGATCACTTTCTAGAAACTCCAGCTCGATCCCAACAACGTCAAGGTGTTCCAGGGTTCATTAGTAGGTTTTTCATAAGAAGAGTTGCAAGTAAGGGGTCATGTAACCCTTGGGGAAACATATGGTGTGGGATCAGATTCCAAGGTGATTGAGGTCAACTACCTCATAGTAGATACTTTGAGGAGATTAATAAAGTGTCCAAAAATGTTACAAAAACTGCTTAGATTAGGAAGGGAAGACCCCGTCCTTGATACTAAAGTATTGTACCATATCCTCGTCGTGAACCCCTCCACAAGACAAGTGGTGCAAAGAAAGCGGAGAGTTGGCGATGAGAAGAGAAGCGCAACCGATGAAGAGGTAAGTAAGATAGCCAACATTGACTTCCTCACAAAATCAAAAAATCTAACCCAACAAGATAATGTTGTGTTGGTGTGGAAAGCACAAAACAAGTGGCGCATGTGTTCAGATTTCACCGAACTCAATACGTCTTGCCTTAAGAACCCATGTCCCATGTTGGATATTGACCGTCTAATTGATGGGTCCTCAAGCTACTGTACACTGAGATTTATGGATGCCTATTTTGGGTATAACCATATTAGAAAGGATCCCCCTCGACACGCCAAATATAAAATTCATGTCGAACCATGATAACTACTACTATAATCCAATGCCCTTCAACATGAAAAGTGTTGGTGCCACCTACCAGCGACTCATAGATGCCTTATTCTCCCACCACATAGAGTGGAATCTACGGGTCTATATTAATGGCATGGTAGTAAATACCACTAAAGGGAACAACCATGTTGCATACTTGAAGGACGTCCTTTAGCTAGTCAAGAAGAATAACATGTGCCTAAACCTCGCCAAGTGCTCCTTCAAGGTGCAGGCGGTAATGTTCCTTGGATTCATGCTGACAAAAAAAGGCATTGAAACAAATCCATATAAGGGCCAAGTTGTCATCGACATGAGAATCCCTCCAGCTTCAAATAATTTTAACAACTTACAGGTCGCCTTGTCACCCTATCCATTTCCTTTTCTTCGCCTCCATGAAAAAAAAAGGAGAGGTTTGAGTGGACCAGAGAATGTGAGGAGGCCTTCTCTAGATTAAAATGTTTTCTCATGTCTCTGCTCATCCTCACTCCTTTTAGGGAGGGATCTCCACTGCTCCTTTACCTTTTTCATCATAGATCAAACGATGAGTTATGTACTCGTCCAAGAGACAGAAAAGGAAGAACAACACGTGTATTCCTAAGCAACGAGTTCAAAGGCGCTAAAACACGTTACCAGAAGTTTGATAAGCTAGCTCTGGACATTCTCATCATAAATAGAAAGAATTTACCCTACTTTCAAGGTCATAAAGTTATCATAAAAATCAACTATCTTGTCCGACAAGTCCTTAAGAAACCAGACGTGGTGGGAAGAATGGTATCTTGTGTGGTGGAACTTTTGGAGTATGACACCCAGTATGTCTCAAGAGGAATCATTAAGTCCTAAGCTTTGGAAAGTCTTTTAGAAGAATTTGGCTCAACGGTGGATGAGGAAGCACGTTCAGAATTGACACTATTGGTCGATGGTGCCTCAAATGTAAAAGAGAGTGATGCTGGAATAGTATTAGAAGGACCTAGAGACGTAGTGATCGAAAAAGCACTGAAGTTTGAATTTAAAGCTAGCAATAACCATGCTGAGTATGAAGCTTTCATCGCCGACATGGTTCTCGCCCTGGAAATGGGTGCCTCAAAATTTAAAGCAAAAGGTGATTCCTAGCTAGTCTCCAATCAAGTCGCCAGAGAATACCATACCAAAGATTCAATGCTCAAAATATGTTCATAAGGTATGCAGTTTATCAACACGTGTAATACCCCAAATTTTATCAACACGCTTTAAATATTTTTTAAAGTATAACACATGCCTAAGGAGCATACCTTCTTTCCAAGCTCACCAGCTCAAAGGCGGCGGGCTATGACTAAATAGTAATATAAGAGACTTATGTCATCCTTAATATTGAGGCATATAATATTTTCACCTTAGAAGTCTCCCCCCGAGTCAAGTTAGATGTCGCCTGTCATACCTCAAATTTTGACCCCTTAGATATTCATCATCATTTTAGGAGCATGTTCATATGATTATCTAACCTTAACCCGTTTTCAAGATTGTCTTTGTTACAATACATGAATCAGGGTTCCGCACAGCCGAAATCGAGGTTTCAAGAGTTAATCAGTCAACGTGTTGGATTGGTTCTCCTTGAATTGAGTCTTCACATCATCAAGTATATTCCATTGGATCAAGTATGAATCCAATTTGAGGTTGTCACCCAGGAATCAAGAACAGTGCAGTTCAGGGTACCCGATTAGGGTTTTCGGGCAGGAAAAGTCAACTGTGGTTTGAATTTTGATTTAAAAGGTGTTACAATGGTGGGATAATGATACATGAAGTTCATATGGATTAGTGAAGTCTACTCAAGAAGTTTCAAGGCCTCAAAAGACCCGGAGCATCAACCGTCGACTCGGTAGTCACCAATCGATCGTTCGGTTGACCGAAAAGTCAACTCTTCACTCATAAGGAATCTGACCTCAAGATGTGAATAAAAAATGTTCCTAATGACATATTTCATCTACCCATAAAATTTCATGACCATTGGATCAAGGGTTGAGGAGTAATCGCAAAAGTCAGGAATTAGGGTTTCGAATGGGGCAAGACCATAACTCCTTAACCACACATCCAATTGAGTTGGTTAAAAGCTCATTAGAAAGCTCTTAACAAGTACTACAAAAGTCCCAAAGTGGTCCATGATCAGAAAATGCATAGATTTGGAGTTATGACCAAATTCATTACAAGAGAGAAAAGTAACTTAGAAAATTTTCACTTTTAGGCTTGTTTTTCAACAACTTTGAGAGGTTTTTTGGGCAAGTTCCTTTGGGAATCTGAAACTCACGAAAACATGAAAGTTGTATAGCTACATGAGGGCTTTCCAAATTGTAGTAGAACTCCTCCATAGTCCTTATGAGCTGAGAGTTATGATTTTTACAAGATGGTGTTTTAACACTTAAGTCCCACATTGTCAATTTTTCACAAACACATCCTTTGATCACTTGGCCTATTCTCAGCCCTTGGATCATGTTTGTATCTGATATTTAGAGATTATAGTGAAGGAAAATGCAGAAGAAGTGAAGGATTTGAAGGAATAGCAAGTTGTAAGCAAGTGGCATTAAAATAATCAAAGAATTCAAGAGAGGAAAGAGAAATTTTTTGGCTCCAAACTGTAGCAGCTGTATTCAGTCACCTCATGTATCTCATTCCACTTGATTTTCTCATCATATTGAGCCAAGGATCTGATTTTGCAGCTGCATCAAACCCTCAAGCAAAGTTACCTTTTCAAACTCCCTCCAAAAGTGCCAAACTTCAAATCTGTCCTCATCCTTCATTTTCCTATAAATAGAGGCTCCCCCTATGCCATTTTCACACCAGAGCACTCTTAGAACCAAGAGAAAATCACAACTCTCATTCCTTTCTCACTTACTTCATTTTCAAAAATCTCAAGTTTCACCAAAATCTGTCTTGGGCAGTTGGTTGTCCAAACTCATTTCCGCACATTCCAAAACACCAAAAACCATTTGCACAATCCATAAATGTTATGTAGAAGGTGTTCATACTCTTAAACCACTCAAAAACACCATTCTCCCAAAAGTCAACTCTCAAACCAAGCAAGTTTGACCTTATGCTCAAAATCTGTCAAACCTCTAACAAGAGTTGTTTTCCTCATTCTAACCATCCACACACCTTTGATATATAATGCCTCAGCTGTCTATAACATAAAGTAACTTCATCCTCATTTATTTTGAGGTTTGTCACAAGTTCTTCATAAGTTTCTTCAAGTACAAGGAGGCTGTTTTCATCAAAATTCTGGTTGGATAGCAGTTGAAGTATTTTCAAGGTATTCCATACTACAAAAAGTTTGTGTGAAGGTCTACAAAAGGTTAGTGGTCACTATCCTTTCATTCTGTCATAAATATGATTGATGTGTGTATTGTGTTTAATTGTAAAATGTAATCTATGGGCAAATCTTCCAGTTTTGAGTTTGTTTTGATCCTATCATGTCTAAGTTATTTGTTAACCTTTTCATGATGTATTTGTGCACCTAAGTCATGTTTGAACTTTAGGAGTTTCTTGGCTCACAGCTGTTATGCATGTTTGGTTGAAGTGTCAAGTTTGTTCTCATGGACATTTTGATGTTAGTTGTGTTTGTACCCAACATGATTCTTGATATTTGACCTGTGGTTGCTTAAGTCTAGTATAGGACAGTTTTCCATGACAGATGTATGTGTATGCCTTCTCAAACCTGTGGCCTTGTTGTTGTACCTTTGAAGAAGTTGCATATACCATGAGCAATGTATGTCATTATGTGTTGAACTTGCTAGACAAACCTCTTTGGATCATTCTGAGTATTTGCATCTTTGTATCATGCATATTTCTGTCATTAAACCCAGTTGCCAGGATGATTTGTTAATTTTTGCAACTGATGTGCATTAGAAATATTGGACCAACTTGTTATTTGCTAGCCATGAGCACTTTCTTTTGCTAAAGTTGTTAGTTATGTTTCCTGTTCCAAATTAACATGCCATCAGTTGTGTTAAAGTTCTGGCATATTGTTGAAGCTTTGATTGTATGTGCATAATTGCATTTTGTATGACAAAGGCATAGGCTGCATCAGTAATTATTTTCAAATTGCCAACAGCACAAGCATGTTTTTAAAATCACTAACAGTCCCACACCAGATTTTTGTTTGAGGCATCTCTATATGATTCTTTGCATCCTAATCCTATGAGCATAGCATTTGTGACTTGTGCATATCATCACACATCATCAATTCTTTCTGTCATGAGTTGAAGCCTACACTTTGCATTTTCAAGGCATTTCTTGCAACTTACATGCCACTTTTGGTTTGAAACTATTTCTGTTTGATTTGTGCACTTAGAATCATTAGATAACATGTGTATAAAATGTTCACACTTTCATTTGAGCATGTTTCCTCTTATGTTGAACTATGGCCATCATCATGCATTTTCAAGACACTCTTTGCAATTGACATGTCATTTTTTTATTGGACTTGATTTGGCTTGAGTTTTGCATCAAAAATCATTGGATTATATGTTTATGAGTTGTGCACACCCTCACATGTTCATATTTCTTGTTGTTCTGAGTTGTGTTTTTCAACTTGCATTTTCAAAACTTTACACTACCAATCACATACCAGTTCCTTGTTTAAAGTATTTATGTTTGGCCTTGGCACCTAGAAGGTTAAGATCACATATTTGAAAGTTGCTTTAGCCCTTGCATGTCATTAAATCCAACTGTTTTGAGTTGTGATATCCATAATGCATTTCAAAGGCTACAATTTCATTTGTATTCGAAATTCAAAATGTATGCATTTTTTGATAAAACTGAGATCACCAATGAATTTCTCATGAAATTTCACTCAAGATAGGCTAAAATTTTGTTTCATTTGGTTGAGTATTGATGAAGTTGTGATGTTGTCGTTTTTTCATGTTCTTGCTTGCTTCATGCTTCTTGCCTTGCCCAGGTTTTTGTGTTGAGTTAAGTATTTAAATTTTAGGGGTGGCAAAATACACGGATGTATTGCCACCCAAGTGGTTGTCTCATACGCCTTAAGTCTCCTATCATGCCATATTGCCTGGGTTCGATCCTCAGTGATGACCCTTTTTGGCATTTTTATGATTTTCTTTGTTTTATCATTTTCTTCTCCTTTGCCAATTGTTTAACATGCGCGTTTAGTGGATGAGTGGTAAGGCTTTGTGTTGGTGGGCATGAGGGGGTGAGTTCAACTCCTCCCATGGTCATTTCTTTCTTTTTATGTGCTCATTTATTTCTATTACCTTCACAAAATCAAAAAATTCATAACTTGCTCATATTTTACTATTTTCAATCCATTCTTTTTGCAAAATACTCAAAATATTGTCTAGTTTCATGTGATGAAAAAAGGTTTAAAGTTGTTCATGTTCACAATGCCTTTTGCCTACTTAGAAATTGCTTATCTTTGAGGGTTGTTACCTTGCTCCTTGTTGAAATTCTCTTAAACCATGCTTGATTTATCTTGTAAGATTTGTTTGTGATTGATTCCTTTGTGTTTGTTAACATGTTAAGGCTTTGCCCTCGTTTGGTTGTCACCATGAATTTATCTATTTTACTCCTATTTTGACGTACCTGCTTATTATAACATGCTTGTATATGCTTTGTCGTAACCATGTTTCTTGTATTTATCCCTGTTTGATATTTATGTTTTGTTAAGTTTAGTTTCCCAAAGTGATGGAACTCTTTAGTTATCATCCAATTTGTCTCCCCTTCTATCCTTCCAAAGGAAAGTCTCTCTATTGACCTTTGGGTCATAGATAGCTCATCTCTCTCCCTCGACTTTGTCAAGTCATTCATCTACACTTTGTTAAGTTAGAACCTGTCCTTTAGACTTTGCTTAAGTCTATAAAGCCACCCCTTGTTAGGAGTGCTCTTTCCATTAGAACTTAGGATAGAGTTCATTAACTCTATGTAAGAATCATTGTCATGGTTACTTACTTCCCTTTCTTGAGTGTTCAACTTAGATCTAGAGAGTTTCCTTAAACTCTACGCAAGCATTGTCATGTTTGTTCCCCTTTGAACCTTGATCATAATCAAGTGTTCTTCAAACCTAGTGAGCTAAACTACGATTGCTCTGATTTTATCCTAGCTAGGATACGTAGGCAGAAGATGCGACATCTTTGCAAGCAAATTTAGTGTATATATCTTTAGGTTTTAACCTACACCTTTTACCCAATCCATAAGCAAATATTTAGCAAACTTAGCATACAAACAAACAAAAGGTTCATGTAGAGTACTACAGATATTTAGGATGTGAAATACCTACCCTATGCATAACCAACCCCCGATCCCCGAATCTCTTAGCGTTGTTGTTACATCGCGCAAAAGGTTATTTCTCTCTTTAGACCTTTCCTTTGGATAAATTAAAGTCCAATTGTGAATTCTAAGAATTAAAGATTCAAGTTAATTCAATAGCTTGATATACGATTCTCACCGCAACAGAGATGACGACTTCACTGGGGATATAAACTTGAGGGTTTAGCCTATTTTTGTTTAGTTGTATGCTATATTTGTGAATATTTGCTTAGCATGTATATTTGTCAATATATTTGTTTGTATGTTATATATTGGGACCTTTGAGTGGTGAGACGGTCATATACCCGGACTTGAGTGCGATTATGATCGGATGGTGGTATATTCAAGGAGGCTTATAGGGAGTTGATTCCCGACCAAGCTAACTTGAGAAACCACCGCTCAGTGTAGGCCCTCTTGAGAGTTTAGTATTGTTGAACGAGTATTCGTGAAAACAATGCTACTTTCGACGAAGGAGCCTGTGACACTGTGGACTTTTAGATTACATTCTACCCCACTTTGGCCTTACTAAGACGTAGTGCGATGGCTATAAGGAAGTATTTCCAAAATAGTTGATACGCGATACTACCCTTGGACGAGACTCTCTTGAGAATATTATCGATTACCAAGTGATTTGGAAAGTTGATAATATCCGAAAGATGGGTTGTTGACTCTGAGAACCGTTTAGAACCCTGCTCTACAGGTTTGAAAATCCATATTACACATCTTTTTGGGGATGGGTAAACCTTGGATCCACGCTCGTCTTTTAAACCTAGGCTTGTGTTTGTGTGCATATGTGGTCTTTGCATTTGCCTGTGTTTATGAATTTTTGCATTCATAAACATCATATCATAAATTTTCATGGAACTCAGACTTTTGTTTGTAAACATCAAGGTTGTTATGGACAGTAAAAGAAAGAAATTTTGAAGTACACTTACAAGAGTCTTAACTTGGATGACCTAAAGAGGCTGAGTACCTTGGTGATATATCCAAAAGGATTCAAGAGTATATATGGGAAATTGTTGGTATTGTTGAAGACAAAGATGGATAATGGACTATCTCTCCATGTTTCTCCAGTTCTTGATCCAGTCTATCATTGTTTCACTTTTCTAATTATCAACTAATACCCATATCTTTGGTTGGATTTCCCGTTCTTGACGAGTCTCCTTTTCCAATCATGGAGAAAGACCCTATGGAGAAAGATATTTCTAAGGCTATACATTTGGGAATTGCTTTGAGTAAGGCATAACAAATAGAGGATACTTGGAAGCACAAGATCATGTGTTTGTCGAAGAAAATGTAGAGCTCGAGAAACAACTACAGTTGAAGAATGAAGAAGTACTCTCTTGTAAGAAGAGGAAAGCCTCAGATGATTTATCTTCACTTAGTCCTCAGTCGACCCCGTGGAAGATAATTGTGGACAAGCTTATTCTCGAGAAATCCCAGATGGAAGAAGGGATCAAGAAGATTAACATGAGGCTGTCAAGAGAACCTCTTTAGGACTTTTGTTAGCTTTTATTTAGCTTTCTGTTTAAGACTCTTGTAAGAAGTACTAACATGTTGTAATTCAAACTGTTGGTTAATGAAAAGAAGTTTTTGGTATATCTTGATGTTTGTAAATATTTTGAGTTCCATGAAACTTTTTGCATTGCATGAGTATGTCGTCACATTTGCATTTGCATTTTCATTTTTCAGTCTTGAGTCGCATCTTCCTCTTTCTGTCTCTAGATGGATACCTAGCACGCATTCTGGACCAATGGAAATGATGAACGAGCTTTTGAAAGGACAAGAAGCCTTGAAGGAGGAAATCAGGATCCTCAAAGGTCAGATAAATTGGGTTTTGGAGACTTTGCAGAATCTGATGAGGAATGAAGGGTATTCTCCCCATATTGCACTTAGAGAGGTTGTCAGTCTGTCGCTTCCGGTGACTCTTTCAGCTCAAGGACCTCCTCAGTTTCAACGGTCAGACCATTTTCAACCATCATTTGGACCCGCGCCAAAACGTCATCCTTGTCAGGTGGTTACCAAAAGAGTACCTCATCATTCATTGGCTGCTTCCCCTCAAGGTTCTCGAAGCCAGAACATGAATAAGAAGAATCCTGTCAAAAGGGATAGGGCATGCTACAAGTCAATTCCAGTACCGCTAAGCAAACTTTACCCATTATTAATTCAGAACTCGCTAGTGACCCCGCGATTAGCCAATCCTGTGCCAGGACCGTGGCATAATGTGAACCTGGCCTGCGAATTCCACAAAGGAGCCGAAGGACACAACTTAGATGCATGTCTGGGATTAGGTTATTTGGTGTAAGAGCTGATCATTGACAAATGCTTGATCCTCGAGGAAGACCACCCAGAAGTTGAATGCAAGTATCATACTGAGACAATGGGGCATCTGGTGGAAAAGTGCAAAGGTTTTGGGTTGAAGGTGCAAAGCTTGTTGGAACTGTTAAAACCTCAAGAAGTTAAACCAAGTACCAGTGCCTTAGCTCTGGAAGCAAAAGGCAAAGGACCTATGAGGCCTCTCAAGGTTCTATACCACAAGGAGCAAGTAATCAGTGATGGAGGTGTTCCCCTGTTTGGGCCTGAAAACTGAAGTTGTTAAGTCAATTGTCCTAAGCTGGCTGTATTTTGATTGTTTCAATATTTTCAGTTGTATTTTCCTTGTTGTTTAATTTGAATTGCTTGTAAGTTGTTGCTCATTTTGAATTGCAATATTAATGAAATATTTGTGCATCTTTTGATTAAGTCCATTTGTTTCACTCTTTCTTTTTCCTTTCATTGTTATGAATACAAAAAATGCAAAAATTTCTTTACTAAACTGTTGTTTAAAGCAAAGATTGGGGAGGATGATGAGAACTATATCCATAACTGATGTTGATATGCTTTCAATTTAACTTTGCCGATGATGTAAGGCATTGTTTCAATCCCTAAACACTGGAGAAATAAGGAGATAATCCCTCGTTAACCCCTTCGAGCCTAGAAGTATGAATTTTCTTTCTTTACAAAAACAGAAACCTTAATCTCAAACCTGGGGCGGGTAGTTCTCAGTTAATTTGGAGATATATGCATACAAGACACTTTAAAAGTGATGCATTCAGGTTTTCCTTCGCACACAAAAAGCAAGTGTCGAAGTTCAAAAGATGATGATGGTCCGCCATAGCCATTAAACTGGGTAGTCACCTCCTTTCTCAAAAAAAAACAACAACAACAAAATAGAGAGAAGAAGAAAAAAGAGAAAATTGAAAAGTCCGCTAAGTCAAAAACCTATGAAGGAAACTTAGGCAAAAATGGGGCATCCCGCTGACTGTATATCCAAAAGAAAACAGTTCAGGCAAAAGTAAGGGATAATAAAAAAGAGGAAATCCTTAAAAACTTTCACTTTAAAGTCCTCAAATAGCAAAAAGCTATCAAAAAAACTGTAAGGGAGTTGTGACTACCTTAGATTTGTGAATCATCACCAACTATCATCGGTTCAATCCTTAAAGCCTGTGAGAACCTGAATGTATAGCTTGAAGTTAACTGAGCGTAGGATTGGAGTTCATCATGGATAATGGGTGGGACAAATAACTTTGAGCCTTTATCCTTTGTTTCATGAGTCGTGAACCAAACCACGTTACAACCCTTAAAAGACCTAATTGAGGTAAGGTTGTTTTGAAAGCATATTACAGCAAGGTTGGATAACCTGACTCCTAATAATCTTTGATGTTTGTGTGTGTTCATCACTTTATCCATCATCTGCAAGATGGTTAGATCGCTTTCATTTTGATCACTTGATCACTCCGCCATGTGTGTTTCATCAAAATTATTTTCAAAAGATTGCATGAATTTTACATTGAAAATTGCCAATTTTTAATGAACAATATTATTTGCTAGACGATCCAATGTCAAAAGGAATCCCAACAAACATTGTGATATCCCTTACATGTCATTAAATCCAACTGTTTTGAGTTGTGATATCCATAATGCATTTCAAAGGCTACAATTGCATTTTTATTCGAAATTCAAAATGTATGCATTTTCTGAGAAAACTGAGATCACCAATGAATTCCTCATGAAATTTCACTCAAGATAGGCTAAAATTTTGTTTCATTTGGTTGAGTATTGATGAAGTTGTGATGTTGTCGTTTTTTCATGTTCTTGCTTGCTTCACGCTTCTTGCCTTGCCCAGGTTCTTGTGTTGAGTTAAGTATTTAAATTTTAGGGGTGGCAAAATACACGGATGTATTGCGACCCAAGTGGTTGTCTCATACGCCTTAAGTCTCCTATCATGTCATATTGCCTGGGTTCGATCCTCAGTGATGACCCTTTTTGGCATTTTTATGATTTTCTTTGTTTTATCATTTTCTTCTCCTTTGCCAATTGTTTAACAGCGCGTTTAGTGGATGAGTGGTAAGACTTTGTGTTGGTGGGCATGAGTGTGTGAGTTCAACTCCTCCCATGGCCATTTCTTTCTTTTTATGTGCTCATTTATTTCTATTACCTTCACAAAATCAAAAAATTCATAACTTGCTCATATTTTACTATTTTCAATCCATTCTTTTTGCAAAATACTCAAAATATTGTCTAGTTTCATGTTATGAAAAAATATTTCAAGTTGTTCATGTTCACAATGCCTTTTGCCTACTTGGAAATTGCTTATCTTTGAGGGTTGTTACCTTGCTCCTTGTTGAAATTCTCTTAAACCATGCTTGATTTATCTTGTAAGATTTGTTTGTGATTGATTCCTTTGTGTTTGTTAACATGTTAAGGCTTTGCCCTCTTTTGGTTGTCACCATGAATTTATCTATTTTACTCCTATTTTGACGTACCTGCTTATTATAACATGCTTGTATATGCTTTGTCGTAACCATGTTTCTTGTATTTATCCCTGTTTGATATTTATGTTTTGTTAAGTTTAGTTTCCCAAAGTGATGGAACTCTTTAGTTATCATCCAATTTGCCTCCCCTTCTATCATTCCAAAGGAAAGTCTCTCTATTTACCTTTGGGTCATAGATAGTTCATCTCTCTCCCTCGACTTTGTCAAGTCATTCATCTACACTTTGTTAAGTTAGAACCTGTCCTTTAGACTTTGCTTAAGTCTATAAAGCCACCCCTTGTTAGGAGTGCTCTTTCCATTAGAACTTAGGATAGAGTTCGTTAATTCTATGTAAGAACCATTGTCATGGTTACTTACTTCCCTTTCTTGAGTGTTCAACTTAGATCTAGAGAGTTTCCTTAAACTCTACGCAAGCATTGTCATATTTGTTCCCCTTTGAACCTTGATCATAATCAAGTGTTCTTCAAACCTAGTGAGGTGAACTACGATTGCTCTGATTCTATCCTAGTTAGGATATGTAGGCAGAAGATGCAACATCTTTGCGAGCAAATTTAGTGTATATATCTTTAGGTTTTAACCTACACCTTTTACCCAATCCATAAGCAAATATTTAGCAAACTTAGCATACAAACAAACAAAAGGTTCCTGTAGAGTACTACAGATGTTTAAGATGTAAAATACCTACCCTATGCATAACCAACCCCTTATCCCCGAATCTCTTAGTGTTGTTATTACATCGCGCAAAAGGTTCTTTCTCTCTTTAGACCTTTCCTTTGGATAAATTAAAGTCCGGTTGTGAATTCTAAGAATTAAATATTCAAGTTAATTCAATAGCTTGATATCTGATTCTCACCGCAACATCGCCCATATTATGCTATCTGCAGGAGCACAAATTCCCTCGAGATGAAGGGGAATCAAAGAAAGTCCGGAAGAAAGCTACCAAAAAGACTCTCTTGAAGGGAAAACTCTATAAATAAGGAGAGCCTCCCTATTGTTATGGTGTCTAGGGGAACATGAAACCGCCCTAGTCCTCGTTGAAGTTCATAAGGGCACATGTGGTATCTACATTGGAGGCAGAGCTCTCGCCCAAAAATTACTCAGAGAAGGTATTATTGGCCTACCTTGCTAAAAGACAACATGGAATTCATAAAGAAATATGACTAGTGTCAGAGGCATTATGACCTTCATCGTGCCCCACCTAGGCTTGTACATTATATGACATATCTTTAGATTTTCTACCAGTGGGGAGTGGACATTTTGGCCCAATTCCTTATGGCATAAGAGCAGCTAAAATTCTTGATCGTTGGAGTTAAATACTTTACAAAGTGGATAAAGGTGGAATCAGACACCAAGATCACAACATAAAGGGTTTTCATTTCTACTAGAAGAAAATAAACCCCTTTTACCATGGTGTATAAGACAGACAAAATACTTCCTGTCGAGATCAACACGCCTCTATGACGTCACTCTCAGTTCAACTAGAAAGTGAATAATGCAGGGCTTAAGTGCATTGCTAACTTGATCAATTAAGGAATACACGTCGCACACATTTGTGAGTTCTCGTCTAAACAAAGAGCGGTCAGGAGATATAAATCCAAGGTAACGCCAAGAGAAATGCACGATGGCGGCTTGGTGTTGAGACAAGTGGTTCTGCCTACACAACATGGAGAAGGGTTGTATCATGTATATCCCAATTGAGAAGGGTTGTATCATGTATATCCCAATTGAGAAGGGTTGTATCATGTATATCCCAAAAGCCGCCACATAAGCGTATAAGCTACATGACTTGAATGTGTGACTTATCCGTAGGACTTGGAACTCCATTTGTTTAAAATGTTTTTACAGTTAAGTTAGTTATGAATTTGTTAGAGGAGGCATGTTGCACACCTACGCACAAGGTTTTTAATATTTATGTCCAATGAGAATGTTTCAGTTTTTACTAGAACGTATGTTGGACTTCCACGGGAAGATCCTTGTCGCCTCTTAATGGAATATAAATATGCAAAAATTCCACAAGAGGATCATTGTCGCATCTTAAGGCAATTCAAATATGCTAGACTTCAACATGAAGATATTTGTCGCCTCTCAAGAAAATACAAATACGCTAGACTTCCGTCAGAAGATCCTTGTCGTCTCTCAAAAAAATATGAACATGTTGGATTTCCACAGGAAGATCCTTGGCGCCCATATGGGTAATACGAACAGACTACACGATGAGGGATACCATGTCTAACGCCTCACCTGAGGGACTTTAAGTATCCTCATAAAGGAAATATCCTAAAGTCTTTCCCGAAGGACGCAACCAAACTTTGACCCAAGAGACAGTCTTGCATGAGGTTTCAAACCGAAGTCTAAATCGAGTGACTCAACATCTCTTTTGAGGAGATAAGGGTCTCATAAAATAGGCTCATCAAAACGCCTCATCTGAGGAACTTTGAGTCTCATCAAACAGGCTTAACATATAATCTTGTCTGAAGGACTGTGAGCCCTATATAACATGCTCATATAAATGCCTTGTTCGAGGGACTTGGAGTTTCCTCACACAAGGTCCAACCTAAAGTCTTTCTTGAGAGAAGCGATCAAATCCTGACCCAAGATATTTAATGGGCTTGACCCAAGTCTCGCCCTCGCCCGAGAGACTCGACGCCTCGACTGAGAAACTTGGAGTCACATCAGATAGACTCAACACATAATCTCGCATGAGGGACCGAGGGTCCAATCAAACAGGCTCATCTTAACGCCTCATCTGAGAGACTTGAAGTTTTTTCAGGCAAGGTCAAACCTAAAGTCTTGCTCGAGGAACGCGACCAAAGTATGTCCCGAGGGACTTAACTCGTAAGTCTTGCTTAAGGGATTGAACTCAAGTGTCGTCTGAGAGACTCAATTCCTAACATGAGGGGCTTGGATTCTCATCCGAGAGGATCAATATATAATTTCACACGAGGGACACGACTGAAGCCTGACCCGAGAGACTTAACTCATAAGTCTTACTTGAGGGCTTGGAGACAAGTCTCGCCTGAGAGACTCAACGTCTCACCTGAGGAGACTTTGTGCCAGTTTGAATATTTGCATTTTATTCTAAGACACCCTCAGAGTTTGCTCCTCCCACTGTGCGCCATAGAGATCTTGATGTGATACTTGAGAATCTCGATAGTTATATGGTTCCAGATCGTATATAATAGACTTATGCAGACAATTAGATCACGTGGTTCTATAGGGTTGTGTAGACGGTTACATCACATGGTTATATAGGGTGTCACATCATATCATCACAGACGCTTCTGTGAGACCATCTTGGCCATCTAATCTAAAGATATTGGAGGCTAAGAATGACCATGCACAGGACGTGATTTTGATTTGTCAGTGTATTGTGAATATGGCGAGATCGAGTATAGAGGCTAGAGTTTTTAAGCTAAACAATCCCTAACTGACCCTCATAGAAAACATTATGGTTAAGGCACAAAATGTCTTGCAATACAATGAGTTAGACATACCCAATAGTTTATGTTTGTATTATTTTTTATATTTCCAAAACAAATTATGTATGTTATGTACATTTTGAATTTAATTTAATTAATATAAGAGTCTTTTAATAAATGTATAATATGTTTGAATTAAAATATGACACTCTTAAATAATCAAAAAAAAATAGCCTAAAATAACATAAAATATAAGTTACCTAAAAAATGTCAGAAAATGTTGATGCATGTACAATAAACACGTTTTCAGCTGAGATACATGTTTGAATTCACCACAAATTCCAGAGATGTATCTTCAAATCAAATGAGTAAAAACTTTGATTTTAAACGTGTAGATTTAAATTTTCAAATCAATTTAAATTTTCAGAGGTGTCAAACATATCCCATAAGATAGGATGAGTAATCCCCATTAAACAAGACTTGTAGTTGTTGTCAACGAAGTCGATTACTTACATATAATCTTTAAAAACACTCCGAACATGAACAAATAGAACCCATTACTTCACTTAGAATACATTCCACCATTTCAGCTCAAGATTCTCCCACTTCATAGCATAATAGATCACCAAAATATTAAGAGGCTTCTTCCATTCATGATGTTTAAATACAGCAGACAAATTATCATAGTTTATATTCAAGTACCAAGGAAATTATCAACTTTTTGTTCCATAGGAAAATGAAACACAACCAAACAGTTGAGGCTCTTGACTTAATTATTTTGGGAGTCAATCCTGAATACAAAGTCTCTCCACGACTAAGTATTAAGTGACAACAGATGGCGTGCAACCAACAACAAATCCAAACATTAACTTAAAAACATAACGTTATATATTGCAACCATAAGTCATAGGTTACACACCATACATACTCCAGTCCACCTACCACAAAACAGAACAAGGAAAGGCACCATACATACTTACCCAACCACAAAAACAGAACTAGGCACCATACATACTTAGTCTACCACAAAAACAGAACTAAGCTATAGATGCATGAAAGCTTGTACTGAAAGCCTTCACATATAGAAGTCAACAAACAAGCCTACGGCTAACAAAGTTTAACCAGGTTCAAAAGACAGGTTGGAACAGTTATATATACAACATTATGTCAACAAATAAGCCTTCAACAGAAGAACATGGAGTTGCACACACTTTCCTGCAATTTTGGAAGCTGGGGGACAGGTACAGCTCCTGCAGCACTCAGTCCACCATGGCTTGAGGATGTCTCAGATTTATCCTCGAATTTCATGAACTGCCCCAACTGAGTTGCAGCTAAGTGTGCATAGCATATAGGTGCAACTGCAGAAAAAACACAAGTTGCAACCATGAATTAAATTATACCAATACCAATAATAGATGCCATGTAAGAACTTACCAACTGAAATAGCAGTAGTGCTCCTCTGATAACTGTTAGATACCACAAATTATTAACATTGATTAGTCATAAGTAATTCATTAAAATATGTCTAATTCCACCAATCAAATAGTTTCAAAGTTCTACTTACACATATGAAAGAGAATGAACAAGCTCCTGAAGTTCATCAGGTGAGAAGCCAATCTCATCAAGCAGAACATGGTAATGAGTAGGCCTACTTGTGCCCTGAGCAAAATATTTAACGAAAAAAAATGAAACAACTTCCTAAATGCCACAATCATGTCCAAAACTGGAAAAAATAACATGAACCACATCCAAAATATAATATTAAAAACACGGATACTCACTATCATCCCTGCATGAGCACAGAGGTAGAAATCATAGTTTCTGGGGTGACAAATTTTGTTGTCAATAACAGTACCTGTAAACACAGGATGTTAATAAGGATGTTAATAAACATTTAAACTGTAAAGGTTGTTTCCAATAAAAAGACTATCTGTTTGAATATTTGTAAAATACTTGCCTGGTGGGACATTTTCAGGAGCATTGGGTTGGAAGAATCTTGTGTGGTGGTTCTTTTGAGCAACAATTACCACAAATTTTGGGTTCCATTTTTCATCAAGAAACTTGCATGCCTAAATTCAGAGTCAACATTAGGTTAGTGCTCATGACAGAAATGTATGCTGTATGCTGCTAGGTAAATAGCACAGTTACTCAGCTTATGTACCTCAATGATCTGGTCAAGTTCAATATTCAAAACTTGATTGAACTGTGACTCGCTAACACCATCCCTGTATTTGATAAAAACAAAACATGTGTAGGTTCATTAGAAAAGAATTGCAATATTCAGAATGATATAAACATGCTTGAACAAATGCCAGATGCAAACATACCTAAAAATAATAATGTTATCTGGTTTTCTCTTCCCAGAACTATTATAGAAATCAAGCAAGAGTTCCCTGCAATTAATAAAATAATCAGGCTAAAAAGTCCTTTTAAATATACTAACGAGCAAGAAAATGGTCTCTATGAAAATAGAACTGCAAATAGAAGCTTAAGATAGATGATTTTAAAGGACAAACAGAATGTCCTAAAATAGAGCATGGTATGATAATCCAGTACCAGGTATAGAACAGAAATCCTTAATGCTTAACAACCAATCCCATAAATAAAGGTACCTTATGATGCCCTCATCTTCAGTATCTGATACTTTCTTGAACAAATTATCTATCATTTCAACTTTTGCAGATTGTGTGCGAACACATGCCCTATATTTGGATATCAGAGGCCACTGTCTAGAGCTGACAACCTACAAGTGCATATTTAGCATTAAACATGAATGTTATGGCACAGGAACCAGTACGGTAACACCATTGCATGCATTTCGAAACAAATTGTATCTATCGTGAACAAACCCAGCAATCACTTACAGCAGCAATTGAAGGAATATCAGTCTGCCCTGGAGAGCCATGTGACACATCCATTCCTAGAATGAGAGTAGGTGCTTTGGAAACAATAGGAAGAGACGGAGAACTTTCAACACTCAGCAACGAGTTTAACCCACCAAGCTGCAGGAGAATGATTGAATTAAATGGATAAAACATTTTGATATAATTAAGAAAGCAATAAAAATCAAGCACATGGGAAAAAATACAAGAGTGTTCAGAAATGGCAGTGGTACTAACTACATGTAGAAAGTAGCCACCCAGCTTTTTACCATAATACCAAGCCTAAAAATTACATACCTTGGCATTGATCTTCAACATAATATTACCCAGATACTGATCATTGACTCTTACGGGACACATGCACTGATTGACAATTCCATAATCAGCAAGATTCTTCTTTTTCCATGGACCTTCAATGTGACAATAATTTTCATCTAGTATACTATAAAGTTACTAAAAGCATAAAAATAAGGTATAATAACATCAGTACACAAACCATAAATATCACAGTTTTTTCTATCAGGAAGCAAACAGAGCAGGAATTGAGGAGCCCCAGGAAGTTTAGACTGAATGATCTCAAACATCTTCTCCACTCTAACCATTGGTGGGGCACGTCTAAACTGGGGATTTTCTTCAAACACATCAAATGGTTGGTCAATCATCTGCAAAGGTTTAAGGACAAAAACAATTCAATTATGCTAGCACATTCATACTTCAGTTAATAATATACACAGTTGCAAAACTTACAATTCCTTTCGTATTTCCAATTCTAATTAGATCCCTTACAACTGCCCGTACATCACATCGTGCAGAAAAGTTTGCCACAGCCCATTTCTCTATCTTTGTTGGCTGCACAAATTTCTGGAGAGAAACATGCAAGTTACTTTAAGAACTTAGAATGCGAGTCAATATTGTCAATAGCAGGATCATGTAAAAGACTATCTAATATGAGGTAAGTAAAAATTACCTTATTGTTAAAATTCCACCTTCCATTTCTCGGACTGAAATCTTCACCATTGCCAAATTTCAACTAATGAAAACAATTCAATAGTCAGGTTCAAAGTATAACACATAATATTAATGAAACCCAAACAAGCACTGTCATGATCAATATCAACTACATTAATTAAAACTATACCCTTGGAGCAGGCAAAACACGTCCTTCCACTTGAGTAAAGCCTGTGCTTATAGTAATTCCACAACTTTGAAGCAGAGGTTCAGCACCATAGTTGCTGGTTTTAAGTGCCTACAACAAAAGAACCCTTAAGACGCAACATAAAGATGACATGGCAATATCAATCGAAACTAAGCAAAACAACTTACATCAGATAAAATTCTCATCCTCTCTTGTGGCTTCTGTCTGGACTTTTCTACTAACGAAGCCCTTTGAAGTGTGGACAGAGCTTTGGTATATCGTTGCAACGACACCAATTCACACAGCTAAAGGCACAAACATGAACAAAGGGAGAGTAGGCACAAACATGAACAAAGGGAGAGTTAATAACCAAACACGCAATTTAAACCACGGAAAAAAATGCAATACTTCACAAATGGAAAAACTGAAATTCACCTCAATGGGTATATACGTTGGCCGTTTAGGCCTGCCAATATTAATGCATGGCAGATCAGCAGAGTAGCGCAGATCTATCTTACGGACATTAACAAAATAATCCAAAACAGTCATTTCTTCGGTACCATCCCCATCCCTTTTTTTCAAAGTAAAGCTGCCAAAATGTGATTCATATAAAAAAAATTAACTCATTATGCAAAACAACTCCGCAATACATTGCAGCACATACATAAGGTCAACAATATGCCTTCCTCAACTAAAGAAATTTAACAAAATTAAATGAAAAGAAAAGAAATACGTAAGCTCTTTGCATGGAACGTCACTGAGTCCACAAATTTTCCCCTCTTGATTGGATGGATGAGTTTTGACCCTCAGATTTTTTAGTGTCCTTTTGGCCTGATTAAGGAACCAAGTAAAAGATCAGACACGATCAATCAATGATGATAAACAATATGAAGCAAGTAGTCGTACCTTTGCCCAGTCAAGTTGAAAAGGATCTCTTGCATTTTGATTTGAAATTAAGAAATCCACCACAGGCCCAGGTTGAATTATCATGGTTGTTGTGACATCTAGATAATTTGGAAGATTGAGGAAAGTCAGACAATTTCAAATCCTGGATGGAAACCGTTGCTTTAACACCAAAAAAATAAAGATCGGTTGCATATGAGATAAAGATTCAACCTATGTTAAGGGAGAGACCGCTCTGAGTAGCTCTAAAACTTGAATGGAATCCCCTGCAGCCTAGAACACCACCCCCCACATCAGCAAAACTCTTGAGATCATTATGAAAAAAGTTTTGACGCACAAGTAGGCAGCCCCTATAATAGCAATGCAAAGTCAGAAATATTGAGGTGCAATAATGCACATGCATAAACAAAAATGAAAATACCCTACAAGGAAAAACTACTTACTGCTTAGCAGCATGTTGCCTCAAAATGATATCAAGAACTCTAACAGCTTCTTGGAAATTCTCTGTTTCCTGCCCACGTAACGCATTGGCAATGGCATACATAGGAACTTTGGTAGCAAAGCTTATCTCAACTTTAAATGCCTTGGCATTGAAAGGGCGTCGGATCCTCTTTTTGTCACTCTCATTGTCCGCATTACCATCAGGACTAAGATTACCATTATTTCTACAAAAATGATGGAAAAAATATAATACAACTGAAACAGTATGAAAACAGGTTTCAAGGGCCAGTAAAACAACACTATGATAGTAATTTCTACCTGTTAGATCGAGCCTCCTCTAAAACAATCTCAAACTCAAGCTTGTTTTGAGGAAGAGAGCCGATAGTAAACAGACTTTTCTCCCCGTCGTATGCAAATTCCTTGCCATTCAAGTCAGAAGCATATGTCTCCTGCACCCGGTCCATTATCTTCCTCCCAACACCCTTACCTTCCACAGGGCGTCCATCTTCATAAGTAAAAGACACCTTTGACATACCAAAAGAAGAAAAAAACGTTAAGTATGCGTAAATGAGCTTTAACACAAACACAAAAAAACATATAATACCAAATCACAAGATATGTTAGGGACATACACTGTACTGAAAAAAATATCCATCATTTTTACCAATGTTAACATTAAAATGATTAGTTAAAAGAGGTATCTTATTTCCTTTTGATCCCAACCCACGTCTTGCGATAGGAAGACGGGTAATTTTTTTCTTAACAGGTTCCTCTACTTTGAGAGGCACCACATCTGAGGGGACAACAGGAGGTGGAGGAGGCAAAGACTCCTCCTGCCCATTTCCATTTCCATTTCCTTCTGCAGAATCCATATCCTACAGATAAAATGCCACAAGTATAAGATAAAACAGAGTGAATAATATACAAACACATTTAATAGTTTGAAAATGCAAAAGTCCAAGAGGCTCTACATGGTAAACATATACAGTTAAAGCAGCCACCGCATAAAATCAACTATGCCCAAAGAGTTAAAACATATAAACTATGTTATGGAAACTGAAAAAGGTAATAAAACAGTTTCTATCATGAAACTAGCATAACAATAATGTAACAAAAACCAGGAAAGATCTCAACTAATAAATGATCTTGTACTGTTATCTAAGACTGCATTTCAGATAGCATTGCAGCAAAACAAATCAACTCTCAAAAGAATATTGCAAACGAAAGCAAACCCCATAACCGGTAAACAACTACAAATGCAGAGTAACCCAAAACATTATACCAAAAAAATACAAAAAAGACCCAAAATTTCTAAAACATTGCTCTATTTCTAAAAGCAAAAACCTTTTTTTCTTCAAAATAAACCTGCAAAAATTAAAAGATCGAAGCCGAACACATGCATGCAACACCCTCAACAACCTTAAAACACAAAAATCAAATGACAACATGGTAAAAGTTCCATTTTCAGAGAAAAAAAAAGAAAATAAACAAAACCACCCATTTTCAAAACAAAAAATTAAACTAAAACATCAAAATCAGAACACAGAACACTAATGCAGCATGCATGGTAAGAAAAACCTAACAAAACAAACATTCAAAAAAATAAATTTTTCATCATCGTAAAAATATATAAAAATTAAAATTAAAATTAAAAAATTCACTGATAAATTAAGTGACCTTGAAATGAAAATGGTCGAAAATAATTAGAGGGTAGTGTTTGTAGAGAAAGCTGAAACTACTAACTAAGAACGAAGATACAGAACCCTAAATCCACAGTTCAAAAAACCTCATAGTACTTACTGAGTTTCAGAAAGTGTTGTTCGGTGTTGTAACGTGTTTGTGTCAACGATCTCTCTATCTACTCTTAAAAGGGTGATGATGTAATGCAATAACTACAGCAGTTTTTCTCTGCGGTGCGCTTCGATGCAGTGCGAGCCTGTGAACCGTTGATTTTTTATTGCGATTTAATGGACGGATTAGATTGAATCATGGGTATTGTGAAGAACGATGTGCACGCTTATGATGGGGCAAGTGCTGTTGAAGTGCCTCGAGGTCCGTTGGTGAGTTTATCCATTTTGGGCTTCAACATTTACGGAAATGACGGACGAGTCCAAAGATTCGGTCACTTTCCAATTAAAAATTAAAAAAAGTTAAGAAATAATGGATAACCTAAACATAAAATGTGGTCCATAGAGGACATACCTAAACTACATTGGATGCTCGGTTTTTTGGGTTGAGATTTACACAATATTTACATTTTTTTGTCAGTTAAAATTAATAATACTAGTATATTATATCTCATCCTTTTTCAAAAAATAGAAAGATTCAAATTGTGTTGGACTCGCAAGATGATATATTTAGTTGCTTCGGTTAGTTGTTGGTATATATTAGTGACACGTGTCCCTTTGTTGAGAATAATTGTTTTTTGTTTGACAAGTGTTAAAATGCTTGTAAGATAAAAAATTTAATTTCCCTACTCATCCTGTTAACTTCCCATTCACCACATTAAAAGAAATTAACTTCCCATTCACCTCACTGAAAAAAATTAACTTCCATTAACTTTCTTAGTTATAACCTATTTTTTATTTTCTAGAGTCATTATGTTTGGATAGCTGCTCTCCTGTTCTTCGTTTTAATACAAATTGATTGAACTTCTGAGTATTCACTTTTCTTCTATTTTCATATTTAATTCTATTATTTTTGTTTTTTTTTATTTATACACTATTTTGTTGGATAGCTTCTTTCCCCTTATTTATTTTTAATCAAAATTGATTGAACGTATTCACTTTTTCTCAATTTTCATATATAGCAAACATATCAATTTTTGTCACACAATTAGGAATACTCAAATAAACCGGTTATTTAAATAATCCACGTCCATATCCAAATTCTTAATTATTAGTATAGTTTTAACCAAATCCACATTTTGGATATAATTTTAAAATGGTTTTAACCAAATCCATAATTTGGACATCCATATCCAAAATAAAAAGCAAATTAGTCAAAATTTTAATTAAAAAAAAAACTTTGAAAAATTTTTTCAAAAGAAAAATATTTTTATTTTGAAAACAAAAATATTGTTTTAATTTTTTCAGTAAATAAATTATTTTCAAAAAAAGTTTTAAAAATGATTTTTTTTTAAATTTTAAAACAACTATTGTTTTTTTTTTTAACATCAATATTTTTTTATAAAAAAATATTATATTTTTAAAAAAATAATTATAAGGTTTAATTTAATTTTCAAAAATTATTAACACAGCTTTAGTTATTGAAAAAAAAGGATTTTTTTACATTTTGTTTGATTGATGAAAAAAATATAGAAGAGTGAAAATAAATGAAAAAAAAATATTAAAATATAAGTAAATTGTCAAGTAGTTTTAAAAAAATCATTATTAGTTTATAAATATCAACAATTACTCATATTAATACATAAATAAATATAAAATATTATCACTAAAGATCAAAATCTAAATCAATCATTCACACTCATTTAACTCAAAACAATTGAGTTATATCACTCACTTTAATTATTTAATTTGATACATGAGAAAATAAAATTAATTATAATAGATAAAAAAAAAGTGAAATTATAAAATGACTTATATGTCTTTTAAACAAAAATTATATATGATAAAAAATAATAAAATATATATTTCATTACAATCAATAAAAAATTACAAAATATAAAAGTTAGTATAAATTTATTAACTAACGATAAATAATTAAAAACTAACATTCTTTTTTTATAAATTTACATACTACCTAGGATGAAGATTAAAAGAAAAAAATGTTAGTAGATAACATGTGATTTTTTTTACGGGTTAATAAATTGCTATGTTTAAAAACAACCTTAATTATTTTTTAATAGATAATTAGAACTCACGTTATTATAAAAAATGCAGGTGTAGACAAAAACAAAGTTTAAAGCATTAGTCACAGAACGAGTAAAAACGCACAAGGGCCAATGATGCAATGGATATTATATTTTTGAAAAAAATCAATTTTAAAATAAAATTCAATCAAAATTAATTATAAAATTGGTTATGGATATAACCTGTTAATAACCGGTTTATAACCATTTTAAAAAATAAAAACTGGTTATTAGAATTGGTTTTAATAACCGGTTATAACATATGGATTATTTATGGTTATGGATTGGTTATAGAAATTCACCATCCATGAGCATCCCTACACATAGGTTATAACATATGGATTATTTATGGTTATGGATTAGTCACAGAGTTGACTTATATCACTCACTTTTTTTTTATCTATTATAATTAATTTTATTTTCTCATGTATCAAATTAAATAATTAAAGTGAGTGATATAACTCAATTGTTTTGAGTTAAATGAATGTGAATGATTGATTTAGATTTTGATCTTTAGTGATAATATTTTATATTTATTTACGTATTAATATGAGTAATTGTTGATATTTATAAACTAATAATGATTTTTTTAAAACTACTTGACAATTTACTTATATTTTAATATTTTTTTCTTTTTCCATTTATTTTCACTCTTCTATATTTTTTTCATCAATCAAACAAAATGTAAAAAAACCCTTTTTTTTCAATAACTAAAATTGTGTTAATAATTTTTGAAAATTAAATTAAACCTTATAATTATTTTTTTAAAAATATAATATTTTTTTATAAAAAAATATTGATGTTAAAAAAAACAATAGTTGTTTTAAAATTTTTTAAAAAATCATTTTTAAAACTTTTTTTGAAAATAATTTATTTACTGAAAAAATTAAAACAATATTTTTGTTTTCAAAATAAAAATATTTTTCTTTTGAAAAAAATTTTCAAAGTTTTTTTTTAATTAAAATTTTGACTAATTTGCTTTTTATTTTGGATATGGATGTCTAAATTGTGGATTTGGTTAAAACTATTTTAAAATTATATCCAAAATATGGATTTGGTTAAAACCATACTAATAATTAACCGGTTTTTAATAACCGAATTTGGAGATGGATGTGGATTATTTAAATAATCGGTTTATTTGAGCATCCCTACCTAGACACAATTAACATCTTTTTACAATTTTCATAATGATGAAGGGATGAAACACACATACAATTTATCTTATCATCATAAATGATAACCCTATAACTTCCTTCAATTAATTAAATAAATATAAATAAATAATAATTAATTAATTAATTAATTAAAGTATTAAATAATGAATAATGTCATTCCCTCTTATCATTCCCATCCACGTTTTCACATTAAATAATTAAAAAAAATCAGCTAAAAATTAAATTCAAAAACACTTATTTCTATATTACTAATTAATTAATTAATTTTATTTGATTAATTAATTATAGATGTGAGTTTATGAAAAAATACGTGTTGTATAGTTTTTCATAAATTCACATATTTAATTAATTAATTAAAAAATAAATTATTAATTAAATTATTAAATATTTAATAATTTTATTTGTAATAGAATTTGATTGGTGTAGTCTGTTTGTTTTTGTAGTTGCTTCGTCGCGGTATGTTTGGACCGGTCCTAATCGACATGTATTGTATTATTTTTTTATAATAATATATTTTTTTTATTCCAAAAAATAATAATGATAATAATCTCACTTTCTCTTATGTTTTCACCTTACTATTAACTTCCCAGTAATCTCATTTACTTTGAAATCATCTCTTTATTTGCCTTTTAAAAAAAACTTCCAAATCATCTTATTAAAAAATATTAATTTTCAAATCATCTCATTAAAAGAAATTAACTTCCACTAACTCTCTCATTTATAACTTATTTTTAATTTTCTAAAGTCGATAGGTTTGGATAGCCCTTTTTTCCTCTTCTTCATTTTTATACAAAATTGATTGAATTTCTGACTTCTCTTCAATTTTTATATTTTATTTTATTTATTTTTTATTTATAAGCTATTTTCGATTTGCTATAGTCTATGTTTGGATAGTTTCTTTCTCCTTCATTTTTAATCAAAATTAATTGAACTTTTGAGTTTTACTTTTTCTAAATTTTTTAATTTAATTTAATTTTTCTTCTATTAATTATCTTTTAATTTTAGAGAAATGAAAGAGAACAAATCTTACATTTTATCATGACTTTTTTTTAATTCAATTTCATCTAATACATTATATCAAATTATTAATTAAGTACTTATAAATTACTTTTTAGCCTACCCTTACAATTATATTCATATTCCTACATTTTAAAAAAAAAATATATATCAATTTTATCCCTGTTTATTTTATATTATTTTATTTTTTTTTACTTTGTACCGTCCTGTCAGATTTTCAGAGTTCCGAAAAATTCACCCA
The DNA here is from genome assembly GCA_963859935.3 of Lathyrus sativus. Taxonomy (NCBI): domain Eukaryota; kingdom Viridiplantae; phylum Streptophyta; class Magnoliopsida; order Fabales; family Fabaceae; genus Lathyrus; species Lathyrus sativus. The sequence goes on along the minus strand of OZ012739.1, from coordinate 465,208,039 downwards.
TCAAATTGTTCAGAACACTGTTAAAATGACTTCTGGTATGTTGTTTTTGCCAAACCGGAAGACTTTGGCTAAGAGTTCTGGTTTATACAAAATATATACTGAAAGAGTTAAACAAAGTCTTCCGGTTTTAATTTTACGTAGAAATCTTCCAGAAGACTTGTCTTAAGAGTTTCGGTATGAAGGAAAAGTGTATCAGAACACTTTTTACAAGTCTTCCGGTTTGTTATTATTGTCTACTAACAGAATTGTTCTGAGATGGAAAAATGTCATGTATTTCATTGAATCCTCATATGCTATATATAATTACAAGATTGAATGGAAATAGCTAATCATTCCAAAAATAGTTTCCTAATATTAAAGGAGATTGATGATATAGATACTAAATTGAATATATGTACAACTGGTACATAACTGAATATCTTCAGGATGTTATTAGCAATTAACAACAAGATATCAATTGTCTAAACTCCCCCCCCCCCTCAAGTTGGAGCATGCAGATTGTGGATGTCCAACTTGTTTAGAAAATAATCAAACTGTTGTTTTCCCAATGCTTTAGTAAATATATCAGCTAGTTGAATATTAGTGGACACATGGTGAGTTGAAATGTTGCCTTTGAGAAGCTCATCACGTAAGAAGTGACAATCAACTTCGATGTGTTTTGTGCGCTCATGGAAGACTGGATTGGTAGCTATATGTAATGTTGATTGACTGTCACAATATATCTTCAAGGGGCGAGATTGGGGGACACCAAGAGAGAGCAAAAGTGCTTTCAACCATCTGAGCTCACATGTAGTAGTAGCCATGGAACGATATTCCGCCTCAGCCGAGGAACGTGAGACAACGTGTTGTTTCTTGGTTTTCCAAGAGATAGGAGAATTCCCAAGGAAAACAATCCATCCAGTGAGAAAGTGCCTAGTCAAAGGACATCCTGCCCAATCCGAGTCACACCAGGCATAAATTTGAAGATCACAATCAGCTTGGAGAAGAATACCTTGGCCAGGATTTCCCTTGAGATAACGGACGACACGGAGAGCTGCGCTTCAGTGCTCTTCTAAAGGTTTTTGCATAAATTGAGCCAACATATGAACAAAGTAAGAAAGTTCTGGTCTAGTGATAGTTAAGTAGACCAAACGACCTACTAGTATTTGATATCGATCCGGATTAGAAAGAGGAGTTCTAGTGGCCAAGGGAAGATGATGATTCTAATCTAAGGGAAAACCAACGGGTTTAGCTCCCAACAACCCAACTTCGGTGATGATATAAAGGGTATATTTCCTTTGACACAAGAAAATCCCATTGGAGTTGCGAGCCACCTCAAGGCCAAGAAAATATTTTAAAGGGCCAAGATCTTTCATATGAAAGCATGTGTTCAAGTAGGATTTGAATGACTCAATTGATTTGTTGTTGTTTCCAGAAATGATAAGATCATCCACATAGACTAACACATACAGCTCTACATAGTCACGATGTATAGTAAAGAGAGAATAGTCAGAGTAGCACTGTATAAAGTCATACCGTAGCAGAGCATTTTTGAGTTTGGCAAACCAACATCGAGGTGCCTGTTTCAATCCATATAAAGATTTGTGCAAGCGACATACTTGATTTGGTGTAGTGGTCTTGAAACCGGGAGGTAATTTCATATATACTTCTTCATCAAGTTCACCGTGTAAAAAAGCATTGTGAACATCCATTTGGTGAAGTTCCCAGCGCTTGGCAGCCGCAACAGCGAGAAATGTTCTTACAGATACTATTTTTACCACTGGTGCAAAGGTTTCATGATAATTCAGCCCCTCAACTTGGTTGTTCCCCATAATAACAAGTCTTGCCTTATAACGCTCAATAGTTCCATTTGAATGATATTTAATCTGATACACCCATTTGCTACCAATAGCCTTTTTGTTTGGAGGAAGCGTTACTACTGTCCAAGTGCCATTATTTTCAAGAGCTTCAATTTCCAGCTTCATGGCATCTCGCCATCGAATATTTTTGACGGCTTCAGCAAAGTTTTGAGGTTCTGTAGCTGCAGAAATAGCGGCTAAAAATTTCCTGTGTCGTGGTGAAAAGTTAGCATAATTTACATACTTGGCTAAAGGATAAGGCGTACCTTAAGGACGTGACGAAGCAGTAGAACAATTTGAGGGGATTATCTTAGTTATGGTATTGGTCACAAAGTCTTGCAGCTTGGTAGAAGGCAATTTGATACGATGACCACGTCCTAAATTTTCGACAGTGTCTGCAGCTTTGTCATACCCCAAATTTGTCCTACCCTTTCTTTCCCTTTTATGCCCATACGTTTTTTTTTTTGCTTCATGGTTGTTTTGTGTTTGGAGACACTTGCAATGCTGAATTTGGTTGGAGATAAGAAAGCGATGCATCATTATGTTCAGGGATAATTAGTCTGTGTGCGTCTTTTGGGTTCGAGCGGTGGTTGTTCAAATTTCAAGACATGGTTAATTTACTTTCAAGCCACGCTTTGGTTGGTTTCGAGATTAGTAATAAACTTTGACTTAAATGGTTGAATTCAAATGTTAGCCAAATTATTGGGTTTATATTCACTCATGGGCCAAGTCATGAAAATCTTTTTATCAAGTGTTGCTTAAGTTATATTACAAGCCGTGAGAGCACTTTGCTAAGGCTATACACAGTTGCAATACTCGTATTATAACTTAAAGCCCAAGCACCCAACAATCAGCATATAATAGAACCATTTCTATTCAATGCTCATCAAAACATCCTGAAATACAAAGATGGCTAAACAAACCACAGGCAGTTGCTTAGAATTACAATCCATAAAGAACTTTGCAATAAACTTTTACGGTAGGAAATAAACAAACCGTATAGCATGAGACCCACACAAGAAAAGTTCTCTTCATGCCATAATATAAAAATCATTTCGTAAAAAGAACATAAACTGTGCCCCACAATAGAGCATGTACTTGCAGAATTTGACAGGACACAGAATGCACCAACCATACAACAAAAACAATACAAGTTGCACCAAATACAAGCTTCAAAGGATGGGCTTCGGATAAGTTGCAAACAAGCTTTAAGTTTGATCTTTAATGCACCAACCTGCAACACATGATTCCTCATTATGCAGCAAAAGAAAGTAGCATATTTTTCTCATAAAAAGATCCTTTAGAGTTCATGATTTCACCTTGCATCCATTGATACAAAAGGGGGGCACGCACCAACTCTGCGGGACCTACCGTCATCACCTGCAGCATACCAGACAAAATGAATAAAACCATGGATTGTTGAAAGTCGTACGCACAACTCCTTCGCCCCAACCACAATTTGTACGACAACCTGCACAACATGAAATTCATTCACGCCCGACACACTCAAGAATGCATCCTCTAATCTGTTCATAACTCTCACTCCGGATTTGCAAGTCACGCATGAAAAAGAATCGAGAAAATCAGTTGAGAAAGCTTTGAAAAAAACAATGGAACAAGTTTAGACAAGAGCAATTTACCATGATTAACAAGGATACACCAAATTGGTCACAAGTCACCAACGCAACAAAATCGTCAATGTCACACACAACCAAGTTTATTCATAAGCAACAGACTAGGAAAAACTTTGATAAAAATGTGCTAGCATGGATGGCCAAGTGAATTAATTAAGAGTTATGTGGTGGCTACTTCCAGAATTACGTAGAGCAGACAACCAAGTTTTGATTTGTGTGAGCATATACTACTAGCTTCAGCTTCGCCGCATCACATATTGCATACTGCCAAATGAAAGGAAAACAATATTAGGCACCAGGAAAGGGTGAGCAAGACACTAAGGCTACAATGACGAATCATGTAATACATACCGTATTGTTGCTCTCTCTGCAAGTTGTTATGCGGTCCAACCACGGTTTCACCTGCTGCAAGTCATTATGCGGTCTAGCCATGGTATCAACACGGGTCAAATCTCACTTTGTAGACGTTATAAAAGTCGCAAACCTGTGACAGACCAAGTTTAATTTAAAATGGCAGCCATATGAAAAAATGTTGATGGTGTTTTCATCTGAGGAAGATAGTGTCTGATAAATCAAAGTCCTCAAACATTACGACGTTGTATTTTAATTATCCTCCGAATTTCAAATCATGATTCATCTGCACCAGTTTCAAATTTAAACCTGTTAGAAAAACGGAAGGAGAACTGTGTTAGGGATTTAAAAGAAGTCAGAATTGTAAAAACTTTCATTCACCCAACGTAATGCCAAATCTCGAACCAAATACACAACCTGAAACCTCAACAATGACAGGAGCAATCAAATTCATGGTCTGGAGTCACAATTACAACTGGATGGTTTCTTGTGATGATGGGAGAGCAACATAAGAGTCTAACGTGAAAGTTGGAGCAAGAGCATCTTCACACTTTGGATGAATAAGCACAATGAGAGAAGTTGTGTGGTAAGATGCAAGAGCCACATTGTACTTCAGCGGCTCAGACTTATTGTACCGCCATCCAGCAGGATTGGCAGTAGCAAGAATGAGCATTGAGTGTTGCTTGTATTCTTGCTTTAGTGATACTAATAGTTTATTGTCCCATAGCCTCATGAATTGCAACCTGATCTCTTATGTCCATTTCATTGTCAGCAAGCATCAAAGCACCAGGCTCAATGACTATCACCACAACATCCTTAAGTACCTGCACAAAATCAAGTTGTGACACGAGATACCACAGATAAAATCAAAATGTAAGGAAAAAGTTGTGAAAGAAGAACGCGCAACAAAAGACTAATCCATACGCATCAACGGATTATTACCGGTAATAAAAAGGCAGCAGGTCATAAGTTTCGAAATCCAATGGCCAAGAGAAATTCACAATCAGCTATTTATCGTGAACTCCGTGTAGGCATATCTGTTTTCGTGAATCCTCTAGATGGTCACCGTGTTGATGCTTCTGTCGCAGCCTAAATGTGGTTTTTATCTGGTTTCGCAAGATGATATTCCATGTTGTAGCATAATGTTAGCTTCGCCTGTCGTGATCAGTCGTGTTTCCACGCGTTGCCAACCGTGTGAAATGATAGTTCATGTGAGTCGTCACAACAAGTCCTGCACAAACGAAGTAATATCATAACAGTCACTACATGAATTACCACGACAAATGCAGGACACAAGAGCCCAAGCATGTGCAGCCACTTCTAAAAGCATTCGTTACCTGCAGCGAAAAGTTCGCATAATCCACACGTAACGAAAGCCGAATAACTTTCTCAGTCTGATCACTACGCAAGCCTTGCGTGCGGCCAAAACAAGGCATCCGCAAATACGCTCATATGCGACGAGACTGATTTCTGAACTTTTGGTTTGCCATAAAGCCTTCAGCAGCAGGACACAGTAGTTGTCCTCAATAATCCACAATATCCCCGAGCCTCAAAAGAAACCGTCAACCAAGCTTCAATTCCTTCCCAAGCCAAACGACTGCCTGCAGCCTGTATCAGCTCACAAACAAAACAAAAAAAATAGTTAAAACCCCTGCATCATTTTCAAATGTAATTACAAATCAATTTGAATATCATTTACCACTGTAAAAGTACAGAAAAAGGCAGTTACCGCAGTGAAAACTAGTTGAAGTCTCTACCTCACTACAGACAAAAGAGGAGATTGGGTGGGAATCATTTCTGAGGCTCCTTCATTCCACACAACCCACCACATTTTGAGAATACCCTCCAAAGTTTACATAAATACCATCTTTTTTTCAGAGCAAAGGGGGGACCAAAAACCTAGCCGCCACCTTCTTGAACAACAATGTCCTTCACAACATGAAACCGGACCTTCAGTTATTCCATCTTAAACTTTCAGCAAACCTAAACTTCAATCTCAAAACAACTTTCAACCACAATAACCTTTAGCCTAAAAAATTCCCTCGTCTTTAAATCGAATCTTCAACCTTAACAAGCCAGAACCTTCAAATGACCCTTCACCATTAAAAGCCTCCAAACATCTCCCAATCCAACTTTGTCACCTTCGTTCCACTTTCTTCCTCTCCTTCAACCAAAAAAAAACAACACCAGAAATCCATAAACAGCTCACACTTCACAAAACGCAAGCCAATCTTCAAAACCCTGTTCAAACCCTAAATCCCCAAACCTTCGAACCCAAACAAAAACTAGAAACAAGAAGAATAGAAGGGAGATTTGAACGAAACAATGAAGATTTGAAACGAGTTGCAAATAACGAACCTATTTGAATCAAGAGAGCGAGACCAGATTGAAAGAGTGTGTTCAACAAAGAAGGGGGTCGATTACGTTGTTAACTCTGTCGAGGATCTTTTTTTTTTCTCGCCGCGAACATGTTTTGTTTCGTTTGAAGAAGGTTGTTAATGTTGCCTTGATGTTTGACTTGTGTTTTGGGGAAGAAACGGGTCATGGGCTCAGGCGGTTCTTGGATCCTCTTTATTTATTTATTTATTTTTATAAAAAAAAAAACACTTTGGCTTTGAGCTGATGAAGGTTATGTCTGAATCCCGTTGATTTCTATACCCCTCTCTTGGATTTCTTTCTTTGTTTAATTTAACTTGTAAATTTATTCTATGAAGTTTTTTCTTAGATAAATAATGATTTGTTCAAAAAATAGTTTTATATCTTATGTTTGTTTTTTTCAGAATAATGTAGATATATTATAGTCCTTTTTTATGTTTCTTATAGAAGCTTTTATATTGTTTCTTTTAGAACTTTTTAAATATATTTTCTTTTATAAGTTAGATTTTATTTGTTATTGGACATTTTGTTCCTTTTTTTTCTACTTTTTGGGTCGATGACGAGATTACCAACGTTTAACCGTCAAATTATTGGCGTGAAACAAAGGATCCGAGACCACTTTCTTTCTCCGATTTTATTTCGACTTTTGGATCAATGAAGTCTTTTATTCGTAAGCGTCGTGTATCGAAGTTGATAACCTTCTCGATTTCAAATCTATGGTGAATGACCATTGGGGTCATTTTCCGTACTTTGGGATCGTGATAGGCTACCTTTGATTAATCGGCATTATGTTTGCGATTAAGGCGAGATCCATTCTTTCGTGTCCTGATTCGATTCACTAACCATTAAATTTAATTTCCGTTAAATATTATTGTGAATATTATTGTCATATTATTATTCATATTATCATATCTCATTATTCATATTCATTCACCCATATTCGAAAATACCTAATAAATTATCGAAACTCCTTAAAGCCAAATTGGTGGATTGTTGGATCTTTGGTCATTTGCAGGTATCCTAACTTTGAGTCGTGCCCGACTTTTCTCAAGGCGTAGTTTAGGACACAAATGCACACACACGGCTTTCTCTTGGGCTACCTTACAATGAGACCCATTTATTTCGTGCAATCCCGTGTAACTTACATGTACCCCTCCCCATTCCGATGTATGTTTCGCATTTCTTTGATTATTAGTTTATCTCCTAGGAGCACCCATAGGGACTAGAGCAGATCAAACTATTTTCAAACTAATTCTCGATTCGTCATCGAGCCATTCTCAAACCCTTGCAAGTCGAGTGCTCATACGCATTCGCCATCAACCTATTGCACACAACTCGACCCTTGATGCGTAAGTCAAGTCGGTTTCTTTTTTTTTCAAACCATTTCATTTCCAACACGCTTTGCACGCGATAATGAGTCAAACCCTTGATCTAACGTCAAGCGGGTTTTCAAAACAAAATATCAATCAATTAACAACTATTTAATTCTTTTCAAGGTGTAAAGAGTAGGTTCAAGTCTTTGATCTTTCTTTCCGTTGTTTATATGCGAGTTATCTTATTCGTGTGTGAGCAATTGACGCCTTTAAATAATATTAACAAACTCGATAATACTCAACCATCTCCAATTACTCATCCTTTCACTCACCTTTCAAACAACTTCTTTTATGATGAAAAAGAGAGTGTCCCAAGTCTTTGATTCGCTATCCCGACTACTTTGATCCGAGAAGCCTTTCTCAAGCTTCAAGTAGTCGTCATCCGACGAATCTCATCTTTTTATACACCATTTCAAATTCAAACAACCTTCTTTTACGATGAAAAAGAGAGTGTTCCAAGTCTTTGGTTCGCTTCCCCGATTACTTGGGGTTTGTGAAGTCTTTCTTAGGCTTCAAGTGATCGTCATCATTTCAACCTTATCCTTTCAAACATATCATTCCTTCATGATTAAAAAGAGAGTGTTCCAAGTCTTTGGTTCGCTCTCCCGATTACTTGGGTCCGAGAAGTCTTTCTTAAACTTTGAGTAATCGTCATCCGTATTCACTTCAAATCCAATTCAAACCCGTTTCTTTCATGGTCGTATCCACGAACTACGACTGCTCTGATTCTTCATTCACTCTTGAATGTAAGATACGTAGGCACAAGATTGCGATGATCTTGGCGAGCACAATCCCCTTCATCTTCCATTTTCCCCCATCCTTTCCCGTAGTCGAACTACGATGCTCTGATTTCTCATTCTCTTCTGAATGAGCATACGTAGGCACAAGGGCCCCAATCCTTGGCGAGCACCCTATTTTCCTAACCACTCCCTTTCCCCTAGCGTCTTTATTCCCTTTATAGAATCCTTTAGCATTTAGTAGTGAGAAGAGAAGAATTAAGTTTAGCTAACATCCATCATAACTCGAATTAAGAGGTTCCCGTCGAGTACGACAAACGTGAGGGGTGCTAATACCTTCCCCTCGTGTAACCGACTCCCGAACCCAGGAACATTTGGTTGTGACGGTCGTGTTCCTTTCGCGCTTATGAGGTTTTCTCGATATTTTCCTCTCCCGTTCATTCGGGAAAAATAAAGTTCGGTGGCGACTCTGTCGAACCGCATTTCCGCGCCTTTAGCGCGAGGGTCGTATGTTCAAAATGAATTTTCAAGGTGCGACAGGTGGCGACTCTGCTGGGGACTATTGCTCCATGCAAGAGAGAGTCGAGCCTATCTTAGCTCGAGTTGTTAGATTTTTGTTTTTATTTTCTTCTCGCTTATTTGTTGGTATCCTTGTCTTGGTTACTTGTGCTTGAGGCATTGTGGGGGTTGCTCTGCTTATGGTTACTTTGTGAGATGGCTCTACACCCGAGTCCGAGTATAACCCTAGGATTAGGATGGTGGTCGTGTAGTGGAGACTTGCGTGGAGTCTTTCACGTTGAGTTGAAGCGAAAACCCCGCTTGGAGTAGATTCTTTGGAGATGTTGTTGTTGTGGTGAGTCTTTGCCATAACAATAATGTTTTCGAGTCTGAATCGTTGATCCCAAGGACCATTAACCATTTTATCCATGGTGGTTGGTAGTGTTAATTCTATGTGGATTAAATACGAGCACCCCAATCAGATGAGATCCCTTGAACGTATTACTTCCTTACAATAGTATTTTCAACCTCGATCTATGACTCTGAGAACCTTTTCTAGAATCCATGTGTCGATGGTTGTGTAGTTGATGCCTCCGAGAAGTCTTTCTCGCGTGGAAGATACGAGAACCTCACCTAGAGGAGAATCTATTGAGGATATTATCGTCGTGATGAGGCTTTGTCATGGCTGTAATATCTTTGAAAGATATCCATGACTCTAGGCACCTACCAGTTTTAGAATCCTATCCGTGGGGGTTTCTTCGAGCAGTGACTGTGATCCTTGAACCGTCCACCCGGCTAATCTCAGAATTGTTTGAATTTGTGATCCAGTGATCCTGGATCTTGCATTTTGCATTGCATATCATTTGTATTGCATCTCATTTGTTGTGCATCTTGCATTCTCCTTCCTTCAGCAGTTTCTCATGTTTCTCTTTCCTTCATATCCAGTAAATCAAGCTGAGTCCTCGACACCAGTATGCAACTAGAGCCAATACAAGACGAATGATGGAGCAGATTCAGCAGGAGCAAGTTGCCTTCAGAGAAGAGTTGGACTCCAACAAAGGAAAGATTGACCAGATCCTCGAAGCCATCCTCACGGCCAGAAGAGAGGAAGAACAGCGTGAAGCCGCTGCTGTCGTCAATAATAATGGTCAAGGACAAGGGTCTACTGCCATCCCTTTGGTTCCAATTCCAAATCCTCATGGGATGCCGTTGAACTTCAATAACGCAGCCAAAGGAAACACTTCTCATCCAACCCCAGCGCCCAGAGTTACCATTGGAGCTATCCCGCAGGCCCAGCCTACTGTCGTGCAGATCCCAGCTCCCCATACCGAAGATACTTTGATGGATCATTATGATGATGTTCAGAACTATCATGCTGCTATCCCCATTTCCAGTCCTGTTGCTGCTTAGGATTTAGAAGCCATGAAGATGTGCCGAGATCTAGCCGAGAAACTTTGAGCCATGGAAGGGCACAGTTCAAATTCCTTCAGTGCTTTAGAATTATGCTTGGTGTCTGATGTTGTCATTCCTCCCAAGTTCAAGGTGCCTGAGTTTTCGAAGTACAAAGGTCTCGGTTGCCCAAACATTCATCTGAAGATGTACTGTCGCAAGATGGATGCCTATGCCAGAGACGAAAAGCTCATGATTCATTGCTTTCAAGACAGCTTGTCTGGGGCATCACTTGAATGGTATATGCAGCTGGAACGTAACAGTGTGCGCACTTGGACTGAGCTAGCCGATGCATTTGTCAAGTAGTATAAGTACAACACCGGTCTTGCTCCGAATCGTACTCAACTTCAGAGTATGACTCAGAAAGACAACGAATCCTTCAAGGAGCACGCGCAACGATGGAGAGAGCTAGCCGCAAGGGTGCATCCACCTCTTGTTGACCGTGAACTAATTGACATCTTCATAGGTACTTTACAAGGATAGTACTACGAAAAGCTGATCGGTAGTGTCTCCGCTGGATTTTTTGACTTAGTGATCGTTGGTGAGAGAATTGAAGAAGGGCTGAAGAGTGGAAAGATCCCAGGAGGTTCTAACAACCAGGTCAATGCCAAGAAGCCTTTCAATGGATACAGGAAGAAAGAGGGCGAAACAAATGCCATCTCTTTGCAGAAAGGGCAAGCTTCTCAACAAGCTCCCGCTCCTATGCCTTATCAAGTTCCCTATTATCAGTATCCGTATGTTGCTGCTGCGCAGTATGCTCCAATGCCTTATCAGCCAACTGTTCAAGCAGTGCAAGCTCAGATGCCACAACAACAGGCTCCTCAGCAATAGGCCTACAACCAGCAAGGATACCAATATCCTCCTCAGCAACAGCAGATGCAAGCTGCTCAACAACAACAAGGTGCTCGCCAACAGCGTCAGCAGAGGACATGGAAGCCTGATAGAGTATTTGATCGCCTGCCAATGACATATGCTAGTATCTTTGCTCAGTTGATAGAGAAAAAGGCTATTGTTCCGAGAGATTTGGCTCCCCCAATCGTTATTCCTCCCGACTACGATGCAAATGCTCATTGTGAGTTTCATAAGGGCGCTCCAGGTCACACCATTGAGGACTGCAGGGCTTTCAAGCACAAGATCCAAGACATGATCGACAAGGATGCTATCAACTTTAATGGGAAGTCTCCAAACGTTATCAACAATCCAATGCCGCCGATCAAATAGTGTCATTCCGATCAAATCCAGTCAAGTCAAAGTTCATCTCCCCGAAGAAGGTAGTCGTGTTGCCATTTCATATTTATTATTTCTTATGTTTTATCTTTATTTATTTAAGTATTGTATGCTTTGAACAATTGTCATCCGTATTTGGTTTTTCATTAATGTATCGTTTATGCATGTTTTGAATTAGTTATGTCGTATTCACTCATCTTTCACCTAACACCGACACATTTATTCACTTCAATGTTGTTTAGCATGATTTGAGGGAGGATGATGAAAACGAGATACCCATAATTGCAAACCGTATGCTTTCAGATAGAATCTCGTCAATGATGTACAGACATTGCTTAAATTCCCCAAACACCGGAGATATAAGGAGTTAATCCCTAGTAAACCACTTCGAGCCTAGAAGTAGCAGTTTCCTTCGGATATTCAAACCTTACACTTAACCTGGGGCAGGGTAGTGTTCAGTTAATTCAACCCTGCACTCGGATCAACAAAGCAAAATCCAGAAGATGACTGTTCATCAAATACCCATGACATGGCAGTCACAACCTTCCCAAAAATAAAAAAAAAATCAAAAAGCCTGCTAAGTCAAACACCTCAGAGGGGACTTAGGCAAAACCAAGGAAATCCCGATGGATCTGACAAGCAAAATCAATCCATGCAAAAGTTAGGGATAAAAAACAAAGACAAAAGAGGACCCCGAAATCCTCAACAAAAACAAAATAAGATTCAGTGGCCATTCAAAGAGGGTCACTGACATCCACCAAAATAAGGTGACTGCCGCGTTAAGCAGACCTTGATTTCATCGAGCTTACACTGTCAGGAAAAGTGTAGAATTAACTAAATGTAGGACTGGAGATCATTAAGAAGAAGGGGTGGGTACAAATCATACTTTGGGCATAATATCCTTTGTTTCATAACCGTGAACCAGACCACGTTACAACCCTCGAAAGACCTAATTAAGGCATGGTTTATTCTGAAAGCATATTGTCGCAAGGTTGCGTAACCTGACTCCTCACATGCTTGCTAATCACCAGAATTGGTGTCGTTATCCTTGCAATGTCTCCTACACCAATCAAAATCAGCACAACGTTGAGCTAATTGTCCATTCGTCTCACTACCACGACACTCTCAATAAATAATACTTTTTCAAAACTTGCATCGAGCTTTGTATTAATATTACCATTTGTGGATGTACAATTTTAATTGCAAATCAGTGCTAGGTATTCAAAGACATTTCAATAAGAGGCAATCAAGGAAGAATTTAACTTCCAGTGGCGTACACGAGGCAAGATTCTTTCAAAGCCCATAGGCTGGGGCAAATCATTCACCAGTTCGAGCAGGGGCATATCATTACCATATTCAGACTGGGGCAAGACCATGTCATCCTGACCATCTAGCAGAGTTGCAACCTTCTCTGAAGCCAATTCACAAATTACCAAGTACCCGGATTCGGGACATTCAAAGCATCTTCGTTAGCTACAATCATGACGTCTTTAACGAACTGCGTGTTGAGGAAGTCAATCCCTCCCACCACCCGAAGTCCAATCCGCATTAGCAATTACCAGAGGCCACCATGCTAGCGTCTCCACCTGCATTTCCAATCACCTGTCTGCAATCATGTGCATCATACGCATTGCATTCGCTATCATAAGCATCTTGCATCATAGGCATACCAAATCATATCATACTTCCCCAGCTTTTGCATCTTCGCGCGTCAGCATTTGCATTTGCATTTCCATTCGCTATGGAGTATCATTATCATCCAGCATTCGCATATGCAAGTCAAGGTCCAGGATCAATCCCGAAGATTTCCAAGACCATCATCAGCCCAATCAGGGACATCCTCCACAAGACTGTGGATTTCTCCCACGAAATTCAAGAGCTTCAAAGCAATCATCAGCCCAGTCAGGGGAATCTTTTGCAATATTGTGGGTTCCCCCGCGAAATTCAAAATATTCAAAGCAAGATTCAGCTTAGTCAGGGGCATCTCTTTCAAGACCATGGGCGTTTTTCATGACATATTTTCAACCTCATGGTTGATCAGATCTTCAAACCAACATTTGGCCCAGTCAAGGGCATATCGTTCAAGGCCGTGGACGTTCCCCATGAAGTCGTTCAGCCTTTTGTTGGGTAAATCCAAGAAGTTTAATGCAAGATTCAGCCTAGATAGGGGCATATTCAGCAAAACCGTGAGCGTTCCTCATGAAATTGTTCAGCCTTTTGGTGACCAAGACAAGACATCAAGGCCAATTCAGCCCAACCAGGGGCATCTTCTTCAGAATTCATGGGCGTAACCATGAAATCATTTCAACAGAATTGTGAAGTCCAAACAAGTCAGTGGTCGTCCCCGCTGATTCATTTCAACCCAATCTTCCTCTTGGGTGTTCCCCAATGAGTTGTATCCAGCAAGCGTGACTATTGTCAATTGCCTTACTATCATCCTTTTGGTGATAGCCAAACTTCGTCGGTTCAACCTAGCCTGCATCCTTTTGGTGTTGGTAACCTTCAATTTGTGTTTGTTCTATCATCCTTTTGGTGATAACAACCTGTGTGTATGTTTCGCTTCGTCATCCTTTTGGTGGGGGGTCTGTCACTTGGATTGGTGATAGATTGTGCGATATTTGTTTGTGTGTGTTTCGCTCCGTCATCCTTTTGGTGGGGGGTCTGTCACTTGGATTGGTGATAGATTGTGCGATAGTGTTTGTGTGTGAGTTTCGCTCCGTCACCCTTTTGGTGGGGGGTCTGTCACTTGGATTGGTGATAGATTGTGAGATATTATTAGTGTGAGTTTCGCTCCGTCATCCTTTTGGTGGGGGGTCTGTCACTTGGATTGGTGATAGATTGTGCGATAGTTTGTTTGTGTTCCGCTTCGTCATCCTTTTGGTGGGGGTCTGTCACTTGGATTGGTGATAGATTGTGCGATAGTTTGTTTGTGTTTCGCTCCGTCATTCTTTTGGTGGGGGGTCTGTCACTTGGATTGGTGATAGATTGTGCGATAGTTTATTTGTGTTTCGCTCCGTCATCCTTTTGGTGGGGGGTCTGTTACTTGGATTGGTGATAGATTGTGCGATAGTTTGTTTGTGTTTCGCTCCGTCATCCTTTTGGTGGAGGGTCTGTCACTTGGATTGGTGATAGATTGTGTGATAGTTTGTTTGTTCTTTGCTCCATCATCCTTTTGGTGGGGGGTCTGTCACTTGGATTGGTGATAGATTGTGCGATAGTTTGTTTGTGTTTCGCTCCGTCATCCTTTTGGTGGGGGGTCTGTCACTTGGATTGGTGATAGATTGTGCGATAGTTTGTTTGTGTTTTGCTCCGTCATCCTTTTGGTGGGGGGTCTGTCACTTGGATTGGTGATAGATTATGCGATAGTTTGTTTGTGTTTCGCTCTGTCATCCTTTTTGTGGGGGGTCTGTCACTTGGATTGGTGATAGATTGTGCGATAGTTTGTTTGTGTTTCGCTCCGTCATCCTTTTGGTGGGGGGTCTGTCACTTGGATTGGTGATAGATTGTGCGATAGTGTTTGTGTGTGTTTCGCTCTGTCATCCTTTTGGTGGGGGGTCTGTCACCTGGATTGGTGATAGATTGTGCGATATTGTTAGTGTGAGTTTCGCTCCGTCATCCTTTTGGTGGGGGGTCTGTCACTTGGATTGGTGATAGATTGTGCGATATTTATTGTTTGTTTGTGTTTCGCTCCGTCATCCTTTTAGTGGGGGGTCTGTCACTTGGATTGGTGATATATTGTGTGATAGTGTTTGTGTGAGTTTCACTCCGTCATCCTTATGGTGGAGGGTCTCTCACTTGGATTGTTGATAGATTGTGCGATAGTGTTTATTTATGTTTCGCTCCGTCATCCTTTTGGTGGGGGGTCTGTCACTTGGATTGGTGATAGATTGTGCGATATTGTTAGTGTGAGTTTCGCTCCGTCATCCTTTTGGTGGGGGGTCTTTCACCTGGATTGGTGATAGATTGTGTGATATTTGTTTGTGTGTGTTTCGCTCCGTCATCCTTTTGGTGGGGGTCTGTCACTTGGTTTGGTGTCAGATTGTGCGATGGTGTTTGTCCTATCATCCTTTGGTGGTAGTGCCTGTGTGTGTTTCACCCTATCATCCTTTTGGTGATGACGAGTTTTGCCAGTTATTTACAGCTTACTCAGAGGTATACCTCATCCATCATTTTCAATTCCCAAGATTTCCTTTTCTTTTCGAACAAATTTAGGGTCTTCTTTATATCTAATTGTCTTCTACCTTGAAAGAGTGAGCGCCATAGCTGTTCATCTTACTCGGTCTTAGCCAATTAGATAGGGGCATTTGTCATACCCCAAATTTGTCCTACCTTTTCTTTCCCTTTTATGCCCATACGTTTTTTTTGCTTCATGGTTGTTTTGTGTTTGAAGACATTTGCAATGCTGAATTTGGTTGGAGATAAGAAAGCGATGCGTCATTATGTTCAGGGATAATTAGTCTGTGTGCGTCTTTTGGGTTCGGGCGGTGGTTGTTCAAATTTCAAGACATGGTTAATTTACTTTCAAGCCACGCTTTGGTTGGTTTCGAGATTAGTAATAAACTCTGACTTAAATGGTTGAATTCAAATGTTAGCCAAATTATTGGGTTTATATTCACTCATGGGCCAAGTCATGAAAATCTTTTTATCAAGTGTTGCTTAAGTTATATTACAAGCCGTGAGAGCACTTTGATAAGGCTATACACAGTTGCAATACTCATATTATAATTTAAAGCCTAAGCACCCAACAATCAACATATAATAGAATCCTTTCTATTCAATGCTCATCAAAACATCCCGAAATACAAAGATGGCTAAACAAACCGCAGGCAGTTGCTTAGAATTACAATCCACAAAGAACTTTGCAATAAACTTTTATGGTATGAAATAAACAAACCGTATAGCATGAGACCCACACAAGAAAAGTTCTCTTCATGCCATAATATAAAAATCATTTCGTAAAAAGAACATAAACTGTGCCCCACAATAGAGCCTGTACTTGCAGAATTTGACAGGACACAGAATGCACCAACCATACAACAAAAACAATACAAGCTGCACCAAATACAAGCTTCAAAGGATGGGCTTCGGATAAGTTGCAAACAAGCTTTAAGTTTGATCTTTAATGCACCAACCTGCAACACACGATTCCTCATTATGCAGCAAAAGAAAGTAGCATATTTTTCTCATAAAAAGATCCTTTAGAGTTCATGATTTCACCTTGCATCCATTTATACAAAAGGGGGGCACGCATCAGCTCTGCGGGACCTACCGTCATCACCTGCAGCATACCAAACAAAATGAATAAAACCATGGATTGTTGAAAGCCGTACGTACAACTCCTTCGCCCCAAACACAATTTGTACGACAACCTGCACAACATGAAATTCATTCACGCCCGACACACTCAAGAATGCATCCTCTAATCTGTTCATAACTCTCACTCCGGATTTGCAAGTCACGCATGAAAAATAATCGAGAAAATCAGTTGAGAAAGCTTTGAAAAAAAACAATGGAACAAGTTTAGACAAGAGCAATTTACCATGATTAACAAGGATACACCAAATTGGTCACAAGTCACCAACGCAACAAAACCGTCAATGTCACACACAGCCAAGTTCATTCATAAGCAACAGACTAGGAAAAACTTTGATAAAAATGTGCTAGCATGGATGGCCAAGTGAATTAATTAAGAGTTATGTGATGGCTACTTCCAGAGTTACGTAGAGCAGACAACCAAGTTTTGATTCGTGTGAGCATATACTACTAGCTTCAGCTTCGCCGCATCACATATTGCATACTGCCAAATGAAAGGAAAACAATATTAGGCACCAGGAAAGGGTGAGCAAGACACTAAGGCTACAATGACGAATCATGTATTACATACCGTATTGTTGCTCTCTCTGCAAGTTGTTATGCGGTCCAACCACGGTTTCACCTGCTGCAAGTCATTATGCGGTCTAGCTATGGTATCAACACGGGTCAAATCTCACTTTGTAGATGTTATTAAAGTCGCAAACCTGTGACAGACCAAGTTTAATTTAAAATGGCAGCCATATGAAAAAATGTTGATGGTATTTTCATCTGAGGAAGATAGTGTATGATAAATCAAAGTCCTCAAACATTACGACGCTGTATTTTAATTATCCTCCGGATTTCGAATCATGATTCAGCTGCACCAGTTTCAAATTTAAACCTGTTAGAAAAACGGAAGGAGAACTGTGTCAGGGATTTAAAAGAAGTCAGAATTGTAAAAAACTTTCATTCACCCAACATAATGCCAAATCTCAAACCAAATACACAACCTGAAACCTCAACAATGACAGGAGCAATCAAATTCATGGTCTGGAGTCACAATTACAACTGGATGGTTTCTTGTGATGATGGGAGAGCAACATAAGAGTCTAACGTGAAAGTTGGAGCAAGAGCATCTTCACACTTTGGATGAATAAACACAATGAGAGAAGTTGTGTGGTAAGATGCAAGAGCCACATTGTACTTCAGCGGCTCAGACTTATTGTACCGCTATCCAGCAGGATTGGCAGTAGCAAGAATGAGCATTGAGTGTTGCTTGTATTCTTGCTTTAGTGATACTAATAGTTTATTGTCCCATAGCCTCATGAATTGCAACCTGATCTCTTATGTCCATTTCATTGTGAGCAAGCATCAAAGCACCAGGCTCAATGACTATCATTACAACATCCTTAAGTACCTGCACAAAATCAAGTTGTGACATGAGATACCACAGATAAAATCAAAATGTAAGGAAAAAGTTGTGAAAGAAGAACGCGCAACAAAAGACTAAGCCATACGCATCAACGGATTATTACCGGTAATAAAAAGGCAGCAGGTCATAAGTTTCGAAATCCAGTGGCCAAGAGAAATTCATAATCAGCTATTTATCGTGAACTCCATGTAGGCATATCCATTTTCGTGAATCCTCTAGATGGTCACCGTGTTGATGCTTCTGTCGCAGCCTAAATGTGGTTTTTATCTGCTTTCGCAAGATGATATTCCATGTTGTAGCATAATGTTAGCTTCGCCTGTCGTGATCAGTCGTGTTTCCACGTGTTACCAACCGTGTGAAATGATAGTTCATGTGAGTCGTCACAACAAGTCCTGCACAAACGAAGTAATATCATAACAGTCACTACATGAATTACCACGACAAATGCAGGACACAAGAGCCCAAGCATGTGCAGCCACTTCTAAAAGCATTCGTTACCTGCAGCGGAAAGTTCGCATAATCCACACGTAACGAAAGCCGAATAACTTTCTCAGCCTGATCACTACGCAAGCCTTGCGTGCGGCCAAAACAAGGCATCCGCAAATACGCTCATATGCAACGAGACTGATTTCTGAACTTTTGGTTTGCCATAAAGCCTTCAGCAGCAGGACACAATAGTTGTCCTCAATAATCCACAATATCCCCGAGCCTCAAAAGAAACCGTCAGCCAAGCTTCAATTCCTTCCCAAGCCAAACGACTGCCTGCAGCCTGTATTAGCTCACAAACAAAACAAAAAAATAGTTAAAACCCCTGCATCATTTTCAAATGTAATTACAAATCAATTTGAATACCATTTACCACTGTAAAAGTACAGAAAAAGGCAGTTACCGCAGTGAAAACTAGTTGAAGTCTCTACCTCGCTACAGACAAAAGAGGAGATTGGGGGAGAATCATTTCTGAGGCTCCTTCATTCCACACCGCCCACCATGTTTTGAGATTACCCTACAAAGTTTACACAAATACCATCTTTTTTCAGAGCAAAGGGGGGACCAAAAACCTAGTCGCCACCTTCTTGAACAGCAATGTCCTTCACAACCTGAAACCGGACCTTCAGTTCTTCCATCTTGAACTTTCAGCAAACCTAAAATTCAATCTCAAAACAACTTTCAACCACAATAACCTTTAGCCTAAAAACTTCCCTCGTCTTCAAATCGAATATTCAACCTTAACAAGCCAGAACCTTCAAATGACCCTTCACCATTAAAAGCCTTCAAACATCTCCCAATCCAACTTTGTCACCTTCATTCCATTTTCTTCCTCTCCTTCAACAAAAAAAAACAACACCAGAAATCCATAAACAGCTCACACTTCACAAAACGCAAGCCAATCTTCAAAACCTTGTTCAAACCCTAAATCCCCAAACCTTCGAACCCAAACAAAAACTAGTAACAAGAAGAATATAAGGGAGATTTGAACGAAACAATGAAGATCTAAAATGAGTTGCAAATAACGAACCTATTTGAATCAAGAGAGCGAGACCAGATTGAAAGAGTGGGTTCAACAAATAAGGGGGTCGGTTACGTTGTTAACTCTGTCGAGGATCTTTTTTTTTCTCGCCGTGGACATGTTTTGTTTCGTTTGAAGAAGGTTGTTAATGTTGCCTTGATGTTTGACTTGTGTTTTGGGGAAGAAACGGGTCATGGGCTCAGGCGGTTCTTGGATCCTCTTTATTTATTTTATTTTTTTTTATAAAAAAAAACACTTTGGCTTTGAGCTGATGAAGGCTACGTATGAAGCCTGTTGATTTCTATACCCCTCTCTTGGATTTCTTTCTTTGTTTAATTTAACTTGGAAAATTATTTTATGAAGTTTTTTCTTAGATAAATAATGATTTGTTCAAAAAATAGTTTTATATCTTATGTTTGTTTTTTTCAGAATAATGTAGATATATTATAGTCCTTTTTTATATTTCTTATAGAAGCTTTTATATTGTTTCTTTTAGAACTTTTTAAATATATTTTCTTTTAGAATTTATATCTTTTCTTTTAGAAGTTAGATTTTATTTGTTATTGGACATTTTGTTCCTTTTTCTTCTTCTGCTTTTTGGGTCGATGACGAGATTAACAACGTTTAACCGTCAAATTATTGGCGTGAAACAAAGGATCTGAGACCACTTTCTTTCTCCTATTTTATTTCGACTTTTGGATCAATGAAGTCTTTTATTCGTAAGCGTCGCATATCGAAGTTGATAACCTTCTCGATTTCAAATCTATGGTGAATGACCATTGGGGTCATTTTCTGTACTTTGGGATCGTGATAGGCTACCTTCGATTAATCGACATTATGTTTGCGATTAAGACGAGATCCATTCTTTCGTGTCCTGATTCGATTCACTAACCATTAAATTTAATTTCCGTTAAATATTATTGTGAACATTATTGTCATATTATTATTCATATTATCATATCTCATTATTCATATTCATTCACCCATATTCGAAAATACCTAATAAATTATCGAAACTCCTAAAAGCCAAATTGGTGGACTGTTGGATCTTTGGTCATTTGCAGATATCCTAACTTTGAGTCGTGCCCGACTTTTCTCAAGGCGTAGTTTAGGACACTTATGCGCACACACAGCTTTCTCTTGGGCTACCTTACAATGAGACCCCTTTATTTCGTGCAATCCCGTGTAACTTACATGTACCCCTCCCCATTCCGATGTATGTTTTGCATTTCTTTGATTATTAGTTTATCTCCTAGGAGCACCCATAGGGACTAGAGCGGATCAAACTATTTTCAAACTAATTCTCGATTCGTCATCGAGCCATTTTCAAACCCTTGTAAGTCGAGTGCTCATACGCATTCGCCATCAACCTATTGCACACAACTCAACCCTTGATGCGTAAGTCAATTCGGTTTCTTTTTTTTCAAACCATTTCATTTCCAACACGCTTTGCACGCGATAATGAGTCAAACCCTTGATCCAACGTCAAGCGGGTTTTCGAAACAAAATATCAATCAATTAATAACTATTTAATTCTTTTCAAGGTGTAAAGAGTAGGTTCAAGTCTTTGATCTTGCTTTCCGTTGTTTATATGCGAGTTATCTTATTCGTGTGTGAGCAATTGACACCTTTAAATAATATTAACAAATTCGATAATACTCAACCATCTCCAATTACTCATCCTTTCACTCACCTTTCAAATAACTTCTTTTACGATGAAAAAAAGAGTGTCCCAAGTCTTTGGTTCGCTCTCCTAACTACTTGGATCCGAGAAGCCTTTCTCAAGCTTCAAGTAGTCGTCATCCGACCAATCTCATCCTTTTATACACCATTTCAAATTCAAACAACCTTCTTTTACGATGAAAAAGAGAGTGTTCCAAGTCTTTGGTTCGCTTTCCCGATTACTTGGGGTCTGTGAAGTCTTTCTTAGGCTTCAAGTGATCGTCATCATTTCAACCTTATCCTTTCAAACATATCATTCCTTCATGATGAAAAAGAGAGTGTTCAAAGTCTTTGGTTCGCTCTTCCGATAACTTGGGTCCGAGAAGTCTTTCTTAAACTTTGAGTAATCGTCATCCGTACTCACTTCAAATCCAATTCAAACCCGTTTCTTTCGTGGTCGTATCCACGAACTACGACTGCTCTGATTCTTCATTCACTCTTGAATGTAAGATACGTAGGCACAAGATTGCGATGATCTTGGCGAGCACAATCCCCTCCATCTTCCATTTTCCTCCATCCTTTCCCGTAGTCGAACTACGATGCTCTGAATTCTCATTCTCGTCCGAATGAGCATACGTAGGCACAAGGGCCCCAATCCTTGGCGAGCACCCTATTCTCCTAACCACTCCCTTTCCCATAGCGTCTTTATTCCCTTTATAGTATCCTTTAGCATTTAGTAGTGAGAAGAGAAGAATTAAGTTTAGTTAACATCCATCACAACTAGAATTAAGAGGTTCCCGTAGAGTACGACGGACATGAGGGGTGCTAATACCTTCCCCTTGCGTAACCGACTCCCGAACCCAGGAACATTTGGTTGCGACGGTCGTGTTCCTTTTGCGCTTATGAGGTTTTCTCGATATTTTCCTCTCCCGTTCATTCGGGAAAAATAAAGTTCGGTGGCGACTCTGTCGAACCGCATTTCCGCGCCTTTCGCGCGAGGGTCGTATGTTCGAAATGAATTTTCGAGGTGCGACAGGTGGCGACTCTGCTGGGGACTGTTGCTCCATGCAAGAGAGAGTCGAGCCTATCTTAGCTCGAGTTGTTAGCTTTTTTTTTTATTTTCTTCTCGCTTATTTGTTGGTATCCTTGTCTTGGTTACTTGTGCTTGAGGCATTGTGGGGGTTGCTCTGCTTATGGTTACTTTGTGAGATGGCTCTACACCCGAGTCCGAGTATAACCCTAGGATTAGGATGGTAGTTGTGTAGTGGAGACTTGAATGGAGTCTTTCACGTTAAGTTGAAGCGAAAACCCCGCTTGGAGTAGATTCCTTGGAGATGTTGTTGTTGTGGTGAGTCTTTGCCATAACAATAATGTTTTCGAGTCTGAATCGTTGATCCCAAGGACCATTAACCGTTTTATCCATGGTGGTTGGTAGTGTTAATTCTATGTGGATTAAATACGAGCGCCCCAATCAGATGAGATCCCTTGAACGTATTACTTCCTTACAGTAGTATTTTCAACCTCGATCTATGACTCTGAGAACCTTTTCTAGAATCCATGTGTCGATGGTTGTGTAGTTGATGCCTCCGAGAAGTCTTTCTCGCGTGGAAGATACGAGAACCTCACCTAGAGGAGAATCTATTGAGGATATTATCGTCGTGATGAGGCTTTGTCATGGCTGTAATATCTTTGAAAGATATCCATGACTCTAGGCACCTACCAGTTTTAGAATCCTATCCGTGGGGGTTTCTTTGAGCAGTGACTGTTGTAACACTCCACTTCCCAAATTAAATAAAATATAAATATTATAAATAAACATCAGAGTTTTCACAAAAACAGTAGGATATCACATCAACAATAATTGTCAAAAATAATTTATTCATTATTTTCAAAATAATACAGCGGAAATTATTATTTCAACATTCTCGGCCATCCGCCAGATTTACATAAAATCTTTATTATTATAATTCACCAAAATGTGATACATCACAGGATTTTCAACAAGTTTAACATAAACAAATAAAAACACCCAAGTCCCGTGCTACGTATCAGAGCATCCTAGACTCAACTGGCACACCATAATCCAAGCTAGCTAAGTACTTGGATTATCTGTACTTCCGAAGAAGCACAGACCACAACAACAACAAAGGGGGTGAGAAAACATGATCAAAATATATCGGTAATTTAATACATGCAATAAAGGTAGTAAAACACACCAATATTCACCCCATCAACACCAATCACGAACCTACTGTTCAAACATCCATATAATATATAATAATTAAAACACACCAATATTCACCCCACAACACCAATCACGAACCTACTGTTCAAATTACAATATAACATATTATAATGCAAATATGCAACTCAACACCATGCATGCGGTACCGACTCATTGGTTCATTCAATCGAACCTTGGACAGATCACTTACGCTCCTACTGAGATATGATCTATCCCCGACAGATCACTTACGCTCTTACTGAGATATGATCTATCCCCGACAGATCACTTACGCTCCTACTGAGATATGATCTATCCCCGACAGATCACTTACGCTCCTACTGAGATATGATATATCCCCACCATTCTCCACAAAGGAGTACAAATGAATCAAATACACTCCTCCTGAGCAATGATTCATCCCACCAGACACCATGATATGTACGACACCAATGTACGACAACAATGCACGACAAACAAACTCAAGAACACTAAGTGCACACGATCCTCCTGATCACATCACCACACATTATATATATTACACCACCAATAAACACAAGCACAGTAAGTGCACACGATCCTCCTGATCACATCACCATACATTATATATATTACACCACCAATAAATACAAGCACACTAAGTGCACAACAATTAAACTCAAGTAAATAATCAATAAATCATTTCAATCGATCCATGGTTTAGTTACTATTTAATTAAACAATGACTCCCCAAAAATATTGGATATAAAAATATATGGCAAATAACTATATTATTTATACCATGTTATAGATCTATTCAAGAGCTTTCCAACGCTTCGAACGGGGACTAAATCCGACTTACGGATCAAAAGTTATGGCCAAAATCGTCAAAACAGAAAATTCACCAATATACAGCTTTGAGTCGACGCAAACAGCGCGGAATGCAGAAAATTCTGTGTTTTCCATCGTTGGAGGCCTTCCGGACCTCCGATTTCAATTCTGTAAAAAGCCCCGGTTTCAGAATTCGAAATCCTACCATAATATGACAATTATAACAGCCAACAACATATTTTTAAAGATCATGTCATCATATATCATATAACCATACTTTTCAAAACCATGACATTTAGGAGTTTCTATCCTAAATGCGATCCTACCCATCATACACTATTACACAATCACAATGATTATACGAAAACCCACCCTTACTGTCCAACACTGTCATCTTGCTCAATTCCAAGCTTATCACTCTTCATCCATCCTCTGCCCTATCATTACTACAACTATCACACACTACTCTAATCAATTGTTCCTTAAACTACATCTCAAAACCTATATCATGGTCATTACCCAAGCCACAGAGGTTACACAAAATCTCACCAATACTCATGGTCATTATCCAAACCACAGAGGTTATACAGGAACTTCCCTAAAACCGTAAACCCAACCAATACTTCAAACTCACCAAAAACAAAAATTCATCAACATCGACATATATCAATTCCTCATTGGTTTATCAAATACCAATTCTCAGCATCAATCAACAATTATAGGCATGACAACATAAAACTTCATACACCGATACATTCCTACGGGGTTAAGGAATCCCCACTACCCTATACATGTAAATACCATCCCAATCAAGTTTCTCCCCCCTTACCTTGTTAATCGGTTTGATCGATGGAAATCCTCCTAGATTTGGTCTCTTGGCTTTCTCCTTTCTCTTCCGTTCCTCGTTCTATGCTCTTCTCACTTCTCTCGTTCTTTCTCCCAACTCTCCAAATGTATCGTAAAAAAAACCACTAACCCCTCACATTCCCTATTTTAATTATCTAATCTTAATAATAATAATAATAACTTAATAAAATAATATAATAATAATAATCTTAATAGTAATACTAATATAAATAATTATTATAATCATTATAATAATAATAATACACATAGCAATATTAATAATATTATTTCACCCATAATAATAATATTAATAATAATAGTAATAATACTCCACCAATAATATTAATAATAATAATAATAATAATAATAATAATAATAATAATCATAATAATATTCTCCCACTAATAGTTATAATAATAGTAATAATATTAATAATAATAATATTCTCCGATATTAATAATATTACTACAATTAATAATAATAATAATAATAATAATAATAATAATAATAATAATAATAATAATAATAATAATAATAATACCATATTACTACTATTTATTTTATTATTATATTCACACCAATTCACCACCAATAATCCTCCCATATCAGGGACATCCACCAATCATCATCAAACACACCCCCACCAAAGGGCACACCAACATATAATAATTAAAATAGTAATAAAATGACTAAATAATTAAAATGGGTGTTACAACTCTCCCCCACTTTAATTATTTTCGTCCTCGAAAATTACCTGATGAAAATAGTTCCGGATACGCTTCCCACATCCTTCATTCCAATTCTCAGGTCACACTGCCTTCTGCAGCACTCCCCTCAAGCCACTTTCACCAAATTTATCTCCTCCCCTCGGAGTTGTTTCACATTCGTCAAACGAACTAGCAATGCCTCCACAATCAAATTATTTTTCACTGGTACATCATCCACCTGATTCAATGTAATTCCTCAACGAAGACACATGAAACACGTCATGCCAATTCACAGCGACAGCGACAAAACAATCTAACATGTTACTCCTCTCATGTCTCCGCTGCGCTACTCTGATACAACCACAGAACCCGATGCGAACTTCCGAGATTTCGAAGCCCGACCAGCACCAGTCACCGACGTGACTCTCAAAACACATATTTCCTTATATCCTCTTGATCTTCTCAGCCATCTCAAGCATAATTCTCGGTCTGAGCACAACACTCCCACTCGACTTATTCCAACACAGAAGAGTCCTACACTCCCTATCTCACCAAGCCATATATAGTGTCATTCCGACACTAGGATGGTAATCGTTATTATAGGTAACTCAATCAACGGTAATTACTCATCCCACGGTCCACCTTGATCCAACACCCAAGCTCTCACCAATTCTCTACAGACTCAATAGTCCTCTCTGACTGACCATCAGTTTGCGGATGGTAAGTCGAACTCAACTTCAACTTAGTACCTGAAGTTTCCTGTAAACCCCTCCAACATCTCAATATAAATCTCAAATTTCAATCTAACACAACATTCAACAGTATCTCATCCAACTTCACTACTTCCTCAATATGTATCTCATATATCCTTAACACGAAATAGTTCATCCACTCACAACAACCCAAATTAAAATTATGTCTTTCCAATTCTTTGGAAATCTCAACACCAAATCCATGAAAATACTACCTGATTTCCACTCTGGAATATTCAACGGCTGCATCAGACTCAACAGTCTCTGATGTTCACTCTTCGAATTCCAACAATTCTAACCAGTATATTCAACCTCAACCACTCCTCTCCTCATCTATGGTCACCAAAACAATCTACTCAAATTCGGTTACTTCTTCATAGCACCGGAATGGACACTCCATCCACCTCAATGTATTTCTTCACGAGTACTCCTACTCCCCTCAACAACATCCGGTCCACATACCCCATCACAACATATCATGGTACTATTTCCACAAACCCGACAATCCACTCTTCGACTCTGATTTATCAATTTCAACTAATTCACCAACTCAACCCATATTTCTGACCTCCTCGAATCTCCTCAAGAATACTACTAGTACGGTCTAACATACAAGGCTTAACTCCATAAGAAGTCTCTTCACAGACCAGACTCGCATCACAAAATTTCCCAACCGGTTCCAACTCTTTTCGCCATTTTCTTCGGTACAAGCAAGGTTTCCAAATCGAAGCATCGGCTACCACGGTATATACCGAAAACATACAGTAAGATAACACATCCAATGCACCCGATCACGACGGTAAAAGTTGACCAAATTACACGTTTCGAATATTCTGCTATAATTGGATCATCCACTGACATAAAAACCATTTTTCCCGGAAAGAGCATCTCGTTAGCTCTCTAACGCTTCAAATGGGGGTCAAAACGGACATACGGTTCAAGAGTTATGAATTTTCGAAGTTTTCCGAAAAATCAGAATTTTGCCGAAAAACTGCTACGGGATTTTGCATTCTTGTCCGAAAATTCGACCGATTCAATTCCTTTCTTTGAAACAAACGCATACTCATACTCACCTAACATATAGCCTCGAATTAGAACCATTAAACATGATTTCTACGACGTCCGATTTTGATTCCGTAAAAAGCTGCGATCTCGGAATTCAACGTACAACAACAATTTCATACCTAAGAGACCATCCAACACACTTTCAATCTTTAAATATTTTAAAACCCAATTACTCCCAATCTCAAAAGCATATCTTGGAGCCTCCCATTGCGATACAACTTCGACCTTTGATACCACAACCACAATAGCTCTTCCCGAGCTCACACGACCAAGGAAAACTCACATCCTTCAGCCTGTTGATCCATCAACTCATCAACTCTTGGAAGCGAACACTTATCCTTGATAGTCACCTTGTTCACTTATCCATAGTTCACCCAAAGCTTCACAAAACCTTCCGTCTGTCTAACCAACAAAATTGGTGCACCTTATGGTAACACACTCAAACAAAAGAACCTCTCTTCCAGCAGGTCTTCAAGTTGACTCTTTAACTTTCTCAATCCCAATGCAAACACACAATATGGAATCACCCATATCGGACTAGTTCCAAGAACAAAGTCAATGTGTAAGCTTTACTTCACATTCCGATAGTAAACCATTTACCTCCTCGGGAAAACTTCTGGACAATCACAATTAAGTGATAAACCCCAATTTCTCACTTTCCTTAACATTCAAAGTTTCCGTCAAAATACACACCTCAACACCGTCTTACGCCAACTCCTCAAAATAATCCCTTAAGCACTTAGCTTAACTCAATGCAATTCATTGCTCACACCACCTAAGCTTGCAAGACACGTCTATCCCATCCAACACAATCCCGTCTACTATTAATAAGAGATTGAGGGTGATCAGTTCCTCAATTTGTCAATAGACAGCCGAAAATCATGATGGGGTATAAATAATCTTTACCAAACTATAAGAGCGTAACACACTAAGCCATAACACTGCAGCATTCCGGAGAAATACCAACTTCTCCCCCACTGGAATCATTTCACTTCTACTGACAAAGTTTAAACAACAACATGTACCGATAGTGTTTTTACACACATGTCGCATACCAGGGAACAACAACACTAGACAACCTTGGCCGGACGGACCGACCTGCTCTGATACCAATTGTAACACCCCACTTCCCAAATTAAATAAAATATAAACATTATAAATAAACATTAAGTTTTCACAAAAACAGTGGGATATCACATCACCAATAGTTGTCAAAAATACTTTATTCATTATTTTCAAAATAATACAGCGAAAATTATTATTTCAACATTCTCGGCCATCCGCCAGATTTACATATAATCTTTATTATTATAATTCACCAAAATGTGATACGTCACAAGATTTTCAACAAGTTTAACATAAACAAATAAAAACACCCAAGTCCCGTGCTACGTATCAGAGCATCCTAGACTCGACTGGCACACCATAATCCAAGCTAGCTAAGTACCTAGATTATCTGTACTTCCGAAGAAGCACAGACCACAACAACAACAAAGGGGTGAGAAAACATGATCAAAATATATCGGTAATTTAATACATGCAATAAAGGTAGTAAAACACACCAATATTCACCCTATCAACACCAATCCAGAACCTACTGTTCAAACATCCATATAACATATAATAATTAAAACACACCAATATTCACCCCACAACACCAATCACGAACCTACTGTTCAAATTACAATATAACATATTATAATGCAAATATGCAACTCAACACCATGCATGCGGTACCGACTCATTTGTTCATTCAATCGAACCTTGGACAGATCACTTACGCTCCTACTGAGATATGATCTATCCCTGACAGATCACTTACGCTCCTACTGAGATATGATCTATCCCCGACAGATCACTTACGCTCCTCCTGAGATATGATCTATCCCCGACAGATCACTTACGCTCCTACTGAGATATGATATATCCCCACCATTCTCCACAAAGGAGTACAGATGAATCACATACACTCCTCCTGAGCAATGATTCATCCCACCAGACACCATGATATGTACGGCACCAATGCACGACAACAATGCACGACAAACAAACTCAAGCACACTAAGTGCACACGATCCTCCTGATCACATCACCACACATTATATATATTACACCACTAATAAACACAAGCACACTAAGTGCACACGATCCTCCTGATCACATCACCATACATTATATATATTACACCACCAATAAACACAATCACACTAAGTGCACAACAATTAAACTCAAGTAAATAATCAATAAATCATTTCAATCGATCCATGGTTTAGTTACTATTTAATTAAACAATGACTCCCCAAAAATATTGGATATAAAAATATTTGACAAATAACTATATTATTTATACCATGTTATAGATCTATTCAAGAGCTTTCCAACGCTTCGAACAGGGACTAAATCCGACTTACGGATCAAAAGTTATGGCCAAAATCGTCAAAACAGAAAATTCACCAATATACAACTTTGAGTCGACGCAAACAGCGCAGAATGCAGAAAATTCTGTGTTTTCCATTGTTGGAGGCCTTCCGGACCTCCGATTTCAATTCCGTAAAAAGCCCCGGTTTCAGAATTCGAAATCCTACCATAATATGACAATTATAACAGCCAACAACATATTTTTAAAGATCATGTCATCATATATCATATAACCATACTTTTCAAAACCATGGCATTTAGGAGTTTCTATCCTAAATGTGATCCTACCCATCATACACTATTACACAATCACAATGATTATACGAAAACCCACCCTTACTGTCCAACACTGTCATCTTGCTCAATTCCAAGCTTATCACTCTTCATCCATCCTCTGCCCTATCATTACTACAACTATCACACACTACTCTAATCAATTGTTCCTTAAACTACATCTCAGAACCTATATCATGGTCATTACCCAAGCCACAGAGGTTACACAAAATCTCACCAATACTCATGGTTATTATCCAAACCACAGAGGTTATACAGGAACTTCCCTAAAACCGTAAACCCAACCAATACCCCAAACTCACCAAAAACAACAATTCATCAACATCGACATATATCAATTACTCATTGGTTTATCAAATACCAATTCTCAGCATCAATCAACAATTATAGGCATGACAACATAAAACTTCATACACCGATACATTCCTACGGGGTTAAGGAATCCCCACTACCCTATACATGTAAATACCATCCCAATCAAGTTTCTCCCCCCTTACCTTGTTAATCGGTTTGATCGATGAAAATCCTCCTAGATTTGGTCTCTTGGCTTTCTCCTTTCTCTTCCGTTCCTCGTTCCTTTGCTCGTTCTATGCTCTTCTCACTTCTCTCGTTCTTTCTCCCAACTCTCCAAATGTATCGTAAAAAAAACCACTAACCCCTCCCATTCCCTATTTTAATTATCTAATCTTAATAATAATAATAACTTAATAAAATAATATCTATAACTATATATAAAGGGGATACACCTTTTTGGTGTGGCCTATTTTTGTTCCACAATTACCCTTCATTAATGCTTACTTTCATATTTTTATTCCATATTTACCCTTTACCTTAATGCTTAATTTCTCACTTGATTTTATTTAATAATAATACTAAATAATAACTGTAACAAATAACTTCCCACTATCTCCATAGTCCTTCCTATCATTAACGTTCATACTAACTCCTCTATGCAAAGTGAGTCTCTCTCTAAGCCATTTACAAACTATTTCTCTCAATTTGTCAAGCTATTTGCAAATTAATCATATCCCTCTCTCCCTTTCTTTGTCAAACCGTGCATACCTCTATTAGTGTAGATCAAGGCTCTCAACAAACTCATTCTAATATTATTTTTGTCAGGTATTTTTTTAAAAATATAATTGAATAAATTTATTAAACATTCATCACATCTTTATTATAGGCACTTAATTATATATATATTTGTTACAGGCACTTGTGGTGGTTGTTCGGAACAAGAAACGTGTCAGTTTCACATATGAATTGTTCTTAAAAGTGAAAGGTGAGTATGTAC
Organism: Lathyrus sativus; assembly: GCA_963859935.3. Classification (NCBI taxonomy): domain Eukaryota; kingdom Viridiplantae; phylum Streptophyta; class Magnoliopsida; order Fabales; family Fabaceae; genus Lathyrus; species Lathyrus sativus. The sequence continues at coordinate 465,176,256 of OZ012739.1, read as the reverse complement.
TTTATTTTATTATCTTGCTTTTCTGTTTAACTGTTTTACAATTCATGTTTCGTAAATGGATATAGGTGAATGGATTATACAAGGGAATAAGAAGTAGGTTGGGGGCACATAGATGTTCCAGAGATCTCATTTGGGGAAGTGGATGACTTGCAGGTACCTCTTATTACTGCATAATATAGTTCCATATAGCCTTCATGTAATGTCCTCTTAAAGTCTGTAACATTCAGGGAGGTTACAAATAGAGAGTTTTAAGATGTGGTTATACTAATTATGTATGATAGATCACTATCTAATTGTTAATTCTTAATTCTTAATTATCCAAAAAAATGTATAAACAACTTCATGTTTATACGGTTTCACTGCTAATTGTTAGTTCATAGTTATCATTATCATTTAACATAAATCATAATTATAGTCCAATACGCTTTAAGTCTATTAACAAATTAAAAACGCATATATGTTTTAAATCAAAATCCAGTGTAAATCAAATTAACTCCAAGTTTCTATAAAAAAAAATTAGTCATAGCACATCCAATAAAGTGAATGAAGCGAGTGGAATGAACATCTGTTACAAAACATAAACCAAAATTTAACATAAAATAAGAACTAATTGAATGAGGGAGAGAAGTTGTAAGTACGGTTACTGAGTTTTGGATTTTATTATTTTGTTTTGTTTGTAATTGCAATGCCACATGTTGGGTTTTCATTAGCTTTTATTTTATTTTGAAAAAGTAAAAAAAATTATTTAATTGAATTTTTTTTATAATCTATAATCTATAACTATATATAAAGGGGATACAACTTTTTTGTGTGACCTATTTTTGTTCCAAAATTACCCTTCATGAATGCTTAATTTCATATTTTTATTCCATATTTACCCTTTACCTTAATGCTTAATTTCTTATATGATTTATTTAATAATACTAAATAATAATTGTAAAAAATAACTTCCCATTATTTTCAATAGTTCTTTCTATTATTAACGTTCATATTAACTCCTCTATACAAAGTGAGTCTCTCTCCAAGCCATTTACAAACTATTTCTCTCAATTTGTCAAGCTATTTGCAAATTAATCATATCCCTCTCTTTCTTTGTCAAACCGTGCATACCTCCATTATTGGAGCGCAAATAATTGATCTATTACTTCATCTATAATTTATCAAGAGAATTCAATCTTCACAGGTACCTTTGTTTGAAATACAATGAAATGAATGTATTAAGTAGTCTAGATTAAGGCTCTCAACAAACTCATTCTGATATATTTTTTTTATACTTTGCCTGTGTTAATGAATTGTGTTAAGAATAAGTCTAGATCAAGACCCTCATTTATCTTTCATATGGTAACTACATTTTCTATGCCATTTAACATCTTATCTTGCCAATTTCAATCAATAATAAATAAAAATGGGTGCCTCATTTTTTATACAACCAATTCTCTACTTTAAACCATACAATTTCATCTTTAAATTTGTTTGTCTGATTTATAATTCATATATATTTACTATTAAATTGTATTTATTTTTAGCAACGGAATTATACCCAAATGATAATTAACTATATTCATCTTCCTTACGGTTATGTTTGAATTGACGGAATGCGACGGAATGGAGTAGAATGAAATGAAATAATATTATATTTCATTGTTTGAATTGGAAAAAAGAGGATGAAATAGAGTGAAATATGATAGAATGCATTTCATTCAATTTATTACTCTCATTTTTGTTCCATATTTGTCCCTTACATATTGTTTAAAATTCTCACAAAACCATTTATTTAATAACACTACATGATAACTGTACAAAAAAACTTTCCACCAATTTCAATCCAACCGCCCTTTCTATATTATTTACATTCATACTACCTACTCTCGCTTGCAAAATCAATCTCTCCGAGCCACTCACAAATATTTCACATTCACTTTGTCAAGTTACTTTCAAATTAATTATTTTTCTTTCTCTCTTACTTTGCGGTGGCTTAAGTAACTCCATTATTGCAGTGAAAGGAGTGGTATATTACTTCATTATCAAGAGAATTCTTTTTTTTTTTCAAGTATTTTTTTAAATATAATTGAATGAATTTATTAAACATGTTTATGTTGATCTTTATTTATTTATTTTGTTAGAGTATTGTGAATTGAAAGGGTGAATATTCCAACATAAACATTAAAAAAAAAAGGAAATCCAATAGAAATGCTGAAGAAAAGTTAATATAAAAATTAAGAGTGTGTGTTTATGGATTTAGAGAAATAGAGGTTTTTCTTTTGTTTTATAATTAGCTTGGTTATCACGCCTTAAGTTATGTAAACCCAAATACGCTATATAACCTCTTATAAGTTCTTTATACACCAACCTCTTATAATTGCTAGGTAAACATTAAATTGCTAGAGAAAAGTTCATTTATATTTATATCAATGAGATGCAGGAGTTATAATTTAAGTGGTTTCGGTTATCACTTTTTTTTTTCTATTTCCTATTGCAGTTAGTTTTTTTAAAATGTTTGATGTATTTGCCAGTTATGATGCTTTTGTAACTGCTAGCCATTGGTTTTTAAATTATGTGAACTATTCATCAACAATTTTTGTTATCTTCAGTTGAGTAAACAGTTGGTTGTATATTATTTATCCAAGTGTTAGGAAAAAAAATAAAATTTTTATTTAGAAATTGAGAGCTAGCATATGCGCTAAATAACTGTAGCTTTGAAAAAATTCATTTAAGAGAGTATTTAGAAATAACTGTAACATACTAAATAAATTCATCTGTAACTGTAATAATTTTAGAGTAAGAAATAACTGTAACAAGTTTAAGAGAGAATGTTATTTCTAAATAACTGTAACATACTTAAGAGTATTTAGAAATAATTGTAACATACTAAAAAAAACTATAACAATTGAGAGCTAGCATATACGCTAAATAACTGTAACAATTTTATCCAAGGGTTGTACAAAATTAATAAATTATAATTATTGTACTAAAGTGAACTTTTATACATGATTTAAAAAGATTTTCATTGAAGCTACACTCATAATATTAGATTGTTACAATTATGCTAAAATGAATCGGATTAATAGAGTGTTTTTTTTATCTAATATTAATGTGCATTAATATCGTATTTTAATAGTAGTTAATGTTAAGAGTATTATATGCATATTTGTAATATAAATTAGTGCACAAGCATATTGGGTATTAATGCACACTCATAGTAATGACGTATTTTATCATAATTATATACTATATTTTACTACTCTATAATTTACTAGCATATTAATGAACACTCATAGTATATAAATTTATCTAATAACTATTATATGCATATTTTATATCACAAGTGTGCGTGCTAAAATGAACTAAATAAATGATATTCTTTAACACTCATAGTATACATAATTATTGTACTAATTAATAAAAAGAGGAAAATTTACTTTTGATCAATGAAAAAAGCTTCAATGATAATATTATGAGTTAACTAAAATATAAAATAATTTGGAGTAATATAAAAATATTATTAAAAATAAAAATAAAAAACTTTGTTAGACATCCATCCGATTCGGTTAATTTAAACTTATCCACAAAACTTTGAACAAAATAAAAAAATAAATGCTTAATTAATTATATTTGTTAGACATCCATCAGATTCGGTTAATTTCGAGTTCAAAATTTAAATTCGACGTAATTTTAATTATATTTGTTCGACATCCATCAGATTCGGTTAATTTTGATCGATAAAATTTTAATTTTTGTCGAATTCAATTAAATATGATAAAAACATTATTTTTAAGTATGATAAAAACTTCATACAAAATATACACACGTTTATTTTTCTATGCTGTGCACATTAAAAAAAGCGGACAGACGGGCACGGAAGTGCCCGTCTGAATGCTAGTAATAATAATAATCTTAATAGTAATACTAATATAATATTATTAATATAAATAATTATAATAATCATTATAATAATAATAATACACATAGCAATATTAATAATATTATTTCACCCATAATAATAATATTAATAATAATAGTAATAATACTCCACCAATAATATTAATAATAATAATAATATTCTCCCACTAATAGTTATAATAATAGTAATAATATTAATAATAATAATATTCTCCGATATTAATAATAGTACTACAATTAATAACAATAATAATAATAATAATAATAATAATAATAATACCATATTACTACTATTTATTTTATTATTATATTCACACCAATTCACCACCAATAATCCTTCCATATCAGGGACACCCACCAATCATCATCAAACACATCCCCACCAAAGGGCACACCAACATATAATAATTAAAATAGTAATAAAATGACTAAATAATTAAAATGGGTGTTACAACTCTCCCCCACTTTAATTATTTTCGTCCTCGAAAATTACCTTATGGAAATAGTTCCGGATACGCTTCCCGCATCCTTCATTCCAATTCTCAGGTCACACTGCCTTCTGCAGCACTCCCCTCAAGCCACTTTCACCAAAGTTATCTCCTCCCCTCGGAGTTGTTTCTCGTTCGTCAAACGAACTAGCAATGCCTCCACAATCAAATTATTTTTCACTGGTACATCATCCACCTGATTCAATGTAATTCCTCAACGAAGACACATGAAACACGTCATGCCAATTCACAGCAACAGCGACAAAACAATCTAACATGTTACTCCTCTCATGCTTCCGCTGCGCTACTCTGATACAACCACATAACCCGATGCGAACTTCCGAGATTTCGAAGTCCGACCAGCACCAGTCACCGACGTGACTCTCAAAACACATATTTCCTTATATCCTCTTGATCTTCTCAGCCATTTCAAGCATAATTCTCGGTCTGAGCACAACACTCCCACTCGACTTATTCCAACACAGAAGAGTCCTACACTCCCTATCTCACCAAGCCATATATAGTGCCATTCCGACACTAGGATGGTAATCGTTATTATAGGTAACTCAATCAACGGTAATTACTCAACCCACGATCCACCTTGATCCAACACCCAAGCTCTCACCAATTCTCTACAGACTCAATAGTCCTCTCTGACTGACCATCAGTTTGCGGATGGTAAGTCGAACTCAACTTCAACTTAGTACCTGAAGCTTCCTGTAAACCCCTCCAACATCTCAATATAAATCTCAAATTTCAATCTAACACAACATTCAACAGTATCTCATCCAACTTCACTACTTCCTCAATATGTATCTCATATATCTTTAACACGAAATAGTTCATCCACTCACAACAACCCAAATTAAAATTATGTCTTTCCAATTCTTTGGAAATCTCAACACCAAATCCGTGAAAATACTACCTGATTTCCACTCTGGAATATTCAACGGCTGCATCAGACTCAACAGTCTCTGATGTTCACTCTTCGAATTCCAACAATTCTAACCAGTATATTCAACCTCAACCACTCCTCTCCTCATCTATGGTCACCAAAACAATCTACTCAAATTCGGTTACTTCTTCATAGCACCGGAATGGAGACTCCATCCACCTCAATGTATTTCTTCACGAGTACTCCTACTCCCCTCAACAACATCCGGTCCACATACCCCATCACAACATATCATGGTACTATTTCCACAAACCCGACAATCCACTCTTCGACTCTGATTTATCAATTTCAACTAATTCACCAACTCAACCCATATTTCTGACCTCCTCGAATCTCCTCAAGAATACTACTAGTACGGTCTAACATACAAGGCTTAACTCCATAAGAAGTCTCTTCACAGACCATACTCGCATCACAAAATTTCCCAACCGGTTCCAACTCTTTTCGCCATTTTCCTCGGTACAAGCAAGGTTTCCAAATCGAAGCATCGGCTACCACGGTATATACCGAAAACATACAGTAAGATAACACATCCAACGCACCCGATCACGACGGTAAAAGTTGACCAAATTACACGTTTCGAATATTCTGCTATAATTGGATCATCCACTGACATAAAAACCATTTTTCCCGGAAAGAGCATCTCGTTAGCTCTCCAACGCTTCAAACGGGGGTCAAAACGGACATACGGTTCAAGAGTTATGAATTTTCAAAGTTTTCCGAAAAACCAGAATTTTGCCGAAAAACTGCTACGAGATTTTGCATTCTTGTCCGAAAATTCGACCAATTCAATTCCTTTCTTTGAAACAAACACATACTCATACTCACCTAACATATAACCTCGAATTAGAACCATTAAACATGATTTCTACGACGTCCGATTTTGATTCCGTAAAAAGCTGCGATCTCGGAATTCAGCGTACAACAACAATTTCATACCTAGGAGACCATCCAACACACTTTCAATCTTTAAATATTTTAAAACCCAATTACTCCCAATCTCAACAGCAGATCTTGGAGCCTCCCATTGCGATACAACTTCGACCTTTGATACCACAACCACAATAGCTCTTCCCGAGCTCACACGACCAAGGAAAACTCACATCCTTCGGCCTGTTGATCCATCAACTCATCAACTCTTGGAAGCGAACGCTTATCCTTGATAGTCACCTTGTTCACTTATCCATAGTTCACCCAAAGCTTCACAAAATCTTTCGTCTGTCTAACCAACAAAATTGGTGCACCTTATGGTAACACACTCAAACAAAAGAACCTCTCTTCCAGCAGGTCTTCAAGTTGACTCTTTAACTTTCTCAATCCCAATGCAAACACACAATATGGAGTCACCCATATCGGACTAGTTCCAAGAACAAAGTCAATGTGTAAGCTTTACTTCACATTCCGATAGTAAACCATTTACCTCCTCAGGAAAACTTTTGGACAATCACAATTAAGTGATAAACCCCAATTTCTCACTTTCCTTAACATTCAAAGTTTCCGTCAAAATACACACCTCAACACCGTCTTACGCCAACTCCTCAAAATAATCCCTTAAGCACTTAGCTTAACTCAATGCAATTCATTGCTCACACCACCTAAGCTTGCAAGACACGTCTATCTCATCCAACACAACCCCGTCTACTATTACCAAGAGATTGAGAGTGATCAGTTCCTCAATTTGTCAATAGACAGCCGAAAATCATGATGGGGTATAAATCATCTTTACCAAACTATAAGAGTGTAACACACTAAGCCACAACACTGCAGCATTCCGGAGAAATACCAACTTCTCCCCCACTGGAATCATTTCACTTCTACCGACAAAGTTTAAACAACAACATGTACCGACAGTGTTTTTACACACATGTCGCATACCAGGGAACAACAACACTAGACAACCTTGGCCGGACGGACCGACCTGCTCTGATACCAATTGTAACACCCCACTTCCCAATTTAAATAAAATATAAACATTATAAATAAACATCAGAGTTTTCACAAAAACAGTGGGATATCACATCACCAATAGTTGTCAAAAATACTTTATTCATTATTTTCAAAATAATACAGCGGAAATTATTATTTCAACATTCTCGGCCATCCGCCAGATTTACATATAATCTTTATTATTATAATTCACCAAAATGTGATACGTCACAGGATTTTCAACAAGTTTAACATAAACAAATAAAAACACCCAAGTCCCGTGCTACGTATCAGAGCATCCTAGACTCGACTGGCACACCATAATCCAAGCTAGCTAAGTACCTGGATTATCTGTACTTCCGAAGAAGCACAGACCACAACAACAACAAAGGGGTGAGAAAACATGATCAAAATATATCGGTAATTTAATACATGCAATAAAGGTAGTAAAACACACCAATATTCACCCCATCAACACCAATCACGAACCTACTGTTCAAACATCCATATAACATATAATAATTAAAACACACCAATATTCACCCCACAACACCAATCACGAACCTACTGTTTAAATTACAATATAACATATTATAATGCAAATATGCAACTCAACATCATGCATGCGGTACCGACTCATTGGTTCATTCAATCGAACCTTGGACAGATCACTTACGCTCCTACTGAGATATGATCTATCCCCGACAGATCACTTACGCTCCTACTGAGATATGATCTATCCCCGATAGATCACTTACGCTCCTACTGAGATATGATCTATCCCCGACAGATCACTTACGCTCCTACTGAGATATGATATATCCCCACCATTCTCCACAAAGGAGTACGGATGAATCACATACACTCCTCCTGAGCAATGATTCATCCCACCAGACACCATGATATGTACGACACCAATGCACGACAACAATGCACGACAAACAAACTCAAGCACACTAAGTGCACACGATCCTCCTGATCACATCACCACACATTATATATATTACACCACCAATAAACACAAGCACACTAAGTGCACACGATCCTCCTGATCACATCACCACACATTATATATATTACACCACCAATAAACACAAGCACACTAAGTGCACAACAATTAAACTCAAGTAAATAATCAATAAATCATTTCAATCGATCCATGGTTTAGTTACTATTTAATTAAACAATGACTCCCAAAAAATATTGGATATAAAAATATTTGGCAAATAACTATATTATTTATACCATGTTATAGATTTATTCAAGAGCTTTCCAACGCTTCGAACGGGGACTAAATCCGACTTACGGATCAAAAGTTATGACCAAAATTGTCAAAACAGAAAATTCACCAATATACAGCTTTGAGTCGACGCAAACAGCGCATAATGCAGAAAATTCTGTGTTTTCCATCGTTGGAGGCCTTCCGGACCTCCGATTTCAATTCCGTAAAAAGCCCCGGTTTCAGAATTCGAAATCCTACCATAATATGACAATTATAACAGCCAACAACATATTTTTAAAGATCATGTCATCATATATCATATAACCATACTTTTCAAAACCATGGCATTTAGGAGTTTCTATCCTAAATGTGATCCTACCCATCATACACTATTACACAATCACAATGATCATACGAAAACCCACCCTTACTGTCCAACACTGTCATCTTGCTCAATTCCAAGTTTATCACTCTTCATCCATCCTCTGCTCTATCATTACTACAACTATCACACACTACTCTAATCAATTGTTCCTTAAACTACATCTCAGAACCTATATCATGGTCATTACCCAAGCCACATAGGTTACACAAAATCTCACCAATACTCATGGTCATTATCCAAACCACAAAGGTTATACAGGAACTTCCCTAAAACCGTAAACCCAACCAATACCCCAAACTCACCAAAAACAACAATTCATCAACATCGACATATATCAATTCCTCATTGGTTTATCAAATACCAATTCTCAGCATCAACCAACAATTATAGGCATGACAACATAAAACTTCATACACCGATACATTCCTACGGGGTTAAGGAATCCCCACTACCCTATACATGTAAATACCATCCCAATCAAGTTTTTCCTCCCTTACCTTATTAATCGGTTTGATCAATGGAAATCCTCCTAGATTTGGTCTCTTGGCTTTCTCCTTTCTCTTCCGTTCCTCGTTCCTTTGCTCGTTCTATGCTCTTCTCACTTCTCTCGTTCTTTCTCCCAACTCTCCAAATGTATCGTAAAAAAAACCACTAACCCCTCACATTCCCTATTTTAATTATCTAATCTTAATAAAATAATATAATAATAATAATCTTAATAGTAATACTAATATAATATTACTAATATAAATAATTATAATAATCATTATAATAATAATAATAATAATAATACACATAGCAATATTAATAATATTATTTCACCCATAATAATAATATTAATAATAATAGTAATAATACTCCACCAATAATAATAATAATAATAATAATGATGATGATAATAATAATAATAATAATAATAATAATAATAATAATAATAATAATAATAATAATAATAATAATAATAATCATAATAATATTCTCCCACTAATAGTTATAATAATAGTAATAATATTAATAATAATAATATTCTCCGATATTAATAATATTACTACAATTAATAATAATAATAATAATAATACCATATTACTACTATTTATTTTATTATTATATTCACACCAATTCACCACCAATAATCCTCCTATATCAGGGACACCCACCAATCATCATCAAACACACCCCCACCAAAGGGCACACCAACATATAATAATCAAAATAGTAATAAAATGACTAAATAATTAAAATGGGTGTTACAACTGTGATCCTTGAACCGTCCACCCGGCTAATCTCAGAATTGTTTGAATTTGTGATCCTGGATCTTGCATCTTGCATTGCATATCATTTGCATTGCATCTCATTTGTTGTGCATCTTGCATTCTCCTTCCTTCAGCAGTTTCTCATGTTTCTCTTTTCTTCATATCCAGTAAATCAAGCTGAGTCCTCGACACCAGTACGCAACTAGAGCCAATACAAGACGAATGATGGAGCAGATTCAGCAGGAGCAAGTTGCCTTCAAAGAAGAGTTGGACTCCATCAAAGGAAAGATTGACCAGATCCTCGAAGCCATCCTCACGGCCAGAAGAGAGGAAGAACAGCGTGAAGCCGCTGCTGTCGTCAACAATAATGGTCAAGGACAAGGGTCTACTGCCATCCCTTTGGTTCCAATTCCAAATCCTCATGGGATGCCATTGAACTTCAATAACGCAGTCGAAGGAAACACTTCTCATCCAACCCCAGCGCCCAGAGTTACCATTGGAGTTATCCCGCAGGCCCAGCCTACTGTCGTGCAGATCCCAGCTCCCCATACCGAAGATACTCTGATGGATCATTATGACGACGTTCAGAACTATCATGTTGCTATCCCCATTTCCAGTCCTGTTGCTGCTCAGGATTCAGAAGCCATGAAGATGTGCCGAGATCTAGCCGAGAAACTTCGAGCCATGGAGGGGCACAGTTCAAATTCCTTCAGTGCTTTGGAATTATGCTTGGTGCCTGATGTTGTCATTCCTCCCAAGTTCAAGGTGCCTGAGTTTTCGAAGTACAAAGGTTTCAGTTGCCCAAACATTCATATGAAGATGTACTGTCGCAAGATGGCTGCCTATGCCAGAGACAAAAAGCTCATGATTCATTGCTTTCAAGACAACTTGTCTGGGGCATCACTTGAATGGTATATGCAGTTGGAACGTAACAGTGTGCGCACTTGGGCTGAGCTAGCCGATGCATTTGTCAAGCAGTATAAGTACAACACCGATCTTGCTCCGAATCGTACTCAACTTCAGAGTATGACTCAGAAAGACAACGAATCCTTCAAGGAGTACGCGCAACGATGGAGAGAGCTAGCCGCAAGGGTGCATCCACCTCTTGTTGACCGTGAACTAATTGACATCTTCATGGGTACTTTACAAGGCCAATACTACGAAAAGCTGATCGGTAGTGTCTCCGCTGGATCTTCTGACTTAGTGATCGTTGGTGAGAGAATTGAAGAAGGGCTGAAGAGTGGAAAGATCCCAGGAGGTTCTAACAACCAGGCCAATGCCAAGAAGCCTTTCAATGGATACAAGAAGAAAGAGGGCGAAACAAATGCCATCTCTTTGCAGAAAGGGCAAGCTTCTCAACAAGCTCCCGCTCCTATGCCTTATCAAGTTCCCTATTATCAGTATCCGTATGTTGCTGCTGCGCAGTATGCTCCAATGCCTTATCAGCCAGCTGTTCAAGCAGTGCAAGCTCAGATGCCACAGTAACAGGCTCCTCAGCAACAGGCCTACAACCAGCAAGGATACCAATATCCTCCTCAGCAACAACAGATGCAAGCTGCTCAACAATAACAAGGTGCTCGCCAACAGTGTTAGCAGAGGACATGGAAGCCTGATAGAGTATTTGATCGCCTGCCAATGACATATGCTAGTATCTTTGCTCAGTTGATGGAGAAAAAGGCTATTGTTCCGAGAGATTTGGCTCCCCCAACCGTCATTCCTCCTGACTACGATGCAAATGCTCATTGTGAGTTTCATAAGGGCGCTCCAGGTCACACCATTGAGGACTGCAGGGCTTTCAAGCACAAGATCCAAGACATGATCGACAAGGATGTTATCAACTTTAATGGGAAGTCTCCAAACGTCATCAACAATCCAATGCCGCCGATCAAATAGTGTCATTCCGATCAAATCCAGTCAAGTCAAAGTTCATCTCCCCGAAGAAGGCAGCCGTGTTGCCATTTCATATTTATCATTTCTTATGTTTTGTCTTTGTTTATTTAAGTATTGCATGCTTTGAACAATTGCCATTCGTATTTGGTTTTTCATTAATGTATCGTTTATGCATGTTTTGAATTAGTTATGTCGTATTCACTCATCTTTCACCTAACACTGACACATTTATTCACTTCAATGTTGTTTAGCATGATTTGAGGGAGGATGATGAAAATGAGATACCCATAATTGCAAACCGTATGCTTTCAGATAGAAACTCGTCAATGATGTATATGCATTGCTTCAATTCCCCAAACACCGAAGATATAAGAAGTTAATCCCTAGTAAACCACTTCGAGCCTAGAAGTAGCAGTTTCCTTCGGATATTCAAACCTTACACTTAACCTGAGGCAGGGTAGTGTTCAGTTAATTCAACCCCGCACTCGAATCAACAAAGCAAAATCCAGAAGATGACTGTTCATCAAATACCCATGACATGGCAGTCACAACCTTCCCAAAAATAAAAAAAATCAAAAAGCCTGCTAAGTCAAACACCCCAGAGGAGACTTAGGCAAAACCAAGGAAATCCCGATGGATCTGACAAGCAAAATCAATCCATGCAAAAGTTAGGGATCAAAAACAAAGACAAAAGAGGACCCCGAAATCCTCAACAAAAACAAAATAAGATTCAGTGGCCATTCAAAGAGGGTCACTGACATCCACCAAAATAAGGTGACTGCCGCGTTAAGCAGACCTTGATTTCATCGAGCTTACACTGTCAGGAAAAGTGTAGAATTAACTAAACGTAGGACTGGAGATCATTAAGAAGAAGGGGTGGGTACAAATCATACTTTGGGCCTAATATCCTTTGTTTCATAACCGTGAACCAGACCACGTTACAACCCTCGAAAGACCTAATTGAGGCATGGTTTATTCTGAAAGCATACTGTCGCAAGGTTGCGTAACCTGACTCCTCACATGCTTGCTAATCACCAACATTGGTGTCGTTATCGTTGCAATGTCTCCTACACCAATCAAAATCAGCACAACGTTGAGCTAATTGTCCATTCGTCTCACTACCACGACACTCTCAATAAATAATACTTTTTCAAAACTTGCATCGAGCTTTGCATTAATATTACCATTTGTGGGTGTACAATTTTAATTGCAAATCAGTGCTAGGTATTCAAAGACATTTCAACAAGAGGCAATCAAGGAAGAATTTAACTTCCAGTGGCGTACACGAGGCAAGATTCTTTCAAAACCCATAGGCTGGGGAAAATCATTCACCAGTTCGAGCAAGGGCATATCATTACCATATTCAGACTGGGGCAAGACCATGTCATCCTGACCATCTAGCAGAGTTGCAACCTTCTCTGAAGCCAATTCACAAATTACCAAGTACCCGGATTTGGGACATCCAAAGCATCTTCGTCTGCTACAATCATGGCGTCTTTAACGAACTGTGTGTTGAGGAAGTCAATCCCTCCCACCACCCGAAGTCCAATCCGCATTGGCAATTACCAGAGGCCATCATGCTAGCGTCTCCACCTGCATTTCCAATCACCTGTCTGCAATCATGTGCATCATACGCATTGCATTCGCTATCATAAGCATCTTGCATCATAGGCATACCAAATCATATCATACTTCCCCAGCCTTTGCATCTCCGCGCGTCAGCATTTGCATTTGCATTTCCATTCGCTATGGAGTATCATTATCATCCAGCATTCGCATATGCAAGTCAAGGTCCAGGATCAATCCCGAAGATTTCCAAGACCATCATCAGCCCAATCAGGGACATCCTCCACAAGACTGTGGATTTCTCCAACGAAATTCAAGAGCTTCAAAGCAATCATCAGCCCAGTCAGGGGAATCTTTTGCAATATTGTGGGTTCCCCCACGAAATTCAAAATATTCAAAGCAAGATTCAACTCAGTCAGGGGCATCTCTTTCAAGACCATGGGCATTTTTCATGACATATTTTCAACCTCATGGTTGATCAGATCTTCAAACCAACATTTGGCCCAGTCAAGGGCATATCGTTCAAGGCCATGGGCGTTCCCCATGAAGTCGTTCAACCTTTTGTTGGGCAAATCCAAGAAGTTTAATGCAAGATTCAGCCTAGATAGGGGCATCTTCAGCAAAACCTTGAGCGTTCCTCATGAAATTGTTCAGCCTTTTGGTGACCAAGACAAGACATCAAGGCCGATTCAGCCCAGCCAGGGGCATCTTCTTCAGAATTCATGGGCGTAACCATGAAATCATTTCAACAGAATTGTGAAGTCCAAGCAAGTCAGTGGTTGTCCCCGCTGATTCATTTCAACCCAATCTTCCTCTTGGGTGTTCCCCAATGAGTTGTATCCAGCAAGCGTGACTGTTGTCAATTGCCTTACTATCATCCTTTTGGTGATAGCCGAACTTCGTCGATTCAACCTAGCCTGCATCCTTTTGGTGTTGGTAACCTTCAATTTGTGTTTGTTCTATCATCCTTTTGGTGATAGCAACCTGTGTGTATGTTTCGCTCCGTCATCCTTTTGGTGGGGGGTCTGTCACTTGGATTGGTGATAGATTGTGTGATATTTGTTTGTGTGTGTTTCGCTCCGCCATCCTTTTGGTGGGGGGTCTGTCACTTGGATTGGTGATAGATTGTGCGATAGTGTTTGTGTGTGAGTTTCGCTCCGTCACCCTTTTGGTGGGGGGTCTGTCACTTGGATTGGTGATAGATTATGCGATATTATTAGTCTGAGTTTCGCTCCGTCATCCTTTTGGTGGGGGGTCTGTCACTTGGATTGGTGATAGATTGTGCGATAGTTTGTTTGTGTTTCGCTCCGTCATCCTTTTGGTGGGGGTCTGTCACTTGGATTGGTGATAGATTGTGCGATAGTTTGTTTGTGTTTCGCTCCGTCATCCTTTTGGTGGGGGGTCTGTCACTTGGATTGGTGATAGATTGTGCGATAGTTTGTTTGTGTTTCGCTCCGTCATCCTTTTGGTGGGGGGTCTGTCACTTGGATTGGTGATAGATTGTGCGATAGTTTGTTTGTGTTTCGCTCCGTCATCCTTTTGGTGGGGGTCTGTCACTTGGATTGGTGATAGATCGTGCGATAGTTTGTTTGGGTTTCGCTCCGTCATCCTTTTGGTGGGGGGTCTGTCACTTGGATTGGTGATAGATCGTGTGATAGTTTGTTTGGGTTTCGCTCCATCATCCTTTTGGTGGGGGGTCTGTCACTTGGACTGGTGATAGATTCTGCGATAGTTTGTTTGTATTTCGCTCCGTCATCCTTTTTGTGGGGGGTCTGTCACTTGGATTGGTGATAGATTGTGCGATAGTTTGTTTGTGTTTCGCTCCGTCATCCTTTTTGTGGGGGGTCTGTCACTTGGATTGGTGATAGATTGTGCGATAGTTTGTTTGTGTTTTGCTCCGTCATCCTTTTGGTGGGGGGTCTGTCACTTGGATTGGTGATAGATTGTGCGATAGTGTTTGTTTGTGTTTCGCTCCGTCATCCTTTTGGTGGGGGGTCTGTCACCTGGATTGGTGATAGATTGTGCGATATTGTTAGTGTGAGTTTCGCTCCGTCATCCTTTTGGTGGGGGGTCTGTCACTTGGATTGGTGATAGATTGTGCGATATTTATTGTTTGTTTGTGTTTCGCTCCGTCATCCTTTTGGTGGGGGGTCTGTCACTTGGATTGGTGATAGATTGTGCGATAGTGTTTGTGTGAGTTTCGCTCCGTCATCCTTTTGGTGGGGGGTCTGTAACTTGGATTGGTGATAGATTGTGCGATAGTGTTTATTTGTGTTTCGCTCCGTCATCCTTTTGGTGGGGGGTCTGTCACTTGGATTGGTGATAGATTGTGCGATATTGTTAGTGTGAGTTTCGCTCCGTCATCCTTTTGGTTGGGGGTCTGTCACCTGGATTGGTGATAGATTGTGCGATATTTGTTTGTGTGTGTTTCGCTCCGTCATCCTTTTGGTGGGGGGTCTGTCACTTAGATTGGTGTCAGATTGTGTGATGGTGTTTGTCCTATCATCCTTTGGTGGTGGTGCCTGTGTGTGTTTCACCCCATCATCCTTTTGGTGATGACGACTTTTGCCAGTTATTTACAGTTTACTCATAGGTATACCTCATCCATCATTTTCAATTCCCAAGATTTCCTTTTCTCTTCGGACAAATTTAGGATCTTCTTTATATCTAATTGTCTTCTACCTTGAAAGAGTGAGCCATAGCTGTTCATCTTACTCGGTCTTAGCCAATTAGATAGGGGCATCTGTCATACTCCAAATTTGTCCTACCCTTTCTTTCCCTTTTATGCCCATACGTTTTTTTTTTGCTTCATGGTTGTTTTGTGTTTGGAGACACTTGCAATGCTGAATTTGGTTGGAGATAAGAAAGCGATGCGTCATTATGTTCAGGGATAATTAGTCCATGTGCGTCTTTTGGGTTCGGGCAGTGGTTGTTCAAATTTCAAGACATGGTTAATTTACTTTCAAGTCACGCTTTGGTTGGTTTCGAGATTAGTAATAAACTTTGACTTAAATGGTTGAATTCAAATGTTAGCCAAATTATTGGGTTTATATTCACTCATGGGCCAAGTCATGAAAATCTTTTTATCAAGTGTTGCTTAAGTTATATTACAAGCCGTGAGAGCACTTTGCTAAGGCTATACACAGTTGCAATACTCGTATTATAATTTAAAGCCCAAGCACCCAACAATCAGCATATAATAGAATCTTTTCTATTCAATGCTCATCAAAACATCCCGAAATACAAAGATGGCTAAACAAACCACAGGCAGTTGCTTAGAATTACAATCCACAAAGAACTTTGCAATAAACTTTTACGGTAGGAAATAAACAAACCGTATAGCATGAGACCCACACAAGAAAACTTCTCTTCATTCCATAATATAAAAATCATTTCGTAAAAAGAACATAAATTGTGCCCCCACAATAAAGCATGTACTTGCAGAATTTGACAGGACACAAAACGCACCAACCATACATCAAAAACAATACAAGCTGCACCAAATACAAGCTTCAAAGGATGGGCTTTGGATAAGTTGAAAACAAGCTTTAAGTTTGATCTTTAATGCACCAACCTGCAACACACGATTCCTCATTATGCAGCAAAAGAAAGTAGCATATTTTTCTCATAAAAAGATCCTTTAGAGTTCATGATTTCACCTTGCATCCATTAATACAAAAGGGGGGCACGCACCAGCTCTGCGGGACCTACCGTCATCACCTGCAGCATACCAGACAAAATGAATAAAACCATGGATTGTTGAAAGCCGTACGCACAACTCCTTCGCCCCAACCACAATTTTTACGACAATCTGCACAACATGAAATTCATTCACGCCCGATACACTCAAGAATGCATCCTCTAATCTGTTCATAACTCTCACTCTGGATTTGCAAGTCACGCATGAAAAAGAATCGAGAAAATCAGTTGAGAAAGCCTTGAAAAAACAATGGAACAAGTTTAGACAAGAGCAATTTACCATGATTAACAAGGATACACCAAATTGGTCACAAGTCACCAACGCAACAAAACCGTCAATGTCACACACAGCCAAGTTCATTCATAAGCAACAGACTATGTGCTAGCATGGATGGCCAAGTGAATTAATTAAGAGTTATGTGATGGCTACTTCCAGAGTTACGTAGAGCAGACAACCAAGTTTTGATTCGTGTGAGCATATACTACTAGCTTCAGCTTCGCCACATCACATATTGCATACTGCCAAATGAAAGGAAAACAATATTAGGCACCAGGAAAGGGTGAGCAAGACACTAAGGCTACAATGACGAATCATGTAATACATACCGTATTGTTGCTCTCTCTGCAAGTTATTATGCGGTCCAACCACGGTTTCACCTGTTGCAAGTCATTATGCGGTCTAGCCATGGTATCAACACGGGTCAAATCTCACTTTGTAGACGTTATTAAAGTCGCAAACCTATGACAAACCAAGTTTAATTTAAAATGCCATCCATATGAAAAAATGTTGATGGTGTTTTCATCTGAGGAAGATAGTGTCTGATAAATCAAAGTCCTCAAACATTACGGCATTGTATTTTAATTATCCGCCGGATTTCGAATCATGATTCAGCTGCACCAGTTTCAAATTTAAACCTGTTAGAAAAACGGAAGGAGAACTGTGTCAGGGATTTAAAAGAAGTCAGAATTGTAAAAAACTTTCATTCACCCAACGTAATGCCAAATCTCGAACCAAATACACAACCTGAAACCTCAACAATGACAGGAGCAATCAAATTCATGGTCTGGAGTCACAATTACAACTGGATGGTTTCTTGTGATGATGGGAGAGCAACATAAGAGTCTACCTTGAAAGTTGGAGCAAGAGCATCTTCACACTTTGGATGAATAAGCACAATGAGAGAAGCTGTGTGGTAAGATGCAAGAGCCACATTGTACTTCAGCGGCTCAGACTTATTGTACCGCCATCCAGCAGGATTGGCAGTAGCAAGAATGAGCATTGAGTGTTGCTTGTATTCTTGCTTTAGTGATACTAATAGTTTATTGTCCCATAGCCTCATGAATTGCAACCTGATCTCTTATGTCCATTTCATTGTCAGCAAGCATCAAAGCACCAGGCTCAATGACTATCACCACAACATCCTTAAGTACCTGCACAAAATCAAGTTGTGACATGAGATACCACAGATAAAATCAAAATGTAAGGAAAAAGTTGTGAAAGAAGAACGCGCAACAAAAGACTAAGCCATACGCATCAACGGATTATTACCGGTAATAAAAAGGCAACATGTCATAAGTTTCAAAATCCAGTGGCCAAGAGAAATTCACAATCAGCTATTTATCGTGAACTCCGTGTAGGCATATCGGTTTTCGTGAATCCTCTAGATGGTCACCGTGTTGATGCTTCTGTCGCAGCCTAAATGTGGTTTTTATCTGGTTTCGCAAGATGATATTCCATGTTGTTGCATAATGTTAGCTTCGCCTGTCGTGATCAGTCGTGTTTCCACGCGTTGCCAACCGTGTGAAATGATAGTTCATGTGAGTCGTCACAACAAGTCCTGCACAAACGAAGTAATATCATAACAGTCACTACATGAATTACCACGACAAATGCAGGACACAAGAGCCCAAGCATGTGCAGCCACTACTAAAAGCATTTGTTACCTGCAGCGGAAAGTTCGCATAATCCACACGTAACAAAAGCCGAATAAATTTCTCAGTCTGATCACTACGCAAGCCTTGCGTGCGGCCAAAACAAGGCATCCGCAAATACGCTCATATGCGACGAGACTGATTTCTGAACTTTTGGTTTGCCATAAAGCCTCCAGCAGCAGGACACAGTAGTTTTCCACAATATCCCCGAGCCTCAAAAGAAACCGTCAGCCAAGCTTCAATTCCTTCCCAAGCCAAACGACTGCCTGCAGCCTGTATCAGCTCACAAACAAAACAAAAAAAATAGGTAAAACCCCTGCATCATTTTCAAATGTAATTACAAATCAATTTGAATACCATTTACCACTGTAAAAGTACAGAAAAAGGCAGTTACCGCAGTGAAAACTAGTTGAAGTCTCTACCTCGCTACAGACAAAAGAGGAGATTGGGTGGGAATCATTTCTGAGGCTCCTTCATTCCACACAGCCCACCATATTTTGAGAATACCCTCCAAAGTTTACATAAATACCATCTTTTTTCAGAGCAAAGGGGGGACCAAAAACCTAGCCGCCACCTTCTTGAACAGCAATGTCCTTCACAACTTGAAACCGGACCTTCAGTTCTTCCATCTTGAACTTTCAACAAACCTAAACTTCAATCTCAAAACAACTTTCAACCATAATAACCTTTAGCATAAAAACTTCCCTCGTCTTCAAATCGAATCTTCAACCTTAACAAGCCAGAACCTTCAAATGACCCTTCACCATTAAAAGCCTCCAAACATCTCCCAATCCAACTTTGTCACCTTCGTTCCACTTTCTTCCTCTCCTTCAACAAAAAAAAACAACACCAGAAATCCATAAACAACTCACACTTCACAAAACGCAAGCCAATCTTCAAAACCCTGTTCAAACCCTAAATCCCCAAACCTTCGAACCCAAACAAAAACTAGAAACAAGAAGAATAGAAGGGAGATTTGAACGAAACAATGAAGATCTGAAACGAGTTGCAAATAACGAACCTATTTGAATCAAGAGAGCGAGACCAGATTGAAAGAGTGGGTTCAACAAAGAAGGGGGTCGATTACGTTGTTAACTCTGTCGAGGATCTTTTTTTTTTCCGCTGCGGACATGTTTTGTTTCGTTTCAAGAAGGTTGTTAATGTTGCCTTGATGTTTGACTTGTGTTTTGGGGAAGAAACGGGTCATGGGCTCAGGCGGTTCTTGGATCCTCTTTATTTATTTATTTATTTTTTATTAAAAAAAACCACTTTGGCTTTGAGCTGATGAAGGCTATGTCTGAAGCCCGTTGATTTCTATACCCCTCTCTTGGATTTCTTTCTTTGTTTAATTTAACTTGGAAAATTATTTTATGAAGTTTTTTCTTAGATAAATAATGATTTGTTCAAAAAATAGTTTTATATCTTATGTTTTTTTTTTCCAGAATAATGTAGATATATTATAGTCCTTTTTTATGTTTCTTATAGAAGCTTTTATATTGTTTCTTTTAGAACTTTTTAAATATATTTTCTTTTAGAATTTATATCTTTTCTTTTAGAAGTTAGATTTTATTTGTTATTGGACATTTTGTTCCTTTTTTTTCCTGCTTTTTGGGTCGATGACGAGATTACCAACGTTTAACCGTCAAATTATTGGCGTGAAACAAAGGATCCGAGACCACTTTCTTTCTCCGATTTTATTTCGACTTTTGGATCAATGAAGTCTTTTATTCGTAAGCGTCGCGTATCGAAGTTGATAACCTTCTCGATTTCAAATCTATGGTGAATGACCATTGGGGTCATTTTCCGTACTTTGGGATCGTGATAGGCTACCTTCGATTAATCGGCATTATGTTTGCGATTAAGACGAGATCCATTCTTTCGTGTCCCGATTCGATTCACTAACCATTAAATTTAATTTCCGTTAAATATTATTGTGAATATTATTGTCATATTATTATTCATATTATCATATCTCATTATTCATATTCATTCACCCATATTCGAAAATACCTAATAAATTATTGAAACTCCTAAAAGCCAAATTGGTGGATCTTTGGTCATTTGCAGGTATCCTAACTTTGAGTCGTGCCCGACTTTTCTCAAGGCGTAGTTTAGGACACAAATGCACACACACGGCTTTCTCTTGGGCTACCTTTTAATGAGACCCCTTTATTTCGTGCAATCCCGTGTATTACATGCACCCCTCCCTATTCCGATGTATGTTTCACATTTCTTTGATTATTAGTTTATCTCCTAGGAGCACCCATAGGGACTAGAGCGGATCAAACTATTTTCAAACTAATTCTCGATTCGTCATCGAGCCATTTTCAAACCCTTGTAAATCGAGTGCTCATACGCATTCGCCATCAACCTATTGCACACAACTCGACCCTTGATGCGTAAGTCAAGTCGGTTTCTTTTTTTTCAAACCATTTCATTTCCAACACGCTTTGCACGCGATAATGAGTCAAAACCTTGATCCAACGTCAAGCGGGTTTTCGAAACAAAATATCAATCAATTAACAACTATTTAATTCTTTTCAAGGTGTAAAGAGTAGGTTCAAGTCTTTGATCTTGCTTTCCGTTGTTTATATGCGAGTTATCTTATTCGTGTGTGAGCAATTAACGCCTTTAAATAATATTAACAAACTCGATAATACTCAACCATGTCCAGTTACTCATCCTTTCACTCACCTTTCAAACAACTTCTTTTACGATGAAAAAGAGAGTGTCCCAAGTCTTTGGTTCGCTCTCCCGACTACTTGGATCCGAGAAGCCTTTTTCAAGCTTCAAGTAGTCGTCATCCGACCAATCTCATCCTTTTATACACCATTTCAAATTCAAACAACCTTCTTTTACGATGAAAAAGAGAGTGTTCCAAGTCTTTGGTTCGCTTTCCCGATTACTTGGGGTCTGTGAAGTCTTTCTTAGGCTTCAAGTGACCGTCATCATTTCAACCTTATCCTTTCAAACATATCATTCCTTCATGATGAAAAAGAGAGTGTTCCAAGTCTTTGGTTCGCTCTCCCGATTACTTGGGTCCGAGAAGTCTTTCTTAAACTTCGAGTAATCGTCATCCGTACTCACTTCAAATCCAATTCAAACCCGTTTCTTTCGTGGTCGTATCCACGAACTACGACTGCTCTGATTCTTCATTCACTCTTGAATGTAAGATACGTAGGCACAAGATTGTGATGATCTTGGCGAGCACAATCCCCTCCATCTTCCATTTTCCCCCATCCTTTCCCGTAGTCGAACTACGACGCTCTGATTTCTCATTCTCGTCCGAATGAGCATACGTAGGCACAAGGGTCCCAATCCTTGGCGAGCACCCTATTCTCCTAACCACTTTCTTTCCCCTAGCGTCTTTATTCCCTTTATAGTATCCTTTAGCATTTAGTAGTGAGAAAAGAAGAATTAAGTTTAGCTAACATCCATCACAACTCGAATTAAGAGGTTCCCGTCGAGTACGACGGACGTGAGGGGTGCTAATACCTTCCCCTCGCGTAACCGACTCTCGAACCCAGGAACATTTGGTTGCGACGGCCGTGTTCCTTTCGCGCTTATGAGGTTTTCTCGATATTTTTCTCTCCCGTTCATTAGGGAAAAATAAAGTTCGGTGGCGACTCTGTCGAACCGCATTTCCGCGCCTTTTGCGCGAGGGTCGTATGTTCGAATGAATTTTCGAGGTGCGACAAGCTTGTGGTTCCTCACTGGTTTCAACAAATGATGACATATTATGTGGGTCAAATGAAGAAGATCCAGCAGGAGATTCAATTGAAACAGGTGGCGTGACACTTTACACATCTTTATCAAGTAATGTTGTAGTTTCAATTGCTGGAGTTGAAGGGACAACAGGTATAGTAGGAACAAGCTGGAAAGAATCGTCTTCAGTAGCATTACTGAAAGATGCACCAGACAAGATGTGATCATTTTCAGACAGAATTTCGACAGCAAAAGGAAATCATTTTCACAGAACACAACATCTCTTCAGTTAAAGAAAACGCCAAACTCTAAATCATACATACGCCATCCCTTGGTGCCATATGGATAGCCCAAAAATACACATTTTCTAATTCGAGCAGCAAATTTATCACCCTTATTATGTTGATTATGCGCATAAGCTAGGAAACCAATGACACGGAGGTGCTCAAGAGAGGGATGTTTATCATACAAGAGTTCAAATGGAGTCTTACCATCCAAGTTCCTTGTAGGAGTACAATTGATCAAATAACATGCAGCAAGAGCACATTCACCCAAAAATTGAATTGGAAATTGAGCTTGAAAGCGCAAGGCACGCGCAACATTGAGAATGTGTCTATGCTTCCGCTCCACTCTTCCATTTTATTGTGGTGTCCCAACACATGAAGTTTCGTGAATTATACCATTGTCACGAAAATATGTTTTCATGCAGGTAAATTCGGTCCCACTATCACTACGAACAATCTTTACTTGTTTATTGAATTGTCGCTCAACCATTGCAAAGAATTGACAAAGATATCTAGAGACTAATGTTTTCTCAACAATGAGATAAATCCACACCGCTCTCGAGTAGTCATCAAAAATGGTTAAAAAATATCTAGCGCCACAAAATGTTGGGTTGCGATAAGGTCCCCATAAATCACAATGGATTAAATGAAATGCAGAAGTTGCTTTATTTTCACTATTTGGAAAAGTGTCTCGAGACTGTTTTGCTCTAAGACATATTTCACATGATTGGGTACATAGATAATTGTTTCTACTAGAACTAACATTTGGAAACATTTGCAGAGCCTTCAAAGATGCGTCTCCTAGTCTGCGATGTAACAGGTCCAAAGGAATTTCCTTATTTGTTTTTACTGCAGTTGCTTTGACCATGACCATCTCTTTAAGATAATATAACCCCTCTCTTTGTTCACTCGCTCCAATCGGCGTCCTCAAAGTGGGGTCCTGTATAAGACAAAACTTATCAGTAAATTTAATAGTGTAGTTAGAATCTTTTAGCAGCTACGATACTGAGATAAGATTGCAGTTTAGACTAGGCACATATAAGACATTAGTTAATCTTATTCTTTCATCGAGCATCACAATTCCTTCCTTTGTCGCCATTGTCTCTTCACCGTTCGGTAGTCCAACAGAGCACTCAAGAATATTGTGCACATTGGTTAAGCATTCCAGTTGGCCGGTCATATGATTTGATGCACCTGTATCAATAATCCATGGCAAAAAGGAACACTTACCACTTAGCTTCTCGGTTGCACCTAGCTTTACATTGTTCAAAAGGTTGACCAATGCTTGCCATTGATCACCAGTAATATTTCCTGGATTACAAATATCAGAACTTGATGTTTCAGAAGCAACCTCTTCTTTAGATGATTTTGCTTGTGCTACATGAGCCTTAACATCTCCTCCACGTTTTTTGTTGTTAGAAGCAGCGTTATATTGTTCTGGTTTCCCACGCCCAGTTCCCTTCAACTGTCTGCATTGTCGATCTCCCCACCAATCAGGATATCCTATTACCTGAAAATAACCATCTGAATCATGGCCCATTCAATTGCAATGACTGCACATTCCTCCTTTTTCTTTACATTTGAAGTTAGACTGCACTGCAAACGCCATGACCTCATCATGATCTTCTGTCGTACGGGTCATTGTACGCAACCGTTCCTCCTAAATCAATGTCGCATAAACTTTGTTCAATGTAGGCAGAGGATCCTGAGCGAGAAGATTAGACCGTAATGTTCCATAGAGAGCGTCATCTAATCCTATGAGGAATTGATGGATTTTCTCTTCTTCACGTTTCTTTTGCAACACAGAGTTGAGATTGCACTTGCAACGCCCACACTTGCATGCCGGGATCTGATCATAATTCGCCAATTCTTCCCACAGCTTCTTCAGTTTCCCATAGTATGTCACTATGGCCAGTCCTTTTTGTTTGCATTCAACGAGCTCTGCTTTGAGCTGTTGAATACGTGGTCCATTAACAATGGAAAACCACTCCTTAATGTCTTCCCAAAGATCCATGGCTACCTCCATATGTGACATAGTTGATCACAATGAAGGTTCAATTGTGTTCATGATCCAAGAGACCAATAAGGAGTTGTTAGTCCACCAATCTTTAAGATCTGAAGATTCCTCATCAGGTTTGCTGATTGATCCATCAACAAAACCAAACTTCTTTCTTGCTCTAAGTGTCGTTCTAAGTGAACGAGCCCATTCGTCATAGTTTTCTCCCTTTAATTGAACCTGTGTTATCAAACTTCCAAGATTATCATTGGAAGTGATATCATAGGGAGAGATGGTTTTTCGGATGACTACTCCATCGCCATTGTTGACAGACTTGGAAGATTCCTTCACAGGAGAACTTTCATCTTCACTGTCAAACATGATTTAGATGTTTTATTCTATATGTGTAACCTGCTCAGATACCATAACAGAATTGTTCTGAGATGGAAAAATGTCATGTATTTCATTGAATCATCATATGCTATATACAATTACAAGATTGAATGGAAATAGCTAATCATTCCAAAAATAGTTTCCTAATATTAAAGGACGTTGATGCTATAGATACTAAATTGAATATATGTACAACTGGTACATAACTGAATATCTTCATGATGTTAATGGCAATTAACAGCACGATATCAATTGTCTAAAATCTATCGAAACTCTTTTCCTGAGTCTTTCGGTTTGCTTTTGTAATTTTTTTTAATGTATGTACATAAATTTCTTTACAAATATGCGATAAAGATCATATATGTGTAGATACGTCTTATGTTTTTTCAACTACTCAAAGATTTGGTACACTAGAAGAGGTGATAAGATGGATTAAAGAGATCGGAATCCGAAATAAAGTAACGGTTATCATCACTCATTCGGATATTGAAACAGGCAAGAGAGGAAGAAACATGCAAGAGAAGAAGTAACATATTAATATTTGGATGTGATAAAGGTGGAAAACACAAAGATATTGATAGTGGAACCCAGAGTGCGACGAAAAAATATGGATGTCCATTTAGAATCAAGTCAATTCCAGCGACTGATGGATCTGGATGGAAGATTGATGTAAAATGTGGAGTTCATAACCATGGTTTACCTGATAGATTAGAAGGTCACGCATTTGTTGGTAGGTCGGCAGCGGATCAGAAGCAACATGATTTTGATTTGACAAAGAGAAAGGTTCCATCTAGACATATATTGCTTTCATTGCAAGAGCAAGATCCATATAATGTCACTCGGATCACGCAAATATACAAGCAGAAGAGTATGATAGAAAAATATATGAGGTCCTAGAAGTGAGATACAACATTTGTTTAAGCTTATTGAGGATGCAGGTTATATTTATTGGAGTAGAAAAAGAGATGACTCTGAAGTTATTAGAGATATATTTTGGGCTCATCCAGATTCAGTTAAGTTGTTGAATATTTTTCCTATTGTGTTAGTTATGGACAACACTTACAAGACAAACAAATATAGGCAACCTCTGTTTGAAATTGTTGGCATGACATCAACTGAGTTGACTTTTGCTGTCGCATTTGCGTATATTGAGTCTGAGTAGACTGAGACTTTTTGTTGGGTGCTAGGTGCTTAAACAATTGTTTGTGAAGAAAGATTTGTGTCCACAAGTGATTTTGATAGATAGAGATCTTGATTTGATGAAAGCCATTGAAATTGTGTTTCCAAGGTCGATCAATTTGCTATGTCGATTTCATATTAACAAGAATGTTGGTGCAAAACGGAAACAATATGTGGCTAGTGACATGCAAAAGAAAATTGACAATTATGGACGGATGTTGTATGGGCTAGTAATGAGGTTGAGTATGATCAAAGGTTGAACCAACTTGAGCAGGCGTGTGTTGACTGTAATGAATTTATTGATTATGTGAAGGACATATGGTTGACACCACATAGACAAAGATTTGTTGGAGCATGGATTAATCGAGTGTTACATTTGGGTAACACCACGGATAATCGGTATGTATTTATTTTTAGTATTTCTAAATTTTATATCTTTTTTGTATTTTTTAAAAATATTTTTAATATGTATTAATTTTAGGGTTGAGTCTGCTCATTGGAAGTTAAAGAAAATGTTGGGGAACAGTATTGGTGACATGGTCAAATGTTGGGAGGCTATGAATGACAACTTAAAGTTACAACTGGGCAATATTAGAGCTTCCTTTCAAAAGAGTTTTTATGAAGTTGAGCACGCCCAAATAAGTCCATTTTACAATAATTTACGTGGTTCAGTGTCTCGAGATGCATTGAGACGCATTGCTGAAGAGTTAAAACGAGTTGATTATGTTGTAACTAATAAGGAAATATGTTGTTGTACTCTTAGAACAACCTATGGATTACCTTGTGCTTGTGAGTTGACAGGATATAGAATTGATGGTATACCGATACCAATAGATGTTGTGCATGTTCATTGGAGAAAACTAAGTATGGAAGTTAAGTTGGACGAAGACGTAGATGATGGATCAGAGGTGGATATGAGTAGTGCGATAGATGAGTTATGGAAAAGGTTTAAGTCACTGGATGTTGTTGGAAAAGGGCATTAAAAAGTAGGGTTTTTGAACTTGCCTTCCCCATAATGACTCCTATGTGTCCACCACCTGAGAAAATAAAAACTAAAGGGGGAGTCAAGAAGAAAGGCAAAAAATCAGTAGGGTATGATGTTTATAGAGACCCTTCGTATCATGAGTATGTTGATCAAGCATCTCAATCTTCACAAAGGCAATCTCAACCATCACAGACTTCGAAGAAGTTGAAATTATCACAATCTTCACAAAATAAATCTCAACCATCACAGGCTTCGAAGAAGTTGAAATTATCACAATCTTCACAATCATCTAAGCAGTTCATCCTTCAGTTTCCTAATCACATAACGTCATATATCGATGATGTAGTTAATGTTGTATCAGATGGTAATTGTGGATTTAGAGTCATTGCTTCATTTCATGGATATGGTGAAGATGGTTGGCCAATGGCTCGTCGAGACATGGGGTTGGAAATAATACATAATGAAAGATCAAGTTTGTATGCCAATTTATTTACTGATCAGTTAGCAGTAGTGAGAGAATCTTTGATGATAGAGGAATTTGGTCCTCAACCACCACATAAATGGTTAACTCTACTAGATATAGGTTACGTGGTAGCGAATCGTTATAATGTTGTACTTGTTTGTTTAGGATTTGAATGTTGAACTTTCTTCCCTATGACAACTTCATTTTCACCAAATGTAGCATTTTACTGCATTCGTTTTGTAAACAGAAATCATTGGGTTCAAGTACTTAGTTATTTTTAGATAATGTGATTAAACCTAATTCTTTTTCGTTATTTTTACTTAATATTTTAATTATTTTTTTTATTTAGGTAAACATGAAAGAAGGGTTTCCATGCCACCAGTGACAGTAGATTGGAAGAAGTTTCGTTCTCCAGCAGCAACATCTTGGATGCTAGGATTTGCAGGACGTCTACAACATTGGCAAAAAATTACGCCTATATTACCAACGCATTATGAACTATAAATTATGTTATTCATTTTTAATTTCAAAACATGAATCATTAATTATGTTATTCATTTTTAATTTCAAAACATGAGTCATGAATTATGTTTTCATTTTTAATTTCACGCTACAAGTTAACACATAAACATAAACCAACTAGGTCAAATGAGTCTAAAAGTTAACACATAACCATAAATATAAGTCAACACGTCTAAAAGTTAACACATAACCATAAATATAAATATAAGTCAATGTGATCGAGCAATATGTAAAGCTTCGAACAACTCAGCAAACTGTGGATCATCCTCTTCGGCACCAACTTGTTGAAGATAACGATGAATCAATAAAAACACACGAGCCCAGCCAGGATCAGATGGTCCTACTTCATAAACAGGAACTGGCACCTCTGTTGGCGCATCATGATGGGGCGGTACCAGACGAGGATGCGAAACGCGATAATACCACTGAAGATATCCATCATCTGTCTCATATGGGGTGGTGGCCGGTGTTGTCGGATGAATCACATCCTGAACGCTCTGATGGTAACTAATCCAGTCAACATCAATATCACCAGCCATCGTATGATCAATAGGTGGATGTGAAACATATTGCCTGTATCCAAACTGACGTATACATCTGTCAGGCAAGTATGGAACAATAGTGTCACCCTACCTCAGACACCCTTTATATAGACATAACTCATCAAACTGACGACATACTCTATGATTCTCGAATGGGAACCATATGACATCAACAAGTGTCAGCTCGTCCAGAATAGGTCGCAAGTCATCCACCTTCAGGACACCTTGCCTATAGGACCATCTCATCGCTCGAGGGAGACCCACATTATTAGCTGGTATCCAATTCTCTCCTTTTTTTTCCAAGTGTTAGAAAATACTCATGAATCCAACACTGTTACTAAATTTAAAATAATTAATTATAACATAATAAACTAGATAAATAAAATTAATATACTAAATAAAATTAATTAAAACAAAATATACTAAATTAAAATAAATACATGTAGGAGAGTCAGATAACCACCAAGCTGCTTACAACTGAACATGGAAGCATCTCCAAGATATCTATAAAGGGTAACCAATGCAGTTGCTCCCCAACTGTATCCTGATAAGTCATCCAAGTCTATAAATAGTGAGAGGTATCGTGCCTCGACAAGCGTAAACGTCTTGTCCACAAAGATAGTGGAAACCACTAAGATCAACAAATAAGCTCTAGTCGCATAATCCTATCTAGAAGCAGCTCTATGCTATACAAATCGACCGTATAACCACTCCAACTTATAGTAGGAACCCCTGCAGTCACATACTTGTTGTTTTGCTACTCTCTGTGACACTCCTAAGTAATCAACAGCCCACTCAACAACAAATGATTCACTGATATCTTGAGGGCTCCAGAAGACTCCCCTGATGGGCAAGTGAAGCAGGCAATAGACGTCATCTAAAGTAATCGTCATCTCACCAAACAACATGTGAAATGAAGATGTCTCTAGATGCCATCTCTCTGCAAATGCGGAAACCAAGTTTGTGTCTATCTTTGTCAAACTGGTTCTCTGGAGTGAAGCTAGACCAAACCTAGATATCCAACCCTCCATCTCTCTTGGTAGCTGTAGTGGAACCCTCTGAATCAACTTCAACCCATGTCTTGCTACCTTTAACTCTTCCTTTGAACCTCTCTCTTGAAAACAATTAAAAGTAAATATATTATAAAATTCAACATTAAAAATTCGACTTTTATTCAATATTAAATAATTTTCGTTTACTTACCTCACCGAACCATATATGTCTAGCAATATGATGTTCGTACTTAACTAAAAGAGAGGTATCGTACGATCCTCCTAGATATCCAACAGGCTCGGTTGCTGATGTAGATGCATCAACATTCACTTCTTCAGTCATTCTCGATGACTCGCCCCGTCCTAGTTCGCGAGAAGGCATCATACCGTCTCTGCCTCGTGTGCGCACCACTTCAAAAAAAAAATTAAAAATTAAAAAAAAAACATGAACCAGAAGACTTGCAAAAAGACTTCCGGTGAACAAACGAAAAAAAAATATGAACCGAAGACATACTTAAAGTCTTCCGATGAACAAAAAAAAAAATGAACCGGAAGACATACTTAAAGTCTTTATGGATGCAATGCATGAAAACACACAAAGTCCTAGGTTAAAGGCTTGCATGAGGTTCAAAGGCAAATACCCTCCCCTGAAGTTAGATGGTTCATCCTGTCCTACAAAAGTAACCAGGTTCTAAGGGATCTCAATATCATTGATCTTTCACAAGGATGGTTGTTCAGAAGGCAACTTACTTGCCAACCAAAACCCTCCAAGTTTAAGATCTCAATGAGCGTAGTATCGAGTGTCGACCAACTTTAGTCTGCACCAAAGCCGGTTACCTCACTACTTTCTAAAGGCCAAGATGAGTTAACTAGGGTTCTAAAAGTCAGTTAGTGCATTGACAACATATGGCAGCCTCAATATTATCCTCAACTTGACTTAAGGAATATAAGCACCAACCAAGAAGTCGCACTAACTATGGCCACCAGATCAACCGTATCGATATACGTCGTACAGTTTCCTTGGTCTATTGCCATTTACCTAAGGTACACTAGATCCGGGTGTAGGACCTATCTCACAGCACAAGGAACAGTCCCACAATCAAAGCACAAATATATACATGCAAATGAATAATGTCACAGATAGTAATAAATATGAACAAGTTAGGGATAACCCTCAAAAGTTAAAGGAGTCCCCAGTGAAGTCGCCATTTTCTGTTGCGGTGGAAATAGGATCACAAACTATTAATGAGTTTGAATCTCAATTCAATTCACAACCGCTCTTTGATTTATCCGAAGGAAAAGGTCAAAAGAGGGAAAACCTATTTTGCATCGTAAACACAATGCGGGGAAAGATCTAGGGTTCGGGGGTTGATTAAATTTAGGGAAGGTATTAGCACCCTAAACTTCTGTAGTACTCTACAGGAACCTTTTGTTCAGATGTTTACTATTTGCTTTATTTATTTGCTTAAGGTATATGTACAATGGGATTAAAAGTGAGAAAAGAGACCTAAGGGGTTAATTCTAAGTTTACTCGGCAAGACATCGCATCTTGTGCCTACGTATCCTTACGGGAGTGGAATCAGAGTAATCGTAGTTCCCCTCAAAAGGGAGGTTAGAAACTTCTTGACTGTGGTCAAGGTCTCAAGGGGAATAAACGCATCTTAAGGACACGCTTACGTGGAGTGTAGAAACTCCAAATCTCTACGTTGAAATGTTAAGTTGTAATTAGGGTTAAATTAGGGATTCCACGGCGGGAAACCCTAAAATGAGCGCGGCGGCTCTTTGACCTAATGCTAAGGGTAAAATTGTAATTTTGCCTGCGGCGAGGCATTTGTGAAAATTAGGGTTTGATCCATTAAAGGGGTAAGGCTATTGACTCGGCGGCCAAAAGGCTGGACCTAATCCTTCGGAAGGATAAAACTGTAAAAAATGTGAAAATATGACAAATCATTATATGGAGGAATAATTAAGGTACAGAAATAAGAAAAGTAATAAAGGCAGAGGGTATAAAGAAACAAAGAAACATTTCTGAAAACATGAAGAATATGAAAATATGTAATAACACTTAGAATGAAGTGAGGGAGGAAAATAGTGTGGGGCTGTGGCCACCACAAGCACATCTCAACCTCAAGCATGCAAATGAAATGCAGGAATAAAGAAAATAAAAGGTACACAAAATGACACGGCAAAGGAGTTCCTTACGAAAAGGTTTTAATTTTTTAATATTTTAATTATGTAAAAAAATGTTTTAATTTTTTTAATATTTTAATTATATATATAAAAAAAGGTTTTAATTTTAAAATGGAATTACTTAGTTAAAAAAATTTAAGTTTAAATTATAAAAAAAATGTTAAGTTTAAATTATATATATAAAAAAAAAATGTTTTTGGGAACAAAAAGGTTTTTTTTTAGAAAAAAATGTTTACAGGAACAAAAAGGTTTTTTTTAGAAAAAAATGTTTACAGGAAAAAAAAAGGCTTTTTTGGAAAAAAATGTTTACGGGAACAAAAAAAAGGTTTTTTTTGGGAAAAAATATTTACGGGAACAAAAAAAGGCTTTTTTGGAAAAAATGTTTACGGGAACAAAAAAAAAGGTTTTTTTTAGAAAAAAATGTTTACGGGAACAAAAAAGGTTTTTTTTGGGAAAAAATGTTTTAGTTTTAATAAAAAAAGGTTTTGATTTTGAAAAAGGTTTTGATAAAAAAAAATAACAATAGAATTGCAAATGCAAACAGACAATTAATGGACATGCAAACAATCCTATACGACACAATCATGGTTCATACAGATCAAAATCTACGGATCTAAACAACAATGAAGGTTAACATGGCAAGGATGCAAATAAATATGAAAAATGCAAAGGATTTAGTAATTTAACGGACCTAAACACATTAACATGGCAAAATATGCACATAAACATGAAAAGGCAAAAGGTTTAGTAATTTAACCTACGAAGCGGAGGTTTGCTTCGGTAAATGTGAAAAAGGTTTGAATAAAGGAACACTGGAGAGCTCCAATCCTTCTTAAGAGTTGTGGGAACGACCGCCTTTCTTCTCTGGGGATCTCCTTTGTTTCTCCCTCTCTCTCCTCTTTTCTGAAGAAAACCTTCTGACCCCCTTTACAACAAAGCAACACATGTATATATAGGGAACAAATTAGGGTTAACACCAAATTGTCAATAATGTCCCTAAAGCCCATTTTAAAGCCCAAACTAAATAATTAGTTAAGAGAAAAAATAAAATTAAAATAATTAAAATAAACTAAAAATAAAACTAATAATCCTATTGATTCCTAAAATCAAAAATATTATAAAAAGAACAAAATTTTTTTCAATATATTTTATTTTATGATTTTTTTTGGATATTTTTATGAATAATTTAGAAAAAAGTGAAAAAAATAATATTTTAAAAAATGATTTAATTAAAATACGAAAATAATAATTAAATAATAATAAAAAACTATTTTTGTTATTTTTTAATGAAAGATAGAAAAATTTAGAGTAAAAATAATAAAGAACAAAAAAAAGTGACAAAGGTGAGATTTAATTTTTAAAATAGTTAGAAAAAAAAGATTTAATTTTAAAAAGAATTTAGAGAAAAAAAGATTTAATTTTAAAAAGAAGTTAGAGAAAAAAAAAGATTTAATTTTTTTTAAAAAGTTAGAAAAAAGATTTAACATTTAAAAGTTAGAAAAAAGATTTAGCTTTAAAAAAGTTAGAAAAAGATTTAACTTTGAAGAGGAGTTAGAAAAAAGATTTAAAAAAAAGTTAGAAAAAAGATTTAGTTTTAAAAAGAAGTTAGATTTTTATTTTTAAAAAAAAAAATTAGAATTTGATTAAAAAATGTGTTAGAAATTAATTTAAAAAAAGGTTATAAAAAATTTACTCTTGAAGAAAAGAAAAAAAAAAGTTAAATTTTAATCTAAATCCTAAAAGTTAGTAAGAAGAGCTTAAAATGACTTAAATAAATAAACTAAATAGAAAAAAAAAAAGTTAATAAAAAACATTAGTAAAGTTATAAAAAAGGTTAATTAAATTATTATTAGTTAAAAAAATAAGATTTAAAAAAAAAGGCTAATTTATTAAGTTAATAAGAATTTAAAATAAAAATAAAAAAGAAAGGGTAAAATTTGGGGTATTACAGTTGCCCCTATTTAAATAGCTACACCAGATGATTTGAGTGACGGAGACTCAAGGAATCATGGTGGAGGGATTTAAATATAGATAACCGAAAATTTTGCCCTTATATGCGGCGATATGCAATGCTATGGACAAAGCGAGAACAGATTAATGCAGATGATGCCGTGAATATGATGTGATGCGTATGCTGGAATGATGAATGCGAAAATGCTGACGAATACGACGACACAGATGCTACGAGAAGAACACACTGGGGAAAACGACGCGCTGAGACACAGTACAACACTGGGGAATTCTAAAAATGATGGTCAACTGGTGCGAACACGACCAATTGTTATTTTGGGAATGAGATTCTCAAATGGAGATGACACCTGTGAGACGGCCTCCACTGGGGAATCTAAAAGTAAAACTGGATCATGTACGACTGCAAGATCGGTCACAGAATGCTGGAGCATTGAGCAAAGAATAACATCCAAGCTTCTGTAAACTACCCCTCGTGACAGGATCAAACGGACTTTTCGGAACTCCGTAGCAAATATACAGGGTAAAGACCGACTGTATGCCAAAATAAATGGACTTTGATGGGAATTGCCCTGATAAGCTTCTCGAGGGAGAACTGTCACTTATCGTTGGAAGGGAATTATGTGCAAAGAATGGATAAGCACTCAAATAAAGAGGCTGCTGCTTATCTGATAAATAAATCTTCTCGCATTTAAGGTCGGCGCCTGGAATACGATTCTGATTCTTCTCTTACTGAAGGATAAATAAACTTCTTCATGCTTCAAGATTATGTTCTCCTGAACATGAAAAGGGTAAACTGAACTTCCTCATACTTCAGAATCGTGCTCTCCTGAATATGATACTGGATGACTGAATTTCTTCATATTTCAGAATCGTGCTCTCCTGAATATGAAACTGAATGACTGAAGATACTCATATTTCAGAATCGTGCTCTCCTGAATATGAAACTGGATGACTGAAGATACTCATATTTCAGAATCGTGCTCTCCTGAATATGATTTGGTTGTAAATGAATTTTTCCATACTTCAGAATCGTGCTCTCCTGAATATGAAACTGGATAATCGAACTTCCTCATAACTCAGAATCGTGCTCTCCTGAATATGATTCCGCTCCTTCTTTTACTAAAGGATAAATGAACTTCTTCATAACTCAGAATCGTGCTCTCCTGAATATGAAACTGCTCAAACCTCCCCGTAACTCAAGATCGTGCTCTCCTGAATACGATTTGGTTCAAACCTCAAGACGGCAGGTAAATGGAAGCCCAACTGCTCCATGGAGATGGCCATTTGCTGCGAGTCATAACGAGGATATGATCGACTTCTTAGGTGAGAAATGTCGTATGTTGATGCTGTAAAATGTAAAGTGTAAAAGGTTGTAACATGTAGGATTGTAAAGTGTTGTACTGATATATTTTCCAGGCGTGAACTGGCGTGTATCTGTAAAGGATTGTAGTTGATTTTCTTGAAAGATAGTGCAAAATAAATGCACGTCCGGGTACGGTGATAAACTTCTCAAGCGAGATAGTCGCGTATCTGTCATGGTATGGTGAAAATCTTAGATGGTGCAAAATAAATGCACGTCCGGTTGGGCTTGACGACCGACAAGACTGAGATTCAATCTAGGATCGAGCTAGAAAGAAGACTGGTAATCAAGACTCCATCGAGGGAATGAACTCGAAGGGTAGATATCTTATCCTGGCGAGGAAAGATAGCTGAAGTAACCGTCATCCACGAGGATCGAGCTCCGTGGGGAAACTGGAAACACATATGTATTTTATGCTTAGGGCTGACAATCTATTTGGAGAGAATGGACGAACCCAGTTACTCGGCGGTAACAACCAAATGATGGAGAGACACAATGAACCTGTGAATGCTAACGCATATGTTGATGCATATGTTAATGTGAATGTATGTTAATGTCTATGTATGTAACTATGCAAGATGTTATGAAATGAGTATGTTGAGTATGTAATGAATATGTAATGAATATGTAATGAATATGTAATGAATATGTAATGAATATGTAATGAAATAGGCATGTGATGCTTATGCCCTTGCGTATACTGACGAAACAGACTAGAGACGGGACGAGAGATGAAATAAACATCTCGACGGAAATACCCTACGTTCTCCGCAACCAATACGTCAATCATGGGTGAGAAGGATCAATGGTGGAACCAAATCTGGTTTTAAATGTTCTGAATTCTCTGAGGAGAAGGTAATCTGCTTGGGTGTACAGTATCACGTCTTCATATGGGGAGAAGAAAACCTGGGGGACACTTTTGAGTTACCCAAGAAAAAGTTGTCAGCTTATAGTCTCGCTGGGGACTGTGATGAGGCAATAGCTTGGGAGGCCGCCGTGAGTAAAATCCATCGGGTGCATGAAGAAAGTTGTGGAACCACATGGTTTTAATCTTGAAGGACCTTATAGTAGTCGCCATTTGTTTCCTTTAAAAACATGGTGCCCCAGGATACTTGCGTTGCGAGGTAGGGTCATCTCAAGAGGATTTTATAGAGAACACCGAGTCCGGTTGCCCCATTGTTCTCAAACTCTTTGAGAGATTCGTCAGGTCTCGACGTAACTGGCACAAATTAATCGTGTTACGACGAAATCTTTGGGAAATAGCTCTTTAAGAATGTCAGACTCGCGTTGGTAAGCGAACTGGGAAACTGCCTGCCCCTGTTTAGCAGGATCATCAAGTTCCACGGGTTATGTCCATATGTAAATCTCTAAGATATCAAGCAAAGTCGTCATGCCTGAAATGCCTATCCTGAGCTTGTCAATGTACACATATATTTGTCTTGAATTTTTGTTTTGAAAAAAAGATATCGCAACAACTTGTGACCGAAATCACTAGTCAGGATATAAGTTTTAATTATAATGCCATCATGAATTTTTTTCTGAGCATAGCTCGTAGGAGTCAGGAAACGTGATCTTGTCAAGTATGCTTTCAACCGAAGTCCTACTTCAATTAGGTCTTTTAAAGGTTGTATCGTGGCTCAGTTCACGGTTTAAGAAACAAAAGGATAAAGGCTCAAAGTTATATTTGTACCCACCCATTCTTCGTGATGTTCTCCAATCCTAATTCAGTTAACCAGATACGAACGCTCATATCTCAAGCGGATTTGCTATGGTCGAGAACTTATCAAGGCTTTGGACATGGCAGTCGCTCACCTATTACACGATCTTGTTCTTTACTAGGGACTATTTATTGTACCCTCTTGTTTTGCTTTTATTCCCTAACTTTTTCCTGGACAACGTCTTTTGATCTGACTTTGGAGTCCAGCGGGATGCCCCAGTTTTGCCTAAGTCTCCTTCATAGGTTTTGACTTAGCGGGCTCTTATTTTTTTGAATATTCTTTTATGCACAAGTCGTGTAAATCTTTCGAAAGGCTTGTGACTGCCCCACTCCTTAGGTAACCGAGGGATAGCCATTGTATTGGACTTCTTAAGATGCTAAGGATAAATTCTCGAAGGTTGGCTCTTCCTTTTTAAGAGTCTAAGCGCTCGATCGGTTTAACTGAAACCTACCCTTCCCCAGGTTAGGATGAAGGTTCTTAAAAAGAAAGAAAAACTCCTACTTCAAGGCTCAAAGGGTTGACTAGGGATTAACATCCTTATATCTCCAGTGTTTGGGATTTGAAACAATGCCTTACATCATCAGCGAGTTTCAATCGAAAGCATACGACAAGAAATCTGACGTTTTGGGTTCGTCATCCTCCCCCTAATTCTCCATCAGAACAAGAGATCGGGTAAAGTTGGCATTGTAATTTATGAAAACGTTTTTTGAATGAGTGAAACGAATGGATTTATTTAAGACAAACATATGCGTTGCATTAATTAATCAAAGATAAACAAATTCGTACATGCTAAATATGCTTAATCAAAGAGAAATACATATAAACAAATGAACTGTCGGAAAAATCCTTCTAAATGTTTATGAAATCTTGCATTCAAGAGTAACAGTTTCCTTTGGCGGAGCCTCAATGGAAAGGACGTCTGGTTCATGATCACTGTGAGTCGTCATGGCTTACCCCAGCTATGCTGGTCACATCTTCAACAGTTTTCAGTCGTTGCTTCAAAATAAATTTCCCAGATCCTTTGTTGATCCCGGTCATATCACCTTGAGGGTTACTGAAATGAAGCGGGCTAGGCCTTTGAATAATGACTGGATTCGGCTGATAGGCGTAGCATGCTTTGCAGAATTTGCACTTGACGAGTGAGGAACCCCGAAAGGAGTCTCGATCTTCAGCTGAGCATCGCCAAAAGACAACTTCTTCGTTTCTAGCAAATTTCTGACAACTTTCTTAAGAGCATAGCAATTCTCTAGATCATGGCCGGGCGCACCCTCATGAAATAAACAATGAGCGGTAGCGTTGTAACTTGCAGGTAATGGATTAGGTGGAGGATTAGGAGGCGGACCCAAAGCCCGAGTAGTGATGAGACCTTGCCTGACCAAAGAGGGACACAATTCGGTAAAAGTCATCGGGATCGGCGGACAAGGTTTATACGTTCTTCTGTTTGGCATATTCTGGCGAGGAGCCGGACTCTTTGGCTGTTGAGGAGCAGGAGTATTGGGTGCCTGTAGGTAGTTGACAGGAGGCGGCTAAACAGGAGGTTGTTGCATAGGTTGATACATGGGAACCTGTTGATTGAAAGAAGGTGTAATAGCTGCCACATAGGGTTGTTGAGCATATTGGACTGGGTACCCTTGAGGTTGAGCATAACCTTGCGGATGTCGATAAAAGCGTTCCCTTGGTCTACCAGAGGATATAGTATTAGTCTCACTCTCCTTCTTTTTCTGGGAGCTATACGGAGGTTTCTTCGGCTGATCCTTAGAAGCGCCATGATTATTTGTCATTTTACCACTCTTCATACCCAATTCAATCTTGACACCCACAACAACGATGTCGGAGAAATTTGAATTCACGCTACCCACCATTCTCTCGTAAAATTCTGGACGGACCGTGTCGACAAACCAATCAGCTAACTCTTTCTCGGTCAAAGGAGGTTCTACCTGCGAAGCAGTCTCTCTCCACCTTTGAGCATACTCTTTGAATGACTCAGAATTCTTTTGTGACATACTCAGCAATTGTCTTCTGTCAGGAGCCAGATCCATATTGTACTTGTAGTGTTTGATGAAAGCGTCAGATAAATCCTGGAAACTCTTAATGCGAGACTGGTCTAAAGTTAAATACCACTTGGAGGAAGCACCCTTCAAACTATCTTGGAAGCAATGAATCATCAGTTTATCATTCTCAACATGGGCAGCCATTTTGCGATAATACATGATCAGATGACTCTTAGGACAGGTGGCACCTTCATAACGATCGAAGTTCGGAGTTTTGAACTTTGGGGGAATAACCAAACCTGAAACCAAACAAACATCCCTTGCAGCAGTCCCAAAAATTTGATCACCCTCTACCTTTTTCAATCTCTGGACGATAGTATTTACTTCCTCACGAAGCTTATCATGTTTCTCATAACCCTCAACATTCTCATCAAGATTATAAAAAGATGTCTCATTGAAGTACGGTTGCGCACGAGTGTGTACAACAGGTGGTGCAAAGATAGGAGCCCCCCCTAGAAACTTCAGAAAACAAAGGCACGACTTGCTGAACAGGTTGATTAATCGGAACAGTGGCTTGAGGAGGCACAAAACCTGGAGCAAGACCATAAGGTGGGTCCCTTGCTACGGTCACACTTGGTGAAGGGTCCACAGTAACGCCGGTAATCTCAGAAACAACAGTGGGCTGGGTATCCATCTTAGCATTCATGACATGTAACAATTCCATCATACGCCCCATACCCCCTCGAAGGTCTTCGAGTTCATTGCTAAGGCGATCAATCTCTTTTGCCTGATCCTCCATTCTTTTCCGAGTTTGAGCTCTGGTGTTGTATTGGTGCCGAGAACTCAGGGTGACGAAACTGGAAGGTGAGAGAACCGAGTGTGAGAAATCGGGAGACACATGTAATGCAAGAGTATGATGCTAAAATGTGAATGTAAATGAAGATTTCATGGAATTCAAAACATTCACGAATGTCGTGGGGTACCGAAGAAATCTTTTTCTTGTTTTTTCATTTTATTTTTTTTTATTTATGGTATCCCGCGATATCCATAAATGATGTTTGAGCTCCATGAAATACAATGCAAAGAGATGCTTTATGGATGCAATGCATGAAAACACACAAAGTCCTAGGTTAAAGGCTTGCATGAGGTTCAAAGGCAAATACCCTCCCCTGAAGTTAGATGGTTCATCCTGTCCTACAAAAGTAACCAGGTTCTAAGGGATCTCAATATCATTGATCTTTCACAAGGATGGTTGTTCAGAAGGCAACTTACTTGCCAACCAAAACCCTCCAAGTTTAAGATCTCAATGAGCGTAGTATCGAGTGTCGACCAACTTTAGTCTGCACCAAAGCCGGTTACCTCACTACTTTCTAAAGGCCAAGATGAGTTAACTAGGGTTCTAAAAGTCAGTTAGTGCATTGACAACATATGGCAGCCTCAATATTATCCTCAACTTGACTTAAGGAATATAAGCACCAACCAAGAAGTCGCACTAACTATGGCCACCAGATCAACCGTATCGATATACGTCGTACAGTTTCCTTGGTCTATTGCCATTTACCTAAGGTACACTAGATCCGGGTGTAGGACCTATCTCACAGCACAAGGAACAGTCCCACAATCAAAGCACAAATATATACATGCAAATGAATAATGTCACAGATAGTAATAAATATGAACAAGTTAGGGATAACCCTCAAAAGTTAAAGGAGTCCCCAGTGAAGTCGCCATTTTCTGTTGCGGTGGAAATAGGATCACAAACTATTAATGAGTTTGAATCTCAATTCAATTCACAACCGCTCTTTGATTTATCCGAAGGAAAAGGTCAAAAGAGGGAAAACCTATTTTGCATCGTAAACACAATGCGGGGAAAGATCTAGGGTTCGGGGGTTGATTAAATTTAGGGAAGGTATTAGAACCCTAAACTTCTGTAGTACTCTACAGGAACCTTTTGTTCAGATGTTTACTATTTGCTTTATTTATTTGCTTAAGGTATATGTACAATGGGATTAAAAGTGAGAAAAGAGACCTAAGGGGTTAATTCTAAGTTTACTCGGCAAGACATCGCATCTTGTGCCTACGTATCCTTACGGGAGTGGAATCAGAGTAATCGTAGTTCCCCTCAAAAGGGAGGTTAGAAACTTCTTGACTGTGGTCAAGGTCTCAAGGGGAATAAACGCATCTTAAGGACACGCTTACGTGGAGTGTAGAAACTCCAAATCTCTACGTTGAAATGTTAAGTTGTAATTAGGGTTAAATTAGGGATTCCACGGCGGGAAACCCTAAAATGAGCGCGGCGGCTCTTTGACCTAATGCTAAGGGTAAAATTGTAATTTTGCCTGCGGCGAGGCATTTGTGAAAATTAGGGTTTGATCCATTAAAGGGGTAAGGCTATTGACTCGGCGGCCAAAAGGCTGGACCTAATCCTTCGGAAGGATAAAACTGTAAAAAATGTGAAAATATGACAAATCATTATATGGAGGAATAATTAAGGTACAGAAATAAGAAAAGTAATAAAGGCAGAGGGTATAAAGAAACAAAGAAACATTTCTGAAAACATGAAGAATATGAAAATATGTAATAACACTTAGAATGAAGTGAGGGAGGAAAATAGTGTGGGGCTGTGGCCACCACAAGCACATCTCAACCTCAAGCATGCAAATGAAATGCAGGAATAAAGAAAATAAAAGGTACACAAAATGACACGGCAAAGGAGTTCCTTACGAAAAGGTTTTAATTTTTTAATATTTTAATTATGTAAAAAAATGTTTTAATTTTTTTAATATTTTAATTATATATATAAAAAAAGGTTTTAATTTTAAAATGGAATTACTTAGTTAAAAAAATTTAAGTTTAAATTATAAAAAAAATGTTAAGTTTAAATTATATATATATAAAAAAAAAATGTTTTTGGGAACAAAAAGGTTTTTTTTTAGAAAAAAATGTTTACAGGAACAAAAAGGTTTTTTTTAGAAAAAAATGTTTACAGGAACAAAAAAAGGCTTTTTTGGAAAAAAATGTTTACGGGAACAAAAAAAAGGTTTTTTTTGGGAAAAAATATTTACGGGAACAAAAAAAGGCTTTTTTGGAAAAAATGTTTACGGGAACAAAAAAAAAGGTTTTTTTTTAGAAAAAAATGTTTACGGGAACAAAAAAGGTTTTTTTTGGGAAAAAATGTTTTAGTTTTAATAAAAAAAGGTTTTGATTTTGAAAAAGGTTTTGATAAAAAAAAATAACAATAGAATTGCAAATGCAAACAGACAATTAATGGACATGCAAACAATCCTATACGACACAATCATGGTTCATACAGATCAAAATCTACGGATCTAAACAACAATGAAGGTTAACATGGCAAGGATGCAAATAAATATGAAAAATGCAAAGGATTTAGTAATTTAACGGACCTAAACACATTAACATGGCAAAATATGCACATAAACATGAAAAGGCAAAAGGTTTAGTAATTTAACCTACGAAGCGGAGGTTTGCTTCGGTAAATGTGAAAAAGGTTTGAATAAAGGAACACTGGAGAGCTCCAATCCTTCTTAAGAGTTGTGGGAACGACCGCCTTTCTTCTCTGGGGATCTCCTTTGTTTCTCCCTCTCTCTCCTCTTTTCTGAAGAAAACCTTCTGACCCCCTTTACAACAAAGCAACACATGTATATATAGGGAACAAATTAGGGTTAACACCAAATTGTCAATAATGTCCCTAAAGCCCATTTTAAAGCCCAAACTAAATAATTAGTTAAGAGAAAAAATAAAATTAAAATAATTAAAATAAACTAAAAATAAAACTAATAATCCTATTGATTCCTAAAATCAAAAATATTATAAAAAGAACAAAATTTTTTTCAATATATTTTATTTTATGATTTTTTTTGGATATTTTTATGAATAATTTAGAAAAAAGTGAAAAAAATAATATTTTAAAAAATGATTTAATTAAAATACGAAAATAATAATTAAATAATAATAAAAAACTATTTTTGTTATTTTTTAATGAAAGATAGAAAAATTTAGAGTAAAAATAATAAAGAACAAAAAAAAGTGACAAAGGTGAGATTTAATTTTTAAAATAGTTAGAAAAAAAAGATTTAATTTTAAAAAGAATTTAGAGAAAAAAAGATTTAATTTTAAAAAGAAGTTAGAGAAAAAAAAAGATTTAATTTTTTTTAAAAAGTTAGAAAAAAGATTTAACATTTAAAAGTTAGAAAAAAGATTTAGCTTTAAAAAAGTTAGAAAAAGATTTAACTTTGAAGAGGAGTTAGAAAAAAGATTTAAAAAAAAGTTAGAAAAAAGATTTAGTTTTAAAAAGAAGTTAGATTTTTATTTTTAAAAAAAAAAATTAGAATTTGATTAAAAAATGTGTTAGAAATTAATTTAAAAAAAGGTTATAAAAAATTTACTCTTGAAGAAAAGAAAAAAAAAAGTTAAATTTTAATCTAAATCCTAAAAGTTAGTAAGAAGAGCTTAAAATGACTTAAATAAATAAACTAAATAGAAAAAAAAAAAGTTAATAAAAAACATTAGTAAAGTTATAAAAAAGGTTAATTAAATTATTATTAGTTAAAAAAATAAGATTTAAAAAAAAAGGCTAATTTATTAAGTTAATAAGAATTTAAAATAAAAATAAAAAAGAAAGGGTAAAATTTGGGGTATTACAAGTAGTATAAATACATCATACTTTTATCAATTAAGTAATATATGCAACAAACACATCAATTTTTGCCATACTACTAAAATCTTTCTACAATTTTTATAATTACGAAGGGAGGAAACACATATACAATTTATCATATTATTATTTGATCGTACCTGATTAGAGAGATCGATGGGCTGCCATGCGTCTGAGCTGTCGAACTTGCTGACTTGATGGACATATGGGGGATTACCTGAAACACACTCTGATGCCAGAGTAAGCAAAGAGCAGAGTGATAACAAGTACTAGAGAAGAGTGAGAAAGTTAAGCTACCTGACCCTCTAGTGGAAGAGGGTATTTATAATGAGCCCCCGACGCAGGGCCAACAGTTACTCTACATTGGGATGAGCTGCCAGGCCCAACGTAGGTAACTGCTAGGGCTGACGTGGCGTCATAAAGTCCAGCACGGGGTCTTCACCCTAGTAACTGTTTCGTGCTATCTGGAAGGGGGAAGACCGAATCTCCAGGACGTTGCTAGTTACTTGATGACATGTCCCTGCGTGGGGGACACGTAGAGGACGTGAGAGAGTTCTGAGGAGCTCCCCGGACAGGTTGTGCTATGTCCGACGACGGGGGAGAAAGAGTCTGGC
This sequence comes from Lathyrus sativus, assembly GCA_963859935.3. Taxonomy (NCBI): domain Eukaryota; kingdom Viridiplantae; phylum Streptophyta; class Magnoliopsida; order Fabales; family Fabaceae; genus Lathyrus; species Lathyrus sativus. Next base: position 465,131,457 of record OZ012739.1, on the reverse strand, counting down.
CGAACAACTACGAGGGTCCTGCCCGACGGCTGTTGGCCTGTGCCCGACGGATCTTCTGTTCGTCTGTGAGGTCCTATTGGGCCTAAATTCAGTGGGGCTTGGGTCTGCTCGATGGTGGGTTAAGCATCGACCCAGTCCAGAACATTATTAAAAAAATTATTATTATTTGTTTTTTATTCTTTACTCATATTTTATATTTATTTAATTATTTTTTCTCTTTTCAATTTGTAGTTTATGTAGAGACATTATATATATATATATATATATATATATATATATATATATATATATATATATATATATATATATATATATATATATATATATATATATATATATATATATATATATATATATATATATATATATATATATATATATATATATATATATATATATATATATATATATATATATATATATATATATATATATATATATATATATATATATATATATATATTTATTTATTTAATTATTTATTTTGTTATTGATGCATGAATAAGTACGAAATTGTATATGAAATTAAGATATTTTTTAATTTTTTAATTTTTTTTGTTTATATTTTTGTTTTTTCCTAATATATTTTCCTATTTTTACTATATGATTTTTTTTTTTAATTTTGAAGAAAATATATATTGTTATTTTTTTTCCTGTATATACTATTTGCTTTTTTCTCATTTTTATTAATTTTGTTAAAAATATTTATTGTTTTTTTTACACTTTTATATATATATATATATATATATATATATATATATATATATATATATATATATATATATATATATATATATATATATATATATATATATATATATAAATTATTTAATTAGTGTTACTTTTAGGGGTGACAATGGGTAGGGTTTGGACATGCTACTATAATATTTGTTCTCATACTTACAATTTACAAAAAGTCATGTACCCAACCCTACACTCGCGTGGACATTAGTCGTACTCGTACCCTTTTTAGATACATAAGTACCTATTTATCTGGATTTCTAATAAAAAAATAATATATCATTTATAATTTATTATGTTATTTTAAATTCTTAACAACATTAAAAAAAATAAGGATTTGAGTTAAGAAATGAACAAATATTTATATTAAAATGCAAGTTTAATAGTTATGCATTTAATATTGAAAATTCTGGCAAGCACACGATGGATGTTATTCCCAAAGTTATAACATCCACTGTGACATCTGCTACTTAACAGCTAATACTCAGTAATAATAAAAGCAGTAAATAACACAACAATTGTTTACCCAGTTCAGTGTCAACAACACTTACATTTGGGGGCTACCAAGGCAGAGAGGAACTTCACTATTAGCAGAATTAATTCAGAGTCAAACACCACAATTTGCACTCCTCACTTAAAACCTACCCAATGACAATTTCAGCCTAGAGACACTCTAGAACCTGAGTATACCCACTCACTCCCCCTCAATCACACAACAATGATATCAAACAATTACAAAATAAGTATGAAGAGACACTTCATACACACCTTGATCTTGCTTCACAGCTTTGATCAAGGAACTCACACACTCTTGCTTCACAACTTTGAGTGAGACACAACCTAGAATCTACCTATCCAATGCAACTCATCCACCAGACAATTGCTTGGATTACAAGTATTCATAGACAGAATTCACACGTGAAGACTAGCCTTCTTCACTTATAAAGACTCTGCAATCTGCACTCTTTCTTCTTATGTTAAAAGCTGCTCTTTAGGATTGCATCTTCTGATCTTTATAGCTGCTGTCAGTCCTTTTGGGCCTTGGTGCACTAATTAGGTTTTATCCATAGCAAACCTAATTTCAATGCTCTGCACGCTTGCCATTTAATTCATGGATCTTTTAGTTCGCCTAGGGCTTCTAGAAAGTCTCATGATATCCAGCTTGAGCTCCTATTCTGTTTCCTGGTTTATAGCTACCAGAAAAACAAACTTGCCCGCTGGATGTCATATGGTCAGTGTTATGACATTCAGCTTAACTAGCTTAATTTATAGTTAACTTACCCTGCACAGACATCATTAAGTATGTCCTAACATTCAGTAAGACATACATGCATACTCTACAGTTTTGCCATAAAATGCAACCAATCAGGAGCACTTACAAACTCCCCCATTGGTATTTTTTTTGCTAAAACACTATGTTATCATATCAGAGTTTACACACAACAGAAGACTTATGATGTGTCCTGTTATACAGGATAGTTGCTAGCTCAAACCACTCTGAGTCCTCACAGTTAGCTCTCATTGTTATAACTCACTTTGTTAACTATCTGTAGACTACCACTACAGATGTCACTCTTTGCTGAGTAAGTAACACACAGAGTTACTCCCCCTCAACTGATGCACTTTGTCAGTTGAACACTTCACCTGCAAACAACCTGCAGTCACACATATTCATCCAGTCTGCTCTGGATGTTATGACATTCAGGATGACATCCTGAAGTATACACACTTATGCTACTCCCCTTGAAGAGTTGCACAACACTCTCTGCTCCTATCCTGCAGACACGCACATACACTCCTAGACACCTTCTAGGATCACCCAATCAACCAGTCAGTTCTAACACACATTCCTATTTGCATCGTTGCCTCTTTTGGGGGGTTTATTATACTGGTTAATATTGTTATGCTTGACTCAACATTTTGAGCGATACTGTTCAACAACAATAATATCACAGCTAGAGTTTTCTCTCCAACACCGACAACCTCGCAACCAACTCATCAACTTTGTAACAATAGAACTCAGAAACATCGATCGCAATAAATCCGTTCTTCACCCAGTCATAACAACAACTAACTCAATGCAAGTTGCGTATAAATCATGCTTCGTTGTGGTCATTTTTTTATTTCGGTTATGAATCTGTTTCTAACAGCTGCTTGAAGTTATTAAAAAAAGAAGTTAATTTGATATTGATTATCATTTTTTAATTTGGTTATTTTAATTTTGTTAAAAATTTTAATTAACCTAATTATTTGAGCTAATCGGATAATTTAGATAATTAATTTTGATTAACATAATTAATTAATTAATTAAATTCCAATCATTTAACCCTTTTAATCAATTTTAATTAATTTAATTATTTGATCACATTAGTTGTTAATCAAATAATGTTAATAATTAAATTAGATTAAATTAATTAAGTGGTTCAATAATCTTTTCTCATTTTGGCTTTGATAAATGAAATGGGCCAAGACCGAAAGATTCATAAATTCAAGCCAATGTTGATTGCGTGTACTTACTCTTGTATTACCTTATTCCCCATTCGATAACAAGGTACCCCTCACTCTCCAAATTATATAACTTTTTCCTTAATTATGCTTTAATGCCTCAAAGCCATTTTAAAAATAAATTCTAGATTTATCGAGCCATTTTTCATCTGTGTAAGTCAAGTGCTTTCAAAGCTTCGCCATCGACTTTTGATCACCATACACAATATTTTAAAGCTTAATCATGGGCTTCCTTACAGTGATGCCTATTTGATCAATTATTTATAGTTGGTCAATTAGAAGACTAGCCCACTTTGCTAGTGCACACACTTAAAATTTAAATTCAAACCTCGACTCACCTCGAGTACTTAAGCAAACTAAATCCTTAAAGTCTAGCACTTCTTGGGTTTTTGGACAATTGTTATTAAGGCGTACGCTTTAAGTAATGTATTGTTCGACTTTTTAGTACATTCCTTTGGACAAAGAAATATCATAGGAATATAGCATTCCGTGTGACATTTCCGTTGTTCATCCAAACATTTTTTGAATGAAAAAGGTGTTGTTAGGATCTAGCATCCAAATGATACCCCGATTAATGGATTGTGAGGCCAACGTCTCATTTACTAAATAATCGTCATTTCTCCTATACTTCTCAAATCCAATCTCGTATTCTTACCTCTCATACCGCAAACTCTTCGCATACCCTTATTTCACTTCAAGTTATTTTCAAAACATCTCCTCGATTCAAACTTCGAAAGAAGGAGGTTCTTGGAATCTAGCATTCCTTGAATCTTCGAGTAAATAATTCTCGAGGCACGCCCTTGAATTATTATTTATTCAATCTTTTTACTTTTTCAAACTAAACCATTTTAGAACGCTCTCCTAAATCGAGTGCTCGTACGCATTCGCAACCATCGACATATTGCACACACTTCACAATTCATCGTGGTTTCAATATTAGGGGCACCATTAGGGACTAATACCATTTTCTCACAGTCTACCCCTTGACATGTCGTCAAGTCGGTTCAATTTTCATCAAATCCCCGACTCGTCGTCGAGCCATTTTCAAACCAACATCCTTTTGCCTCGCATTCCGTTTTCGACTCAATCTTTTTACAAACGTTTTTAAACTTACGAAAGATGGATATTCTTATAATCTAGCATTTTTTGAATATTCGAATGAGTAACCCTCGAGGCATGCCCTTGAGTTCATTCTTTCGATTTCAAAACATCCAACTCTTTTCAACCCAATTTTTGAAAGAATTGAGTTTTTGGAATCTCGCATTCCTTGAATTCTTGAGTAACAAGCTCTTGAGACATGCCCTTAGGTTGCTTGTCAGTCACTTTTTCGTTTCTCAACTCAACTTCAAACCCATTCTATCTCGTTCCTTTTCGTGATTGTTACCACGAACTACGACTGCTCTGATTCTTCATTCTCGTCTGAATGTAAGATACATAGGCACAAGGACCCTAATCCTTGGCGAGCACCCTATCCTCTAACCACCCATTTTCCCTTAGTGTCTTTATACCCTACCAATTCTACCTTTAACATCGAGAAGAAAAACAAGAAAACCTAGACAACGCTCACCACATAATACCCTAAGAGGTTCTCGTTGAGTACAACGGATGTAAGGGGTGCTAACACCTTCCCCTTGCGTAACTGACTCCCGAACCTGGAACTTGGTTGCGACATCCCTGTTCCTATCCTTTCGTTTTAGGAGGTTTTCTCGATATTTTCCTCTCCCGTTTATTCGGTATAAATAAAGTTCGGTGGCGACTCTGTCGAACTGCATTTCTGCGCCTTTTGCGTGAGGTTCGTTTATCTGAAATGTCTCCGTGATTTTTCGAGGTGCGACACCCGTGTCAAGAGGGTACCAAGAGAAAGAAAACATAGTTTTAGACAGTGGGCTGACACGGGTACCCGTGTCACCTGACACGGCCCGTGTCAGCAAGTCTAGAGCAGGTAATTTTTATATCAGATATCTAGGGGGCCAACACGGCCGCCCGTGTCAGCTGACACAGTCCGTGTTGGCTGAAGTGCTTCATCTTCCAATTTTCTTATTTTCTGGACCTTTGTGATCCCTAAGAGTATTTTGGGTATTTTCCTATTACTGTGTTTGACCTGAGAGTATTTAAGACAGATTTTGGAAAGGAAAAGGGAACTTTTTAGCCAGAGAAGAATTACACGATCAAGATTGGAAAGATCAAGAGGATTGGGGAACTGAAGGTTTTCATGAGCAGAAGCAATTGAAGATCAAAGAACCCTATTATCTTATAATGTCTAGTTTTTACTTTGTATTTTCTTCGAATATTATGAGTAGCTAAACCCCCAAATGTTAGGGGGTGTCCCTGATTTGAATTTGTAATGACTCTGATATTAGTATTGCATTGACATTTCCTTTGTTTTCATAACTAATTTGATCTCTATCTATTCTTAATGCTTGCCCTGTCGGACTAACAAGGTTTGATTTACGATTAATAATTAGTCTGGATCGTCGTTGTTAAGGCTTTGCTTTTGATCATTCTGTAGTAGATATCACCTAGGACTAGGGATACCCTATAGGAACCAGAATATTCTTGATAATTGATTGCTTAATCTCATTTATAATTCTCTATGGACATAGGAATTAGGGTATATGATTAAAGATTTTCTCATTAAGGACTCAGGAGTAAACATTCTAAAGAATCGATAATTAGTTAGTTACAATAAGTTGTTGCGATGTTAATTCAGAATTGTCACTGAGTCAGATCATACACTTCCCCCAACATGTTACTCATATATTTTAAACCACTTAGTCAATTTCCCTCTTTTACTTGCAAACATTTTTATAATTAAGCCAAACAATTTTAAAATCCCAAGTGCTTTTGTTCAACTGAATTATTTTAGAGCTTGTATTTCCTATGCAGTCCTCGAGATCGATATTCGGGAAAATCCCCCTTATTACTACATTGGCAAAATAATACACTTGCTATTTTACCGATCAAGATTTTGGCGTCGTTGCCGGGACTGCCGAAATATAAGTCAATTATAATTTAATTGAAATTTTGTTGCTCTGCAACCAAAATTTTATTTTAATTTTATTTTTATTATTTGCATTCTGTTATTACTAATATGCGTCTAACATTTTTATGCGAAGAGAATCCTCAACTAATTTTTCTTTTGACGCAGAGATCGAAAGAACTCTACACGCAAGGCGTAGACAAGCAAGACTGACAGGTTCAGACTCAAATACTGAGACTATGGATGGAGTTCCACCAACAGAGAGACTACTTTGTGATTACGATGGGGCTAATGCACCGACTGGTAGGTTAACAATTTTAAACCAACCGGTGAATATGGCAAATTTTCAGTTGCATCTAAGCACTATCAACCAACTTGAGAGGAAACCTTTCATCGGAAATGTTAACGAAGATGCCAACAAACATCTACAAAAATTTCTGACTATGAGCACTACTCTCAAGATAGAGGGGCACACTGATGAAGCAAAGAAATTACAAATGTTTTCGTTCACTCTTTCTGAAGATGCTGAATAATGGTTTTACTCATTACCCGTAGGAGGTATTCCTACTTGGGAAGAGATGGAGAAGGCCTTTCTTAATGAGTATTTCCCACCTCTGTGTATATTTGTAAAAGATATGATATCATGAATTTTAAACAGAAGGAGGGAGAATCATTGAGCGATGCGTATAAAAGGTTCAAACGTTTATTAGTTGCATGTCCTACTCATAACCTGGATCAAACTGAATAGATGCAAATGTTTGTGAGTGGTCTCAAGATGAAGGCTAAGCAACTAATTGATACAGCAGCTGGTGGCTTATCAAACTTTACAACAGCCACTGGTATTAAGAAGATCATTGAAACCATTGCTGCAAATGAGCATTTGGAAATGTATGACCGTGGTGTGAGTAAACCTGAAGGAACGATTGATTTGAAGATGGCTACTCAAGTTGTGAAAATGGAAGATCAAATCAAAGCTTAAGTAGAAAGAAGGCTTAAAGCAATGAATAGAAGTACTCAACTTGTGGCTCAAGTTTAACCTATCCAAGCTGTGAGTTGTGAGATTTGTAGTGGACCCCATTTTACTGTGTATTATGTTGCGACTGCTCAACAAATTAAAGAGATAAAGTTTCTAAAGCAGAATAATCCCTATTCTCAAACTTATAATCTAGGATGGAAGAATCATCCTAACTTCTCCTGGAAAGATCAGAATCAACCTCAATATCAACAACAACAACAACAAGCTCCTCAGAAAGATGAATGGGAAATAACTATTGAAAAGATGGCAGCTCACAATATTAAATTCCAAGAAGAGGCATAGAGTAATTAGAGGAACACCACAACTGCTATAAGAAATCTTGAAGTTCAGATGGGACAAATAGCCCAACAACTCTCCATGCATACTCAAGGAACCCTCTCGAGCGCGATAGTGCAAAATCTAAAAAATCACGAGAATGTTAATGCTGTCACCATAAGAAGTCAGAGAGCCGTGGAAGGAGAGAAAGAAAAAGAAGCAAATGATTATTAGTGTATAGAAGTTGAGCTTGAAGTGAGAGGAAATGGGCAAGAGCAAGAAAGAGTCTTACCACCTGTAAAGCCAACTGAAGAGAAAAATAAAGAGGAGGTTAAACCAAAAATCAAGCTACCTTACCCTCAGAGAGCTACAAAGAAGGACCAAAAGGAGAAAGACTTTGAAAAATCCAGCACGTTATTCAAAAAGCTAGAAATCAATATGCCGTTCTTTGAAGCACTCGATCAAATGCCTTTGTACAAGAAATTCATGAAAGAGGTAATAGGGAAAAAGAGACCAATGGGTGAGGAGCAAAAAATCTCAACTGAGCGGTGTAATGAAATATCGCAAGGAAGGAGAATCCCTATCAAGCGGAAAGACCCTGGACCTGTAGCAATTCCTTGCACTATAAAAGATAGAACTTTCAAGAAGGTCCTAATTGATTTATGTGCTAGTGTGAGTCTCATGCCTTTATCTATTTTCAAAAAGTTAGGTATTGGAAAAGTGAGCGATACGGGAACAAACTTGAAGTTTACCGACCACACGACTAAGATGTCATATGGGCTAGCAGAGGATATAATGGTGACGATTGATAACTTTACCTTCCCAGTTGATTTTGAGATTATGGATATTCTAAAAGATGAAGAGACTCCCATCATACTTGGCTGACCATTCTTGCTCACTAGTCGGTGCAATGTTGATATTGAAACAGGTACTCTAACCTTGAAATCTTTTGATGAAGAAGTAACTTTAAAAGTGTTGGACATCAAGAAGCGAGGTAAAGTGGAAGATATTCAACCTTCAGTTGGAATGATCAAAATAGTGAAAAAAGGTAAAATTCCAAAACCACTTCTGGAAAAAGTCTCTGGTGTAATTTATCAGGTTGCAATATCTCAGGCATCCAAGGCACATAGCGAGACTCCAAAATTCATTCGAGGAGTCAAGAATAGAAAAGTTGGATGTGATTTGATACACAAAGCTGCAGTTATCTATGAACCTGGTTGGTCCTTTGTTGCAGAAAGGTCAAGCAACAAAGTGTGAAAGCTAAGATACCCCCCATAACAATGTGGAGTGATATGTCGAGCCATGCGACAGTAAACGAAGCGTTGCGTGGGAGGCAACCCACGTTTTTAATGATTAAGCATTTTCTTTTTGTTGTTATTTTGTTTCATTTGCAGGTAATAAACGAGACCATACAAGATAGAGTGTTGTATTACCCTCTAACTCCTCAGTAAGGATCTCTGTGAGTACATCTCTCACACTCCTGTTCTAAAACATTGAGGATAATGCTTAGTTCAAGTTTGGGGGAGTCTTTACTGTTTTGAGTTTTCTTTTTAAGTACTTTGTAATTGTGTCTGGGTCCTTTCGTTGAAAAATCATTGTGAAATCTCCCCAAATGAGGACCGTAAATTTTTTTCTTATGAATACTGTGATGTGTGAAGTAATCAGGGAAGTATATAGAGTTTGAAGAAAGAAAAGTTGACACTAGGGAATTTGGGAAAGTTTGAAAATTAAGGTATAACCTAAAAACCCTAGATTCCCTGAAGTAAGGTAACGAGTCCAACGTGTAGATTTGTGCCATAGTACTTGGATTTGAGAAGTATTCCCCGATTAGTTCATAGTGATGGACTGGTCTGATTAAAAAGAATCGCATGGATAAAGTTGATTGAGAGAATGACTTATGGAACAAAAAAAAAGATGAATAATGACGGTAAAGACAACTTGTCATTCTAAGTTTGATAACCCTCACTCGGTTGCTTAGCCTAATGTCAGTTGAATCTCTATGGTCGTCCCAAAATGGACTAATAAATGTCAATGCGCGAGAAAAAAAGAATAAAGGTGCCTCGAAAAAGTCTCGATCCAATCTTATACATGTGAGGGAAAGCGATCAAAAGTGCCTTAATCTGATTATCCTAATGAAAGGGATAGAAAATCAAAGAAAAGACTTAAGCCCAAAGCATAGTTGGAGAGGTGACCGAAAGGGGGATTTAGGTATGTCGTTTTAGCGTGGTATGTGTTTGTGTAATACCTTTGTTGGCAGACAATTACCAAGAGAACTAGTTTTAGCCGATCGGAACAAAGACTCACGTATGAGTATCGACACACCTTACTGTCACAAGTCGTTATTTGATATATACACTGGTTAATCTGAAAAGTGTTTATCCAAGCTTGTTACTTGAGGGGAAGCAACCGTTTAAGTTTGGGGGAGTTTGATCAATGGTTTTTATACGTTATTTTACCATGAGTTTTAGTTGATCATCTTATGTTTTTAGTTTCATTTCGTTCCTTTTATTGAATTTCATGCGTTGGTTTGTTATTTTCAATATTTTTAGATTCGGGTAAGCAATCAAGAAGCACCGGAGCAAAAACCGGGAAAAACAACAGGAATTCAAAAGAGTTTTTGAAGAGGAACAATGGCCTGACACGGCTACTCGTGTCACCTGAAACGACCCGTGTCAGGAGGGTACCAAGAGAAAGAAAACAAAGTTTTAGACAGTGGGCTGACACGGGTGCGCGTGTCACCTGACACGACCTGTGTCAGCAAGTCTGGAGCAGGCAATTTTTATATCAGATATCCAGAGGGCCAACACGGCTCCCCCTAGGGCTTGGTATGAATGTCTTAGCAAATTTCTACTTGATCAAGGATACTCAAGAGGGAAGGTTGACACAACCTTCTTCATTAAACTTCAAGGAAAACACTCAATTTTGGTACAAATTTATGTAGATGATATCATATTCGGATCTACTAACATTAATCTTGTCAAGGAGTTTTCTAAATTGATGCAGGGAGAGTTTGATATGAGCATGATGGAGGAGCTAAACTATTTCCTTGGATTGTAAATCAAGCAGCTCGAAGAAGAAACGTTTGTGAGCCAGACGAAATATTGCCTTGAGCTTCTCAAGCATTTCGACATGGCCAACTCCAAAGCGATTGACACACCCATGCCTACTTGCATAAACTTGAGTTGTGATGAGAATGGTAAGGATGTGGAGGTAAAGAAGTATAGAGGTATGATAGGTCCTCTCCTCTATCTTATCATATCTTGACCGAATATAATGTTTAGTGTTTGTATGTGTGCAAGGTACCAATCATGTCCCAAGGAATTGCACTTGAAATTCGTAAAGCACACACTTAGATACCTCTATGGTACTCCAAAGTATGGGCTTTGGTATTCCAAGGGAAGTGATTGTTTGTTGGTTGGCTATTCCGATTTTGACTTTGCTGGGTGCAAATTGGATAGGAAAAGCACATATGGCACTTGTCATTTTTTCTCGAATTCCTTAGTGAGTTGGCACAACAAAAAGCAAGTTTCCATTGCTTTGTCAACAACCGAGGCAGAATACGTTGCAGCCGATAGTTGTTGCACTCAAGTCTTGTGGCCTAAGAAACAATTACTCGATTTCAATGTTAAACTCGAGCATATTCCTATTTTATGTGATAATACAGGTGCCATCAATCTAACCAAGAACCCCTTATTGCATTCACGCACCAAACATATCAAAATTCACCATCATTTCTTTAGGGATTATGTGGAGAAAGGTGATGTGGTGTTTGAGCATGTTGATACTAAAAATCAACTTGCAAATATTTTTCACTAAACCACTCGCGACAAAGCCTTTCTTTCACATCTGAAGGGAACTAGGCGTTCTCAACATCTCGGATGGTGTTTAGTGTTTCATGATTGCTTGTCTGTATAGTTGTCTAACAATGTGAAGAAGTATTGAGCTATATGTGAGGGCATCTATCATTGATCGTTGCTGAGGTAATATTGTTCCTCTCTAGCAAAATTTTCTTGATCACATCATATGTGTAAGTTAGTGTACCATTTTGTGTGTTAAATTGATGATTATTCCATGACTGTACATGTTTTATCCATTTGTGAGGTTGAAATATGTGTGAGCTCTCTATTTATTCATGTTTGATGCATAAATGACTTTAAAAGGTGCATTTTACTCATTTTAACTGTTTGAGTCAACCAAAACAGATCATAGGTCGACTCATAAAAATGTCAATTTTCAAGATTTTGGACCGGGTATGCAAAGGTCGACCCTTGGGTCGACTCAAACTGTGTATTTTTCTCATTGTCAAAAATTTGCCAGTATGCGTCGATGCATAGACTACTTAGGTCGACGCGTCGCTAAATTTTTCTGAGAAATCCTTGAAATTGCAGCGCCTTTCCACTTGCTTTGACCCATTTAATGTTTTCCTTCATTCTATGAATTCAAACATCATCATTTGCATTTAGTTCATTTCATCCACATATTACTCATCCACTTCTCTTCTTCCCAAATCTCTACCAAAACCTAATCTCAACAAAGTTCCTCAAATACCACAAGGTTTCAATTGAGTTTTTCATCAACAAAGCAAACTCAACCCACTGTTCATCTTCTTTGTCAGTTGTATCTCATGGCTACGAGAAGAGTCACTGAAAAAAGAACCACTAGAGCTCCATCTTCACAAGCTGGTACTTCCCAACCGAGAGCAAGTGTTTCGGTAACTGATCTTTCTTTACTCCCTACTGGATATGCTGAATTATATGAAAAAAATCTTAGCAACGATCTATTGTGAAACAATTCATCTACTATCACAAAACTGCTGAAAGAATGCATATTCAGCAAGTTCTCGAACTTTTGGATTTTCAAGACTTCAATCTATTTTTAGAACATGACATGAAATATAATGAGGATCTCGTTCGATTATTCTATACGGGTCTTCAAGGAAAATTTGACAGGTATGAGTTTAGTTGCAAAATAGGCAATAAAAGGATTTTGGCAAATGATGCAGTTTGGAAAGATCTGTTCAAGATGTCTCCACTCTCTGCTCCACTTATTAAGGTCATTGTCTGAAGCTTCGACATAACCTTTCTTCCCTTCAAAGTCCTTGAAGTCTACACCTTCAAACTGTTTGTGAAGGTTACCTTGATGCTCAGTTTTAGACTAAAATATTGATAAATATTAGAAAAATTAGAAGGAAACTTGAGAAATGAAAAGGTTCAAGAGATGAACCTTCTCATTTCCTTCTTCGACATAAGCCTCTTCCTCTTGTTTATATTTCTTGCTTGGGACGACGTTATTTGAACTACCTCCCCTTTTTCGACTCTGCGATAAAATGGGAGTTAGGATGCCATCAATGAAAAATGCAAAAAAAAAGATTAAATGAGGATACATGTGTCACTTCAGCTGGTTGATAGCTTTTTTCCAGCAACAATAATGCCTTTTCTGGTTTTTCTTATACCAACATCTGTAAGAATTTGACACAATCACATTAAAAAGATATAATGGGACTAAGAAGGTTAATCCCAAAAGTTTCGTTCCTCACCTGCAGAGTTGGGGAACAAAATCCTAACATGCTTGATGTCGACATAAAAGGTAACCTCTATAGCTGTGTATATTGTCATTAGCCAAAACTACTATTTGGGCAGGTTTTTTACTTTCTTTTCCAAAACTTCTAGAAAAGATCCAAAAGTAAACCACTGCGGGAATGGATCTTTAAAAGTCAAAGCAAACTCACGAGTGGGAATTTAGGTGGATGAAATTCTAAAGCAAAAGCTAGAGGTGTTCATTAGTTTGGGAAGATCCGAACCAACCCGAAATCCAAACCAAACCAAGGTGTTTGGATCGGGCATTTTTTTGTTTGGACAAAAACCGAACCAAACTAATGAAACTCGATGTTAATTGGTTCGGGCATAGGATTTCTAAAATTCTACTCGCGAGCCCGTCTACCCGAACCAATCATAATTAATTCGCCTAGTTCATATGATCATTATCATAGAAACTAGTAAAAAGTATTCAACTTCAACAAAAAAAAATGAAACATTATTTGATCCGTTCATAACATAGATATATAAACGAAAAAATTAAGAATTTTATAATATTATGGAAAATTAATTGATATAAAAATTATTTTTTAAAAATATTTGTATGCATTTATTTTTCGTGTATCTGATCAATCTCATCCAAACCAACCTGCATATTTATATTTTACATAAGGAAAATTCAGTTTAGGCATCTTTTCGACAAGTGTTTTTTAAAGTGAGGGCTGCCTCGTATATAGTTCGACTAAGGTTATGCGAGTTATACACATTTTAAAAGTAACACTGAAAATCTTGGATTTCTTTAATATGCGTACCTCTACCTTTTTTAAATTTGGTTCGTAGAGAAGAAAAAACTTCCATTAAGTAATGCATAAGAGTTCACACATCTACAAAGTTTTTAGTATGGTAGTCTTTCCACCTGGTGTTGAATGCTTGAGTGCAATAGAAAGACACTTGAAATTGGAAAGGTGTAAGATTGATGCTCTCATCATTCTGTTGAGAAATATGCACAGAGTACTCTTCTTCAGTTATTTCAACAGTGCTCAGAAAAAGATCCCTTTTCCGACCGAAAAGAGATTTGGGTAAACATTGGCTAAAGCTAAACTATCAAGCTACCAGATTAGGTTGGTAGACAATAAGCCTTATGGTATCCTTGGTAGTTCCAAGCCTCATCGATAGCAGTTTAGGGGTGAGAAAGGCTCTCAAAATATCAACAACCTCGAATTGGTGCTCAACACCAAGGGTAGGAAATTCTCTTATAAACTAATCTAGCACGTGACTTCGACTAGTGAAATGGGTCGTAGAAGAAGTAAACACATGGTGCCTCGCAAACATCATAAAATGCTCAGTGAACACTTCTTATGTCAAACGTCTTGTGTTCGTTGGGGTAAGTAGGGAAAGTCCAGTGCCTTCGATTTGTCAATTTTCTATTTCTTCAGCTTAGCCGGTTGGTATGTCTGCCTTTAGAGAAGAGTTGGATGTGGCGTTGAGCCAAAGTTGTAGAAGCCAAAAAGGATTGAAGCTGATGGTACATTCATCCTGCATCGTAGGTTCGAAAATGTCACAATTTGATCAAAGACCAGTGATAACAACTAAGTCGAGTGGATTCAGTGTGATTATCCCAAAGAAACTGGACAGAGTTTGTCGAACTTTACCATAATTGCAGTGATGCAAGAAGCGTGATTGAATTGTACATTCGACAAACCCTATGAAGTTCAATCAAGTCAAAGAGACCTTGTTCCTTCCAAACTTGTGCTTTCTTTGATTCCACTTTGTTTAGCCACTGAATGTACTCTTTTTGGTTGGTATATGATGCAGAGCGTAAAACTCAAGAAGAAGCACTCATGAAGATCAAATCATATTTTTGATTTAAGAAAACACTGGGTATGGTGCGATAGTAGAAAGGAAAGATATCCCTCACTTTCTTAATATCCGTAGTAGGGTCAGGAAGTGGACCCAGAAATGCATGTACATTATCAAAAACGGAGAATGGAATCAGTATCTGAGATTTACATATTAGGGTTTTTTCTTCCTCCATTGGTGGCTCAGGGACGTAAGCTTAATTCCCAACAGGAATGAGAAGTTTGATGGCTACAACAAGTGGTTGTGTGTTTCTTGGGTTTGATGAAGACACCATCGTTTAGAAATGGTGAAGTAGCATTGGAAAAGATGAAGTTTAGGAGAGAGAGTGTAGTTTCTTTTGAGTAATGAGAAGTTGAGACGAAGTGGAGAAAAGAAAAAATTGTGAAAGAGGGGTATATGTAGTCATATGAGAAAGACTCATCATTTCTCTTTTTCTCTCTTTTGAAAATAAATCGTTGACCCCTTTTAGTTTACACATTTTTTCTTCGTTTAAAAGTGGATTGGAAAATGTTTTATTGTGTGACCCACGTTATTTCTGGGAAAACGAAACCATGATGGAAGTATTTTAGGTGCACGTCTTGAAAAGACATTTTTATAGAGTGGTTATGATAATGGTGACTTCAGTGCACCATTCTAAATAATGTTGTTAGTTTCAAAAAAACCCACTTGTCTCTCAAATGGTCGAAAGTTTCATTTGTAGGGGCAATTTGTTAGCATAAAATTCTTGACATGTAGAGTTTGACAAAGAGAAAACGATTTTAATACAATACTTAGTTAAAAATAAGGACATATGGCGACAGGTGTGACAAGATTAGTGTTCGACCATAATGTCGAGTTCAACATATTAACCATGAGTTTTTGAATTAGCATTTTTTCTAAATGTTGAGAATGTTTCTCCTCATAACTCGATGAGTTGAGTCATCAACCGTGATGGTTGAGACAAGGTAAAAGGATCAGATTAAGTAAATGATTTTAATCTTATCCAAATGTCGAAGACACGTGGAAACAAGATAGAAGGTTGAAAACTTCACAGAGGATTACATGTCGGACAATGAATAAATAACAGTTGTAGACAATACATTAGTATATATATTGGTTCTAGCATTAAGAATCAGGTGGAAATATCATTACAAAATCTCCATAGAACTCAAAGTACCCAAGTAAGAGCGAGAAATGAGTTTGTGAGAAATATGTACGATTCTGTACACAAACTTTTATTTGTTTAATAATAACTCGTACTTTCTCTTTACTTTGTCTTATCTATTTATTACTTTTCCTACTTTATTTCCTATTGGATTTTGACACAGTCGAAACTGTTAATTTCTTGGTTTACCTTCAAACTTTTTCTTGTTACTTTATTGAGTAATTATTCAAAATTAAGTGATTGTTTATCAAAAAACATCGATAAAGACCACCCTAATACACGGGTGCACTAGAATGAAGTATTCTTATTACGATGTGGTTTGTTCTTGGATTGACATGTAATTTTTTCAAGAAATGGTAAATGCCTCTATAGCTAGTACAAAATGTGTGGATTGCCTCTGTAAGAGTGTCTATTATATAAGACGTGCTTCACCCTCCCTTTTAATGAATTTGAAGTTGGACTTCAGAATCACTTAGTGATTTCCTCTTCACTACTGCACTTTGTGAGTTAGGCTTATGTGAAGGTGTTCCAACAACGGTATGAATATAAAAATAACATTCATATGATGGCAATATTCTTCCATTTGTTTCATGTTTAAAAAAATATATACCGACTCTGACCATCCTCAAGAGTTGATCTCCTTTAAGCAAGGTCATAAATTATTTTGACGTATACATGGTTAGCTTCAAAAAATTCAAGGAGAAATATTACTTTGTTTCTCCCTCTCAACCGCGTTGCTCATAAAAGTGTCTATGAGATTTTAGCAGGGGTCTTCAAGACTAGAAAAAGGCGATGAATTAATTTGGAACCCACTATTTACAATAATTATTTCACGACCATGATGAGTTTGAAGAGAGAAATGTAGTCTTCTCCTAAATGTTCCCCTTTTACTCCCTTTGTTCTCCTCAAATTCACCATGTGTAGATAAATTTCTGAAGTTTTGGACGCAGAATTAATTAATTTAGGGTTCGAGAATATTTATTTACAAAGAATACAACTTAAATGGTTTAGAGGTATGGATGAAAGGGACCTAACCTAATTCTAGAACAATCTTGAGAACAATAAAGAAGTTGACCTTGAGGGTGTTAAGTCTCTAAAAAATAAAAACTGTTACATTAAAACTTGTTTCCTATTTGTAGCGTGTACTAAGGAGGAGAAAAAAATATTGGTGAGGAGTGACCCCACTGTGAACTTTGTTAATTTGTATTCTGCTAAGTCATTTTCTTCTTGTAAACTGATTTGTATTGTTTCTCCTTGTATGTACCATTGGATGTCTTAACATTATTCCGGCGATTAATAAAGGAGGGAGAGTTGCTCCTTCCTCATCTGTGATGTCAAAAACACTCCCTAAAGCTGGTTTCAGGGTGACGGTACAGACAAAGAATCTTATGGCGACAAATTTGAATAAGACTATGGAGGTGGTGGACGCTGGAAAGAAAGACCAACCTTAGAGGGAACCCCAAGAAATAAGGTGAACTCGAGAAAAAGGGGACACGACTAAAGAGACGGTGTCGAAAAGAAAGACAATCTAAAAATAAAGGTTCACTTTGCGTAAGTGAGCAAAACTTTTTTTTATGGATTGAACTTATGAAATAAATTGGTCTTAGTGAGCATTTAACAACCGAAAATAAAAAGTTTGATAGAGTTATACATTGAGTAAATTATTTTAAAAACCTCACAAACTTAAACAATTTAATAAATAATTAAAGTTAAATGACATTAAGTTATTGATTGAAAGCACACTACCTAACTTTTATAGATTGGTAGAGAAGTTGTCAAAAAAAATAAAATAAATAAATAAACACAATTTAACTTAAAATGATTTTAAACATCAAAATTTTATTTTGGCATTCTATGTTATTTGGTTTTCATGTGTGTTTTAAAACCATGTGTATAGTAAGAGATAAAAAGAAAGGTAAAGATACCAATAAATAAATACAGTGTAAGTGTGTAACATATCACACTAACACAACAGCTAGGATACACCAATAATTTATGTACACCTTCAAGTTTGTAGAAGTTAAAGATTTTCCATAATAAACCTATGATTTAAAGAAGGAACTATAATGGACACTTTTTGCATAAACCAAAGAAACACAAATGCAAAATCCATCTTCAGAAACCATCTTCTGATTGACTGGAAAATGTAGAGTCTGACCTATTTGACATAAAATTCAAATCAAAGTTAGAGAATCTCAGTGGCACCATCTTTGATGGAGACAAGGGTGGTGTTGTTGATCCAAACTCTACTCTTACATTCTTGTTTTCAACCTTCTTTTTCAGTTCAATGCAAGTTTGACCTACCATGTCAACAAAATCTTTTACAATAACAAACAAATGAAAAGGATTAGGCTTATTGTCTCTAGATGCTCCTGCTAGATAGTAGTCATTTGTTTTCTTCACAACTTCCATTATCCTTGTTTGTTCCTCTTTCACAACCTTAAGTTCCTCCTCACATAACTCTAGAAATCCTTTCATGTCATTGATGAATCCACTTTTTTCGGTGTTACCACAACATGTTATTATGTGTCTAATTTCAGTAACATGAGAAATTAGAGTTGAACACATAGTGATGAAACTTTGATAGTGGATGGTAGCTGCTTTTTTAGCTTCTGATAACTCATCACTTAGTTCACCTAACACTGGTAAACCAAGGATTAGATATTCTTTTTCACTTTCAAAGATTGCTTGTCTTTTACCTTCTGAATGAACTACTTGTTCCACTATGAAGTGAAGCAAACTAGTTTTACCATTTGTGCTTTTTACATCAGAGAGTTTCGTAAGAGCACTTAGGTTGAAGCCTTGCGCGTTACCTCTTGAAGTTCCTGCATTCATTCTGTTACCGGTTTTGAGAATGGCTTCAAGGAGTTTCAAAAACAGACTGCTAGTTTTCAGTTCCTTGCAAGCCAAGTCAAGTGTTTGTAAGTGTTCTTTAAGCTGAAGAATTTCGCTGTCGTAGTTTGATCTGAAAAGCATTGCTTTTAAACGGATGAATGATGTTGGAACTGATTTAAGGATGTAGTATAGGAAAGACTCGGCTTCTGCGAGGCTATTCGGGTTACCGCTGAATTGGACAATTTTGGATGCTTCTTCTTGAGAGGGGGCTATTTTAGTGAGTTTTTCGAGTGTCTCAACGCTGAGTTCTTGACCATCAAGTACTGCGTCGAGAATTTCGCGCCGAGAAACTGCTAGTGATCTAAGTACAATTGCAGTGTTTTGAGATTTTCTTGGCTCAAGGATGAATATTTGAGTTGGTGTATTGGAATTGTTCTTTGCCAGACTGGAAAGAGACATGTTTCTTTCATGAGTTTTATATCTGGTTGAATATCCAAAGAGTGATTCCATGAGTTCATCATCAAACCTGTAAGAAAGGTAAAAATAAATCAAAAATTGTGAAATTTATTAAATTTTCTTCCTTAGATCTCACACCTAAATATGAGGATCCACACTTTAAGAACATTGACAATGTGAGACTCAAATCAAACAACATTTAAAAGAAATCACACATTACCTAAAAGATCCATCATTGATCTGATCCCACACAGTAGAATGATCAACATCAGCTATAACCTTATCCCAATGTAGAGGCTTTAGCCTTGTTTGTCCATAACCACCACCTTTCTCTCTTGAACTTTCTCCTATCATACCCTCTTTCATGTTTGCTTTTCCTTTAGGTGCTGGCGGTGGTTTCATGAATGAAAAGCCACTAGCCTTTGGAAGTGGAGGTGGACCAGGTGGAAGTAGTACCTTTGGTGTTACTTTCTTCGGAGGAGCCGGCGGCGGAGGAGGCGGAGGCGGAGGCGGAGAAGAAGGAGGAGACGGTAATGGTTGATTGTAACTCATTGGTAAGGTTTTTTGTAATGGAGATTCACATGAAAATAGATTCTCATGATAAGGGTTAGATATTTTTGACCTATGAACCAAAACATCTATAATCTTTTCTTTTTCTACATCATCTTCATAGCTAGGATTAAACATACAATTTGGAAAACTAGTTATCATTTGTCTACTTTCTTTGTCCATCATATAAATAACATCAACACCATTTTCATCAGCAATTACTCCTTTCACATTCCCACCAAATCTTTTCATATCTGGCTCATGAAGAAAACTACCTTTGTTTCTAGTTTGGTATCTAGCAAGAAAAAATCTGTGGTAGAAGAAAAGGAAAATCCCAAAAATGAATAACATAGATATGACCGTAGCAACCACAGCCATTGCAATAGGAGGTGACATTGATATGATTAAAGAAAAGGGTAATGGAGAGCAAAAATTGAAGAATAATAATATAAAGATGATGTGAAAAATAACATGATGAATCAAACTACAAGTTATTTAGTGAAGTATGTGTTTTTTATTTTTAATCTAGTGCCAATGGTTGATGACAATTTCAATGAGGTGGTTGTCAATTGGTAGATATTAATTGGACTTTATTAAATGGGAATTCCAAATTGGTGACCAATGAAATCATACAAAGGTTGTAAAGTTATGGATGCTGAGCTTATATTAAAAACTTTACTTATATTATAAGTTATGTTTTTCATAACATAAAATAAAAAATGGCTATAAAAATAAAGCAAATAGTCATTGGTTCATCAAAAACAAAATCATGGGTAAAAGGAAAAATAGATGAACCAATGTTCTTACAATTTCAATGACTTAAAAGGAAAAAGAACATAGTAAGTGTTCTCCATTCTTAATAGTGGATGTAATGGTTGAGCCGTCCCCCTCAATTTTTAATGTAATTGTTTTTTTGGGATAATTATGATAAAAATAAATGTAAATTTTATTTAATCACAATTTAGCTATGACAAAAATTTTAAAAAAAATTATTTACACACAATTTAGCTCTAACAAATTTGTTAGATAGTCTTTTTCAATTAAAATTTAACTGTTAAAACAGGTATATTTATCAAATTCTTTTTTAATTTTAAAATAATTTTATTTCGTTTTGAATATTTATTTTTTTCTTTTCAAACTAACGTCTAGAGTCGTGATAAAATATATATTTTGATAATATTTTTCCAATAACATGATCCATATTTTATTTATCATTTGAAATATAAAAATTGTATCTATTTTAATTATTTATCAAATGTAACTCTTCCAATATATATTTGATTTAAATAGTTAACCTGTCCCTATAAATTAAAGAGTTTTTTTATTACCGTTCTTATATTTTTGTCTTTTCAAAAATAATTTTGAATTTTAAAATTCACATATAAATTTAAAATGTGTAGAAAAAAATTTTCTACAAATTTTAATTTTAGATACATATACCAAAATATTTTTAACATTAAGGAATTATTTTTAAAATAAATAAAGAGACGAAAAAATCACTAACTTATAAAACGGTTTATCTATTTAAACCTATATATTTTAAAATTTTTATAACAATTATTATCTACAATTTTAAGATGAGTTAAGACAAACTTTAATTTTAATTTAAACTTAAATTACAATTTTAAAATAATATTAAAGTCGAATTCGAATTACTAATCACTAATATTTGTTTTCGATATTCAGACTTTATGAAAGAGTGTATTCAAAGTTTTACCGTGATTTTCACTTTTCAAATTTAAAAAGATAAATTAAACAAAACCTTAATTCTAAGGTTTTTCACACATCTTAAAATTACACGAGGGCACTGTATTTTTTGTATCAAAATGTCGATGTTAATAGATCATTTATTTATCTTGTTAATTAGGCTAAAAATTATCTTCAATTTTTTCTGAAAGGAATCGACGTTTATTTAAAAAATAAACAATGATCCTATCAATGTTGATTTTTGCTACTGTTACCTCTTGTATGCCGTCTCTATGGCAACTTTGTGAAATGACAATGTTGCTCCAGCTGTTGCATTATGGGAAAGGTTGTTGGCTTTTACTCATTTTATTAATGGATAATATATGGTTAACATCAACAAGAGCAATACCAACATTGAAGAGTTGATAAGTTTTTATTAAAAAAAATTATTTTTATATTATATCATTGATATAAGTTTCAGTCTTAAAAACAACGTTTTAGTAATGAATTTAAATTGTTAATTTATTACATAACAAATGGGGGTTGGCTGGTTGGTTATAATAACTTAAAATAGTTTGGAAATGAATATTTTGTTTTCATGTTATTGTCCTATTATCTTTTATGGTAGATGCAATATATTAATGTTGTTATCTTAAAAGGTTCACATAGGATAGGACGGTTAAATTATCAATGAAAAGATAACTGAATTTGGTCTTGCCGTTTGGCATGATTAAGGAGCATTCTGTAATGGTTTTGTGTATTTATAAGTAGTTGGTTGAGAGTTAATTGTAGAGCAACTAACTTTTGTGCTCTCATCTTGCAAGTTTTAATTCTAGCAATTATAATAAGATTGCCATTTTGTTATAATCATAGCATTTACATATTTAAAAATTGATGATATTAACTAAACATTTAAACATATTTAAATATAAAAACAGTAGTATGAACTCTTCTATATTGTTTGAAAAATAGAAGAAGAAAAAAAATCTTACTCAGTAATTACGTACAAGTGTGAAGAACAAGTCGTTTGACTTAAGTGGATGATAAATTAATTGTAATAATATTATAGTAAAAAATATTTATTTTTGTTTTTGTCAAGTAATTTAATAGCTGAAATTCAACATTTAAAAATAAGTCACTTCAAGAAGACTTGTGATGAGAAAGGGAAGATTGATGGTTTTGTGGGAGCAGAAAATAGTTGGATCTTGGAAATCGATACTCTTATGACATGTGACTAAGGAATGTATATTTGAAATTTTGGAGTTAAAAAAAGGTGGAGTTGTTCAACTTAAAAACAACAAAGCGTGTAAAATTCAAGGTATGTGTTGACTGAAAACGTGTTACATGCAAGTATACATGTTCGTTACAAGTAACAAGTGATAAAAAGTAAGGATATTATACACATAGGAAGTGGATGTAACTTAGATTGATTTTGTAAGCAACTATCTTTAGATATTAAGCATGAGTAAGAGTAAAAATAATAATAGGTTGTCACAAGTTCAGTGTTTCTCAAATTAGTAAATTACTATTGTAGAGAAAGAGTTGTAATTGTATTAAGAAAGTGTATGTTGAGCTGTGATCCATTAATATGTATGACGTAATTATGTGTATATGATGTGATGTGTCGTGCTAGAAAAAGGTCAATGAGTGATCAAGGAGTGTATTTCTACAACATCAAAAACATGCATACAAGGGAAAGGGAACAAATTTCCAAGTTTACTTATAACCTTATGATACGTCTGTTTGTCTCCTGAAATTCCTTTATAATTATAGTTTCTTATCTCTAAGCAAACTAAGTGAGTGAATATCTCTACCCTACTCGTACAACTACTTTTATTATGAAATCCACTTGTTGTTTGATCTCTCACAACAACAAACTTTTTTTTTCTTCTAATTTGATCATTCAAAGAAATAGATTTAAACAAGTTACCACATAATTAAAAAAGGCACTCAAGTACACAACATTTTAACATAAAAACAACTTCATATTAACTTCTCGTTACTCAACAAACAAAATGTTTAACTCATGATGGGTTGAGTATAGCTTACAAAGTTGGTTCTGAAAGGAAACATTCTTAACAAGAGATGAAAAAGAAATAGCAACCTAAAAGTAATGTGAAGCTTCCTTGTGGTGGAAAAACTGCAAGTGATGACTTCAATCGCGCCAGGCTTGAACAATCAGCACTAGAAGGGATGACAAGAAGAAACTCTCTTTTCTCTCCACTCTTTCTTACAATAATACTCACTGTGTTTTTCCTCTAAGGTGTTAAACTCTCTCCAGCAAACTTTAATATGGTCTATATATAAGCCTTCAACTAAGGTTTCTATCTCTTCTGTCTTGGATCATGGGTATTTTTAGGATCACATCAAGCCCAAATATCAAAATAAAATATTCCCTTACTTCCTTTAGCTTTGTCTACAAGGAACCAAGTACAGAGATAGTAGTGGGGGAAAAGGTGTAGCATGGCAGTCTGTTGTAGTAGAGGGCAGACAACACTGTTCTTTTTGCATGGCGTGTTCTATTGAGGATGTAATATTGTACCTTATTTTGTCTTCTAGAACCATGAGTCTTATCCACCCAGCTTGAGGGAGCTCTACCAACACACAAACAAATATTCCTTCCCAGTGCATCTCCTTATCCACGTATGCCCTAACGATTTAGATGGTTTTTCATTTCATCTCTTAACAGACTTCATTTTTGTTCCAGCTTGAACTCTGAGATCTTGCCCTCAAATTTCTTACCTAAGCTCATCAGAACATTACTAAAACAAGCAACAAACACATCAAAACTACAAAAGAGATCACTTATTATGCTCTATGCTAGAACTACAAAAACATCTATAATGCATTAAAATATAAATAAAATGATAATTCTACTAGTCTTAAACAAGAGATTAGACTGTATAATAACTCACGAAATATGGGTTATCAGTATGATAGTAGTTAAAGATGCCAAAGTATATTTGTTAGACAAAAGAGACTTATTTAGAGGGGGTGAATAGATCCCAAAAAAAAATTACTTTACAAAAACTATTCTTCAAAAATCAATGGCTAGCGGAAGTGACCTGAATTGAATCGTCTAGATCGAACCGCTATCAAAAAGCTCAAATATGTGTAGATAAAAACCAATTGATGATAATGCTACATAATAAGTAAAACGATTTCCAATGATAAAATACACAAAAACGTAATTGAGGCAAATTATCAAAGTGAGAGGTTAATGTACGCATTACCTTCTCAACTATCATCTTATCAGTTATGGTTTCACCACAGTCTTTCACGAGATTGACAAGCTTCTGCACCTTTGAGATATAACCTACAATTTTTTCTTCTTCTCGCATCTGTAGTAATTCATACTGTATTTGCAACGTCTACAATTTGACGACTTTAACCTTCTCAACTCCTTCGTAATACTTGACAAGAATATTTCATGCCTCCTTCGATGATTCAACATGAGAAATCTGATCAAAGTTTATCGTGTCTACTGTCAATTGAATATAAAATGTAGCTTTGCAATCTTTCTTCTTGGCCTCCTTGTTCGCGGCTCTCTGAGCGTCAGTTGCGTTCTTAGCAAGCTCATAGATGCCATTAATAACCACCTCTAGGGTTTCATGAAAGCCAAATAGAAATTGCATCTATTTTCTCCATTGGATCCAATTCATGCTGTCAAAAATTGGAAGAGAATTCAGAATGCAATTGTTACCAGTCATCTTTGTAGAAAACGCGATTAACAACCCACGATCCCGGAAACATGATCGTCGATGTTTGATTGTTAAAAACATGGTCAAAAAACTAATTGGAGCTCTAGATACCAATTTGTTAGTGTGTGAGACACTTTTAGTAAAGAGAGAAAAGGAGATAGAATGAAGAATAATGATTGTTATTATTGAATGTCTATTAAAACTTATTTATATTTATGTATGTTACCGATATACTAAGTAAATAACATAACAAACCCTAACGCTAACTAATTTGCACTTAGGCTACAACTTCGATTATATTACAACATAAAGTATGACCATTTAATTTAATCATTTTATTGAACATATTTTATGTAATTAATTGTTAAATTAATTCATACATCGCACACACTGGTAGTGAAAACCAAAAAAAGAAAATATATCGTTTATGAGAGGATTTAACTTGTCATCCCGTCTTTTATACTAGACACCCCCACTTTATTTGATAATTCCAAAAGTGCCCCTGCTCAAAGTTGGATTAAAATGTACCTACAAAACTTCTGGTAGGTAATTCAAAATTTTCGATAGTGTGTTTACAATTTTTAATATGAACTAATACCGAAATTTTCAAATACTTCTGATATGCTTGAAATTTTATCGGTATTTAAAAAAAAAAACTATGTTATACCGGAAATTTCAACCAATTAAAATTTTTTGGTAGTTCAATTTTATATGATTTTCAACTGTTAGGATTTCGCCGTCAATTTTATACGATTGTGATTGCACCGACTGTTTTGTGTGGTCTATAATAAATTCAAAATTGTATAAATAAGGGTTATCTGCTGTTGAGAAAAACATCTCAAAATGCCTCTTCTTCAATTTTTTATTATGGCAGAAGTGTATTTCAACGGAGTTGCACCTTATGTAGAGTTCCAGCTTCCGGGTGGTATCACGACTGAGTCAATAACAACCTGACTTTTCACCTCCTGAGCATGAACCACTTTAATATCATTTCTGGGCTGCTCATATAATCTCACCACTCGGCATCAAGTGCTACGGGGTGTGCGAAACTGCATTTGCTCAATCCATTTTCTGTGTGAATCGGTTGGTACTACTCGTCTAACCCGTAGTAAAGAAGACTCTGTCTCGACAGTCCTAGCCCGGTCATTCGCTCTATCCGTGGTCTTGACTGCAATGTTGTCGTACTTTCCACTGGTCTTCACTGCAAAATGAAAAACGCAAAGCAATCAATGAGCTATCAGAAATTTTGAAATTTCCTACATATCCGGTATGATTTTATAAATTTAACTACCGAAAATTCTAAAATTTTCCGTACAATTCCAATTTTTTGAACTATCGAAAATTTTGTAATTCCCGGTAAACATCAAAACATGCATGCGAAATACTGGGATTTTTGAAATCTCTAGTAAAAATTAAAGTATTGTTCTGTACTTTTTGAAATTTCTAGTAAAAACTTTACGTTTCATAAGATTTCTGATAAAATTGTGAAATTTCCGATATCGTTATGGAGTTTTTTGAAATTTGCACAGATTCTGAATGAATGTTGATAAATGTTTGAAAATTTTTGCAAAATTAAATATAGTTAATTCATTTTGTTTGTAGGGGTGTTAGATTTAAATGGAGGTGGCATGTTGAATGCTTCATATATAAAGATAAAGAAGACACTCATTTATCAACAGGGACTTGTTGAAGAAAACTTGATAACTTGAAAGAGAAAGAAACAAAATTTAATTGCTGAGTTTTTCTTTTGTTAAATCAGTTACTCTATGAGCTTCAAATGTGATTATCCTAATACATTACATTATTGTTTCACATCCAATTTTTCAGAAGACCACATCATCATTTTGTGAGGAAAAGATCAAATCATGGGATATTGCCCAATTTTTTTCAATTCTAATAAGTGAGGTCATAAATTTAATTATATACATAACAAACTAGGTGCATTTAATTTAGGGTAATATTAACTTATGTTCTAAAAGAACAAGTTAAAAAAAATATTGTCTTAGAAATTATATTTTAATTTAAATAAAAATATAGAATTAATTTTTTTTATTATTTTTTATAAATAAATCTTTTAACTTATATCCTAGAAATACAAATTAACATTACCCTTTAATTTATAGCAATTCTCAATCCATATCCATGTACTTTCTTGTAAGATAAACTTGACCCAAATTGTAAAAATCCTTGGACCTACTTGGATCCTCATCAATCAAGCCATCTAGCACAACTTAGGCAAACATTCCTTTTAGATTGGAAAGGTAGTTAGGATGATCAATGGCAACAGCCATAATGCACAAAAAAATATAAAATATAAAAACTCTAAATAGGGGTTCAAAACTTTAGTATCATTTTAAATGTTATTGAAAATAATTAATCAGATCAAGAGTAACAAAAAAAAAATAGAGACCCTGCAAAATGGCTGATTTGGTTAAATTTCTACTCATAAACTTTTTCTTTACAAAAGCAAGTGATTCCTGATGTAATCTTCATCAGTCCTAATCCTATACTCATTGTCAGCAATCTTTTTAGTATAAACGCAAATTACATCGCAATATGAACAATAGTTCAGCAAAAAAAGGAGACATAAAGAGCACTGCATAATGAACCAATTGTTATAGTCTAGATTTCTTGGACGATATTTCAGACGGTGACAATGATGATAGTTCGCATGATGAACACGAGGTTGATAGAGATGAAATGGAATCATCTGATCGACTTCTTTTCTGTGATCTTTTTCCTCCCACTTTCTTTCCTTCGCCTCTCAAGATGAAATCTGTTAAGCGTTTGACATCAGACAATTTGACCGGTTTCAATAGAAACTCCTCTGCTCCTTCCTCCAAGCAACTGTCAATGAACAAAAATCAACAATCAATAAATATGAAACAAGCAAGGAAGTAAGAAACTTCCATTCATGGATCATCAAATTTCAGGAATTATAGAAGTTGTTGATGAAATGTATAATTGTGTGACAATTATAATATTGACAATAATGTTGTCATGCCAACAGGGCCCTAGTAAGAAAATAAATTTTTCTTTTTTTTCATGCTTCAATTATTGTTAGACACAATTGCAAGATAAAAGCAACATGTTCTGGCACACTCCATGTGTCTAACATGATGATATTATTGACAGGATGATTCTGTCCATTAATAGAAAGATTTTGCAAGATTGTTGCTAGCCACAGATTTTAGGGAAAGGATTTGGGCCATGTGTTGTTGAGAAAAGTTAATGGATTAGTTATTCTTAATTTTAAACTAAAGGTTGTTTAATGACTAATTGTTTGATTAACAATAATCTTCAAAACATGCGCATTACATTTAGTACCAGCCTAGACAGACTAATTAGCTGTTGAGATCTCCCAAGATCTTTTGCATAATTAGGTGGTTGAGCATGTAATGCAAATCTTCAAAAGAAGGTTGCCATAAGGAACCTAGATTTGACAAAAATTTGAGGGATTTCACGTCTATGCGTTTTTCTCAAATGGATTTCAAACCCGAAAATATACATGTTTTTGACAGAAAAAACCAAAGGATAAAAATCAAAGGAACTACATAGGCTAATCCAATCAACAAACATCTTCCAATATGCAAACATAACCAATCAAAACAATAGATCAAGCTCAAAAGCCTAACTAAAAAACAATACTAATTCATAGATCGTATTCATACCTATCGATTCGGGTCAAGATGTTCTCAGAGGACATAACCACCACTGGAATCTCTCTAAAAACAGATGATTCCTGCTGAAATTAACATAAATAAGTAAATATTAACAACAAGAGAAAGCCTAAAACATAATCAAATTTCATTCACTACTCAAATTAAATCCCTCTTTTAATAAACCACACATACAGAATCTCTAATCTCTAAAAACACAAGAAGAATTCACACACCTTAATCTTCTTGAGAAGTTCATATCCTGACATCCCAGGCATGGAATAATCAGTCATTATCATATTAACCTTCACACCCTGTAACCATATTCATCAAAACAACCACATAAACACCTCAAACAAAACAAAAACAAGAAATTCCTAAAGCAAAAGAATCAAAAATTTACTCACATCAAAACCAATTGAACTTGTGTCACCATCCAACCCTAGATACTGTAGAGCTCTAGTTCCACTCTCAACAACAGTTACTGCAACAACAACAAAACAACAAAAGCAATCAATAACAGTTAAGAATATAATCCAACTAGAACCAAGAACAGATATGAAAGTTACCTTTGCAAGAAGTGAATTTGAGCAACCTTTCAATAACCTTACGATCCACATGACTATCATCAACAGCAAGCACGTGGAACTCACCAACAACTTCCGGTAAACACTCTCTGAGAACATCGCCGGAGATAGCCATGATAGAGATGAAGTTTTTATGTGGATGATGATGAGAAGAGAATAATGGTTTGAAGAAGTTGATAAAAATGGTAAAGTATATATAAAAGAGAAAAGGAAAGAAGGAGAGAGAGAGATACGGAGGATCGAAATCTGAGTGATTTTGTATGTTTTAAAAAGCAAAAAATCGAGCACAGAGGATTATCCCACCTGCAATTGTCGCTTCTAATGTCACTGTTTTTATTAATAACGTTAACAGTGTTGATAGTGAGACAAGACCAAAAACGTATCTTCAATGGGGTCCACTTTTAAGATTGAGAAAACCAGTTTTGACTTTCATACAGTTTGTAAAAAAACCAACCTTTTTCATTTACTTGTTCCAGAATGGCTTTTTGTTTAAGCCGCTGGCTGGTTCAGAATACGTTTGGCTTTTCGAGTCTTTGCAATATAGTATTGTGGTGTGTGTGGTTTGAATTGAATTGGTGTTTTAAAATTTGATTTTGTTTGTAATGTCAACCGTTGTTAAATTTTAAATAAAATCGGTTCATGTTTTTATATTGTTTCCGTTTCTTTTAAATGGTTTTTTAAGCTTAAACCGATCAAAATAAAATACGTACAACTTTATTCTTTTGAATTTTTTTCAAAGATTGTATCTACATATAATTTACCCATTAAAATATATTTTGGTGCTTTGTATCTTACCAAATATATTATTTATTTTTTCTTTATTTTGCTAAGTGTAAACTAAAAATAGTCAATAGTTTTCTACACGGCGTCGATAACTATAATGTAGTAAGAAACGATATTAAATTTGTGAGAAAGAAATAGTTTTTTTTAACAATTCGATAACAAATGATGCCAACTAATGATGTAAATATGTGAAAAAGAGAGAGTTTCTTAAACAATAAAAAAATAGTTTAGTTTTATGAAAGAAAAGAAAAGAGGGAAGGAGAAGAAGAAATATAATTGGTTATAATTATTTTTCTATTCACTTTTTCAATTTAAGTTAAAAGATTACAAGTGAATAATAACAATTAACACTCTCACTAACAAGTAAGAGAACCGTTCTATTTATAGACTACTAGTATATGTATGTTATGTACGATGATAACCCTCATACATGACATACATAGCTACTACATAACTAACTTAGACCACTGCATGCTTAAGCAGACTTTAACTACAACATGCACATTTGACCCAGTGGAATCCTCCTTGTCGAGACTGGAGTTCGATTCAATAATACATATCTCCACCTTGGACAAACCCCAAAATATCAAGGGAACAAGTTATCATGTTGTTTTATCTTCAGTTGAAACCTTCAGTACTTTCACTTATCCACTTTCGATTTTCTCCCTGACGAAATGCAACCTAACATCAATGTGTTTGATTCTTTCATGAAATGTTGAATTCTTCGACAGATGTATGACACTTTAACTATCACATTTAATATTGATAACTTGACCTTGAAGTTTCAGATCGTTAGCAAACCCTTCAAGCTGCAATGCTTCTTTTACAACTTCAGTGAGGGTAATATATTCAACTTTAATGGTTGACAAGGCTACAACCTTTCGAAGCTTTGCTTTCTAACTGATTATTGTACCAAACATAGTGAAGACATATTCAAACATCTTGCATAGTAAGAGTCAACAAATCCTTCGATTTCAACTTTGCCATTGCTTGTGGCTCCACCATAAACCATGATCTTCCTCAGGGATCCTTCTATGTATCTTAAAATCCACTTCAAAGCTTGCCAACATGTCTTCTCAGGATTGGTCATATACTTGCTTACAAGGCTCACTCCGCAAGCAATGTTTGGCTTCTTACAGACCATATCATACATCAAAGAACCTACTATACCAGCATAAGGAATGTTATTTATATAGGCTCTTTCGACTTCAGTACTTAGACTTTGAGTCATACTCAGCTTGAATCGACGATTTATTAGTTTTACGACAGACTTTGAATTCAACATACCAAATTTGTCGAGAATGTTCATTAGATGTGTCTCTTGAGATAAGCATAATCTTGATTCATTTTATCTCTCCGGATGTCAATCCCAAGAATCCTGGTGGCAGCTTCCAGGTCCTTCATTTTGAACTCCTTGTTAAGTTCAGCCTTCAACAACATTACATCTTTGATATTGTCATTTTCTATGAGGATATCATCCATATAAAGTAACTATATAACAAATGAACTTCCAGACCAAAATCTTGAGTAAACACAATGGTTGAAATGGCTCCTATTGAAACCTATGTGTGTCACGAACTTATCAAATCTCTTATTTCACCGTCGAGGAGATTGTTTCAGGCTATATAATTACTTATTCACCCTACACACAT
This sequence comes from Lathyrus sativus, assembly GCA_963859935.3. Taxonomy (NCBI): domain Eukaryota; kingdom Viridiplantae; phylum Streptophyta; class Magnoliopsida; order Fabales; family Fabaceae; genus Lathyrus; species Lathyrus sativus. The sequence continues at coordinate 465,099,494 of OZ012739.1, read as the reverse complement.
ATAGTTACCTCTTTCTGCACCCTTCAAGTTGCTTCATCAAAATTATTTCATCTAGATCACCATACAATAAGGCGGTATTCACATCTATATGTTCAAGTTCTAAGTCAAACTTCGCCACCAATGCCAACAACATTCTAATGGATATATGCTTTACAATAGGTGAGAACACATCATTTATGTTGACTCCTTCTTTTTGAGTGAACCCCCTAGGAACCAACCTTACATTAAATCTCTTCGACATTACTCCTTTGATTCCTTCCTTAACCTTGAAAATTCACTTACATCTGACTAACCTGGCTCCTGTATGTTTCTCAATCAGCTCCCAAGTGTGGTTATCATGAACAAATTTCATCTAATCATCCATGGATTTCATCTATTCAGTCTTATTTCGACTCCTTTCAACTTTCTTGTAATATCTAGGTTCTTCATAAAGTACTTCACTAGTAGAGATTAAAGCAAACACTACGATATTCGCATAAAAAAGTCTCTGAGGTGGCTTAATGACTCTTCTCAACATGTTTCTTACCAGCAAGTAGTCATCAATAGTTTCCTCAGTTTCTTCAACTTTTGGTGATTCTTCCCCGACTTCATCTAGGTTATGCAAATCAATATCAATATGCTCCACCTCAACAAGAATTTCTTCTTGTTCTAGCTCTTCTTCAAAGATCTTTACATTTTGACCAAAGTCATCAGTTTTCTTGAGCGCCATCCCTATTTCATTAAAAACCATATCACGGCTTGTGACATGCCTTTTGTGACCTAGTTCTAAGCATTATAGCCAATAGGATTTAACTCTTTCAGGATACCCAAGGAACATACGTCTTATAGCTCTAGGTTCGACTTTGTCTTGCCTAATATGAGCATAGGTTACACAGCCAAATACTCTAAGTTTGTCAAGATCTGGTGGATGACTTGGCCAAACTTCTTTAGGTGTCTTCATACCCAAGGCAGTCGAGGGACACCTATTTATCAGGTATGTTGCAGTCACAGCAGCCTCAGCCCAAAACACCTTCTTGAATCCAACACTAACCACCATGCATCTAACCTTTTCTAGGATTATTCGATTAAACCTCTCATTTAGGACATTTTGCGGAGGAGTATTCGTTGTAGTCTTGTGCCTTACAATACCAGAAATAGCATAATAATTGTTGAAAGCTTCTTTTCAGAACTCAAGGCTATTATCGGTTCTCAACCTCTTGACCTTTCTGCCAATTTAATTTCCGACCAGAGTCTTCCAACTTTTAAAATGTTCAAAAGTTTCATCCATAGTCTTCTGAATGAATACCCATAACTTTCGTGAATAATCATCAACTATGGATAGGAAATAACTTGCAGTTGAATGTGAAAGACTTCTTGTAGGTCCCTAAAGATCAACATGAATGTAAGCAAGGGATTCGTGTGTTCTTTGTTTGCATTGATTGAACTTCACTCTATAAGCTTTTCCAAATACACAGGGTTTAAAAAACTCTAGTTTTTCGACCTTGTCACTACCTAAAAGATTTTGTTTCCCTAATTTGACCAGACCCATTTCACTGGTATGACCCCATATCATGTAACATAGTTCTGTTTTCGACATTAGTTTTATGGATGCAAAATATGGATAACCACTTACAACCTCAACCTCAAGGATATACAAGCCTTCCTTTTTATGCCTCTCAATACTTCCTTCGACCCCTTTATGACTCTCAGGATACCTTGCTCTCCTCTGAAAACAAATCTTTTCTTGTCAATTTCACCAAGAGAAATCAATTTTCTTTTAAGATTAGATACATACCTGACACCGGTCAACAAATTCATTGACTCATCATGGAGGTTGAGTCTCATAAATTCAATACCTATAATTTGCAGGCTTTGTTGTTTCCCAATAACACTGATCAACCATCTTGATCGCATAATTACTCAAACACGTATTTGTTTGAAGTCATATGCCAAGTACACTCTGAATCCATAATCCACTCCTTACTAAAGTTGTTGCTTGAAACTACAAGAACGCCATATGATTCATAATCATCTTACACAATGGTCATGTTGCTATTATCATTACCTCCATGATTATTAAGATGTTCAGGGCACACCTTTTTTGTATGACCCTCATTCTTAAAGTGATAACATATAATTGCAAGAGAATCATAATCATTAGACTTAGGTTGTCCTTTACCCTTCTTCTTCTAAACCTGCCATCTTTATTTGAGGATTTTCCCTTAACGGACAATCTTTCACTAACAGGCGATGGCTTTTGCTCCTTTTGTTTGTTCAAATCCTTAGAGTACAATGCTGATTGAACTTCAGCAAAACCATTATTATCCATCACAATATTGTCATCAAATCCCTTTAGCTTGAAAGTTTTATTAAGCTTAATGGGATCGCATATAGTCTTCATCACTATAAGCATTGTCGGCTTGTAATGTGATACATATTTATTACAATATCTATAAAACAATTTACTTGATTCTCCTCTGCAGTTTAATACCATAATTTTATTCTTCTCACTCATCATTAACAAATTTGTGAAAAAAATAAATGGTATTCTTTCACAAATTACTTAAGAATCCATTGGTGTCTTAAGGGCAACCTCAATTTCTATTCTTTCTGTAACCTGCATGTTGAGCTCATTTATACCTCCTTTTTTCCCTTTATTCATGCTAGTTTCAACTTCTCGATTGCTTATTTTTATTGTGGTTCCTACCAAATGATGCTTTGGATCTATATTTAGTGGTCAGTTGTGTTGACTGCCTTCCTTTATATCCATTAATTTTCTTGTCGTTATTGTTGCCTCTTTTTTTTCATTGGTTATCCTTTCTTTCTCTTCCCCATAAATAATGTGTCTTGTTTTATTTCTTCTCTCACCCTTATCCATAACGATGTGTTGTGATTTTTTATTTTCCATTAAGTTCTTGTTTATCGCATTGCATAATACTTTTTCTTTTCATGCTTTGATCATACATCTAACTTTCCCTTTAAGCAACTTATTTCCACGTGTTGCTAGAGCATTTCATTTATTTCCCTTTTTTCATACCCCAAATTTTGACCAGACATTTTCTAACTTGCATTCATTTTCACTTTGCATCATTTCTATAGCATAATCATACATTTCATCAGGCTCTCAAGACGTGGGATTGAAGGTGTTCTGTTGAGTTGGATTTTCATTGTCTAGAGGTTATTTCATTTGGTTATTGTACTCCAGTTTGAGGCAAAAGTGTTGGATTTTCAATCATCATTAGTAGTTCCTATCACAGGTTTATCAAGGCAGAACATCAGATTCTCTGATTTTCTTCAAGAGTATTAGTTGTTTAGGGTTTCATTAGTGGCTTTAACTAGAAAGATTTTGAATCAGGATTTTGGTTCTCATCAAGTTTTTGTTTCATCAGCGTGCACCTAAAGCATGGAAGATTAGGGTTTCTCCCCCTTTATGTTTAAGATGGGCAAGTGTCGTTTATTTGAGTTTTCTCTTGAGGTTAGCAGGTTAAATGTGTGTGCAGTGCTGTTTTAGTTCAATCGGATGTGATTTGGTTTTGGTCAAGAAGGAGGAGTCTGATTCATTCTAAAGATGGATTTGTCATGGATCAGTACTTTATGTTTGAAGATTACCAAACCAGTATTTCGTGTCAATTTAAGTTGTTTGTTGAAGGTACAGAGCCATCAAAAGTCAAAGCAGTTGAGTTGCGTACAAGTACTGATTATATGGTTCAGGTTTTCATCATTGATCTAAGGATTCATCAGATTTGTTGTTCAATCAAGATCATTTCGAGATGAATTCAAAGTTATGATGTAATCCACGATTTGTGGCGGTCAAGTGCAATTGTCGAGGTTTAGGTGTTGTTTAAGTGTGGAAGCGCATATCCATTCCCATAACAATTTTTGTCCATTTTGTCAATTACCCATTTTCAGTTATCCTTTTAAAACTATCCATAAACTATTTATAAACCATTCATGCTCATTTCAAAACCAAATGTCCATTTCATGTCCAAATATCCAAATAACCATTTCTTTTGTCAATATCCATTTAATTCAAAACCATTTTCAATCCATTTTCTCATTATTACCATTTTCTTATTATTACTAGAGTTTTTACCAAAATAAGTTACCAAAAATATAAGTCAGAGGCCACATAGATAAATCACATCATAATATTATAAAGTTCACCTTATAAGTCTATACCAAGAAAAAATCATAAGCCCATGAAAATTAAAAAAAATAAATGAGAAAGCCTAGAAGAACCACAGTAATCTTCACACATCAAAAGCATGGATGCAAAGCAGACCTTTTCCCAGTAACTTGTACCACCTGCAATTTCAATTCAATCCACTATTTCCTAACCATGTTGATATATTTCAAATACCACAACTACTACAAATCGTACAACTGAGTCAGTGCATCACCTGTTGCACCTAAACATTATACATAAAACCTGTCAACAAAAATACACGTGCTGTAACTGACCACAAACCTACGCAAGAAAAAAAAACACACTAAATCAGTCACATTGCACTACTATGCATCTGTACCCGTTACACAAACAAAGCCAAAAAATTGTAACAACAAGACAAAACTTAGAAAACTTGTACCTTGAAACTTAATGGACAAGGGTCTGTTGTTTTTTTAAGAAACCAAAAAGAAGAACAAATTTGATTTTTAATTAAATTGAGAGATTGAGAGCCATAAGAGGGATAGCAAAAAAGGAAGGATTGGGAGGAGAGGAACAAAAACTGACATTTACCTTCAATCAGGATTCACGCACTAGATCACCCTTTTCTCATCATTTCTTCCTCGCCACAAACCTCAACCTCACCTTCTTCCAATTTTCTTTACTTCCTTCTTTAACCAAAATCCATACCATAACTCACAACATCCTGATACACTAAACAGAACCTTTACAACCTTCATCTTCCTCAAAACAACAAACCTTCTCTTTTCATCAATTCCCTTCAACCCTCAATATTCCAACCAAAGAACAATCACACTTTGACCAAAATGAATCAACCTAGAGAGTGAGAAGAAGAGAATTCAAAGTGAGTCCAAAACAAACCTGACCAACGCAAGAACAAAAGCGAAATCAGATAGGGTAGGCGATTGAATGAGATGAAAGAAGGTTGGAAACAGAGACACCTTCATGATTGGTTGTTATTTCATGATTTCACGCTTTTTATCTTCTGATTTTTTTATTGTTTAAAAAAGAAGGGAAATTGGGTTTGTTCTTTTTAAAGAAATGATGGAGAAGAAATATTTTTGAAAAAAAAAGCATGATTCATTTTGAGAAAGGGTTTTTGTTGTTGCTTTAATTTGTCTCGTTTCTCTTTTTTTAAGGTTAGGTTTTGACCTTTTGATGGGCTCATGGCCTGTTGTGGTTTTCTAAACACACCACCCTTTTTCTAAAAAGAAGTAAACCGTATTGTTTTTTGAAGGATGATAGGCTTATAAGCCCACATGATTCCACCACATGACCATCACCTTATTTCTCATACACCCATCTCTCTTTTTTATATCCTTTTATTTTTCCTAATTTATTTTTAAAAAAAATCATTTTACTAGTTTATTTAAATAATAGTTTTAATTAATCTTTTGTTTAATTATTTTTGTGTTTTTCTTCATTAATTTTATTCACATTCCATCCATCTTTGTTCCATCTCATTACTGATTTTATTTTTCGATTATTAGTCGATGGAGTCTTTAGAATTGAGAATGTTGATTTTTAAAGTTGTTTATCCTTCATTATTTCAAATCTATAGTAAATGATCATTGAGATAATTTTCTATACTTTGGGATCGTGATAGATTACTGATCAAAAAAATAACAAGTGTATTATTTTGCCAATTGTAGTTAAAATAAGGGAGTTATCCCCAGTATCGATCTCGAGGACTGCGTAAGCAATATAAGCGTAATTTGTATTCAATCAAACAAAACTCAATTGGGGGTTTTTAGATTTGATTTGAAAATAATAAAAGACAATGTTTAAAATAAGGCAAACTAATGGATAAGGTTCAACAAGATATGAGGGCATACTAGGGGCAGTGTATGAATTACCTTGCAAAAATACCAACCCTTGTTTTTTAACATAACCACAGTTTTTATCAAGTTCTTGACTGCTACTTGTGTTTAATAGTCTGAGTTGCACCTAAGAGGGGGGGGGGGTGAATTAGGTTCTTTAAAATTTTCTGGTTTTATCGACTGAGTTATTACTTTCTTGAAATATGATGAGGTTATGAAAGCAGTAAAGTGCAGAAAGTAAATAACACAAAGAAGTATCCTGGTTCCCTTCACACTCCGAAGGTACTCCAGTCCCCTTTCACACGAAAGAGATTTCACTATAGTTAGGATCAGTGTACAATACTTTCTAACCTATAGGTAGATCAATGACTCTTAAACACCTTTAAGATCTAAATACTAAGTGCAAGAAGAACAGTCTTCTTCAATGCACACACTTGCTTCCAACAATCCTGAACAACAAGGGGAAATAAATTCAATCTGATTTTTACAATGAGTTTGTAACAGTGTATTTAATATTGTATCAATGTTGTAATTTATCTTCTCTTTCAATGAGAATTTCCATAATTATTTAAGACTTGTTGCTCAAGAATTTTCTTTTAAAGGATATGAAAATATGCAGAAACTTTTTTATGAAAAGTGGTTTGAACTTAGATGTGGAAAGATGAAAAATATGTTAAATATTTTTGAAAGAGATGTGTTTTTGAAAATTTTGAAATATTAGGTATTTATATTACACAAACACCTCTTGAAATAAAATGCAAATCCACATAAAAATTGATGAACAATTGCCATGTTTCAATGGAAACATTTCACAGAAGATTGGTTGAAGAGATGCAATTTTTCAGAATGATTTTTCAAAAATGTTCAGGGAGCAATCGATTATACATATAGACCAATCGATTGCACCTTCACAAAAACACTTGAAATTTGAATTTTTCAACAGAGCAATCGATTGCACTAAGAAACAGAAGCAAAAATACAAAGATTTTTAAGTATGCAATCGATTGCACCAAAACACCGATCGATTGCACTAAGAAACAGAAACAAAACAGAAGTAAAATTTTGATCATGCAATCGATTGCACTTATAAAAACTTAGAAAAATTGTGTTTTAAAAAGCTTGTGTTAGTGCGAAAAAGTAATGCAAATAGTTTTTCATGGTTTGAGCAACTAGGTCTTAAATACTCAATGAAGATTTTTATTATACCTTCTGATGAAAATATTCTTCATGTCAAGTCTTTGTTTTGATACTGATGTCTTGAAGATGGTTGAACATCTTTGCCTTCTTGTCAAGCGGTTTGTCTTCATCAAAACATAAGTTGATCCTTGAGAATCTTGATTTCACATTCTCCCCCTTTTTGATGATGACAAAGCCTCCTCTTTTGTTACGAAGTTCTTTCTGACAAGTTTTCTCCCCCTCAATATATGAAGTGCTGAGAAGATCTGAATTTGTATTGAGGTTGAAGTAACCTTGTATCTGTACCTTAAGAATCAAGGAAAGAAAACAAACAACGAAAGAGTAACACCTTTCTCCCCCTTTTGACATTATCAAAAAGAAGGGAAAGATGGACAAGAGATAGATATAATAAATTGAAAGTAACATAATAACTAGCCATAAATTGAAAGGACAAATGCCAAGAGTACATAGAGAAATTGAGAGTGCAGAATTTAAAAACTACATAAAAACTGAGAGAAACATTAAAAAAAATGTAAACAATTTATGACAGGTCCATGTTGGGATCAAAAGTTTGCTGGTTCGAAAATGTTTGTTGGAGAGGTGATGGATGAGTTGGGGGACATCCGGGTTGGAAGGGTCGTATGGAGGAATGTATAGTTGAGAGTAGAGATATGAAAATTGTTGATTGATATCCCTTAGGAAATTGTTAATCCTAGTGGTTGTTGACTCTTGAATTGCATTGTATTGATTGTTTATGGAAGTGTTTAGATTTCCAAACTGTTGAGTCATGTAGTCCATCAGTTGTTGGTTACTAGGGCCATGTTGAGTTGGAGGAGGAGGAACATCATCATCTTCTTCATTCTCTTGCTCGTCATTTTTAGCCATACCTTCACCAAGATAAACAATTGTCTTTGTTTCCGGGTTATATTTGACACCCATCCTAGACTCCACATTCTTGATGGAGATTTTGTTGATGTTGGAGTCCATAAAACACATATCAAATCCTTCAAAATCTACTTCAAAATGTTCCAGAATCTTAGTGATGAACCATGCATAGGGCAAAAATTTGGATTTCTCGTTGACTGACCTCATATGGACCAGAATTAAGTGAGTCCAACTTATGTTAATTCCATTCTTGAGAGTGTACAAAGTTTTCATTTCTAAATCAGTCAAATGCAGTGGTTTCCAGCCCTTGGAAACATTATGTATACCATAAAGTAGTGAAACAGTTTATCATCCATGTTAAAAATACCTGCTGACCAATAGGTCCGGGAGGGTTCCATGCCGCCTAAGGATCTGACATGTTTTGCATGAAATTCTGCTTCAGACATTCGGCCAAGGCTCTAATAAAATTCTCTTTTGTTATATGCTTCCCAAACATATTTGTTTTCTTCATAGAGTCTCCCACCGGAGATTGGAATATCCAGAATTCTACCAATTTTCTTTGAGGTGAGAAGGATTCTTTTTCCTCTAACATATGTGACCATTCTGCCTTCTTCCATGTGTAAGTTGTTGTAGAACAATCTTGCTGGGTCCAGATAGTATGGCCCGGATGAAGAAATCAAGGATTCCAAGCCGCCTGCAATCAATGAGTTTTGAAAAGAAAAACATTCCTCATGAAAGGATGAGAGAATACCATACTTTGGTGTTTGCACAACCTTTTTCTGAAAGAATTTAGTGAATCTTTCGTGATGTTCATTGGTCAAATATTGAAGAACAAGTGGAGTCTCTGAGGATGACGAGGCTGGAGCTTTGCCTTTGCTTTGAGCTGAAATCTTTCTTTTTGAACGAGAAGCCATGAGAGATGATGAAGGTTTGTTATTTTAGGGTTTTTGAGGGATAGTGAGTTTTGTAGAGTTTTGATTTTGGGAGAGATGTGAAATTTGGTTTAAGAGGTAGGGTTTTTATAATGATTGAAGGAAGAGGGAATATGTAGATAATTAATGTGGGAGTTGAGTGGTTGATGGTAATTGAATGATTAAGGACTTTGGAAATATGTGAAATGATGGTCAAAGTCTTGAAAATAGGGCTAAGGATTAAAGATAGCATAGGTAGGTCAAAAGTGTAATGATAGGGTATATGGAAGGTTTAAAAGACCATGGACCTATTAAAAATAATGAAAAAACAGATATCACAGTAGGTGCAATCGATTGGCACAGTGGTGCAATCAATTGCACTACAAAACAGAAACGAAATAAATCAAAAGCTACAGGGTGCAATCGATTGACACAAGGATGCAATCTATTGCATGCTTAAAAATTTAAATATTTTTAGAAGACTTACAGTGAGCAATCGATTGACACAAGGTTGCAATCGATTGCATGCAGTGAAATTTGAGAAAAATACCATTTTTGAAGTTCTTTCATGATTCAACGTCAGTTTCATCCAATATTCCAAGTTCTCTTTGAATTTTGAAGAATGGTTCCTTTGCCAAAGGCTTTGTGAATATATTAGAAAGTTGATTATGAGTATCTATAAAGTTTATCTCGACATCTCCTTGAAGTACATGATCTCGTAGAAAATGATATCGTATGTCGATATGCTTGGTTCTTGAGTGCATGACCGGATTCTTTGTAATGTTGATTGCACTTGTGTTGTCACAACAAAGAGGAATGCTTCCGAGATCAAGTCCATAGTCACGAAGTTATTGCTTAAGCCAAAGTATCTGTGCATAGCAACTACCCGCTGCTATGTATTTGCTTCAACCGTACTAAGTGTTACGCATGCTTGCTTCTTGCATGCCCATAAGACTAGTGCATTTCCCAAGATGTGACATGTTCCACTTGTGCTTTTTCTATCTATTTTACAGCCTGCATAATCCACATCAAAATAGCTAATTAAATTTCAAATACTACTTTTAGGGTACCATAAGCCGACATTTGTTATTCATTTGAGATTCTTTATGATCTGCTTGACTGCCATGAAATGAGATTCCTTTGGTTTTGCTTGAAAGCGAGCAAATATGCAAACGTTGAACATGATGTCAGGGCGACTTGTTTTCAAGTATAGTAAGGAGCCAATCATGCCTCTATATTTTTTTATATCAACTGACACACCAGATTCATCTTGATCTATATATGTACTGCATCCGATAGGTGTAGACAGCGTCTTGCAATTATCCATATCAAATTTCTTCAATAATTCTTTGCAGTATTTGGATTGATTGATAAAAATCCCATTTTTGAGTTGCTTGATCTGTAGTCCTAGAAAGTAGTTCATTTTTCCCATCATAGACATTTCAAATTCTCCTTGCATCATGGATGATAATTCTTCACATAACTTTGTGTTTGTTGAACCGAAGATTATTTCATCAACATATACTTGTACCAAGAGAGTATCTTCTTTAATTTTTTTGATGAATAAAGTCTTGTCAACCTTCCCTTTGTCAAAGCCTTTGTCACATAAGAAATTGTTGAGGCGATCGTACCATGCTCTTGGTGCTTGTTCCAATCCATATAGAGCTTTCTTTAGTTTGAAGACATGAGAGGGATATTTGTAGTCTTCAAATACAAGCGGTTGCTTGACATAAACTTCTTCATTTATGAATCCATTCAAGAATGCACTTTTGACGTCCATCTGGAAAAGATGAAAATTCATAGGACATGCATAAGCCAATAAAAGTCTAATTGCTTCTAACCTTGCAATTAGAGCGAATGTTTCGTCAAAATCGATTCCTTCTTCTTGGTTGTATCCTTGTGCGACCAATCTTGCTTTATTTCGAACTATTATTCCATTTTCATCAAGTTTGTTTTTGAAGACTCATCTTGCTCCTATGATGTGCTTGTTGTTTGGTCTGGGGACAAGACTCCAAACTTGATTTCTTTCAAACTGGTTTAGTTCTTCTTGCATAACTATTATCCATGGATCATCGCCTAAGGCTTCATCGATTTTGGGTGGTTCAATTTGCGAAAAAATGCCATGTTCAGACAAGCATCCTTGAGATTTAATATTGTTGCAACACCTTGACTAATATCACCAATGATTTTGTCGGTCGGGTGATCTCTATGAGTCCTCCATTCTTTAGGTAGATCATTATGTTCTTCATTGTTTTGTGAATTATCTTGTTGTTGTTTTGGTTGATCACTTAGAATATCATTGAGAGCATCATCTTGAGAGGTTTCTACTACATCATCATCATCATCAACAATAATATTATCCTCCTTGGAGGGGTTAGATTCATCAAAAGAGACATGCATAGATTCTTCAATAGTTAAAGTTCTTTTGTTAAAAATTCTAAATTCCTTACTAGAGAGAGAGAGTAGACGAGAAAAATACCTTCATCGGATTTCTCGTCAAACTTACCGAGGTTATCTTTGTCATTGTTCAAGACAAAGCATTTACACCCAAAGATGTGAAAGAATGATATGTTTGGTTTTCTCCCTTTAAAGAGTTCATAGGGGGTTTTCTTGAGAATGGGTATGATGTTGACACAATTACTTACAAAACACGTCGTGCTTACCGCATCTGCCCAAAAATATTTAAGAAGGTTTGAGTCGCTCAACATAGTTCTTGCAAGTTCTACCAACGTCCGATTCTTTCTTTCTACGACACCATTTTGTTGAGGATGTTCTTGGTGCAGAGAAGTTGTGTGAGATTCCATTTTCTTTGCAAAATTCTTCAAATAATGCGTTCTGGAACTCTCCACCATGGTCACTTCTAATGGAGACAATTGAGAGTGACTTCTCATTCTGAATTTGTTTTGTATACTTCTTGAATGCCTTGAAAGCTTCACTTTTTTCACTAAGAAGAAAGTCCATGTATATCTAGAGAATTCATCAACAATTACTAATGCATAAACATTACCTCCAAAACTTTTTGTTCTTGATGGTCCAAAGAGATCCATGTGTAACAATTGTAGTAGCCTTGTTGTGGACACCACATTCTTGGATATGAAAGTTGATTTGGTATGTTTCCCTTTTTCGCATGCGCCACACAATCTATCTTTGATGAATTTGATCTTTGGAAGACCAACAACTAAGTCATGTTTGATCAATTTGTTCAGATGCTCCATATGAATGTGAGCAAATGTTTTGTGCCATAACCAAGAGTCGTTGTTGTTCGCCATAAGACACTTAACCTTCAAAGACATGTTATCAAGGGAAATCATAAAAATGTTGTTAATTCTATTACCTTTTAACATTACCTCATGAGTGACTTTGTTTTCTATCAAACATGCATCTTTAGTGAAGTTGATTCTAAAACCTCTATCACAAAGTTGGCTAATGCTAAGTAGATTATGCTTTAGGCCTTCTACATACATGACATCTTTTATGGTTGTGAAAGGTGGTGCACCAATGCTGCCTACGCCAAGGATCCTTCCTTTGTTGTTATCACCATATGTTACGAATCCTTTGGCCTTAAGCGTTAAATGTGAAAATTTTGTAAGGTCACCCGTCATATGCCTTGAACACCCACTATCAAGATACCATTGATATGAAGAGGTCTTCAAGCATACCTACAAAACAAGTTTAATTTTCATTAGGTACCCAAATTTCCTTGGGTCCTTCATAGTTAGTGCCTTTCTTGACCCACACATAATGCCCCTTTGCAACACTGAAGTTTCTTACATAACAGGCATTAGGTGTATGTCCTTTGATACCATAATAAAAACAGGTGGGCTCAAAATTGCTTTTGTATCTAGGAGGATAAGACTTTTTCTTACTAGATACTTTCTTCTTGGGGTATTGATGAACCATTTTAGGCTTGACCACTTTCTCTTTAAGAGTTTGTTTACTAGCTTTAACAAAGATGGTTTTGTTGGACCTTGGTTTAGAAAATTTTGAGTAACCAAGTTCACTTTTATCATTTGAGAATCATTGTTGACTAAGAACAACCTCTAATCCAATCTGTCCTTTTTCATACCTTTCAAGGACTATTTTTAATTGGACAATTTGAAATGAAAGTGACTCACACTTTGTACATACAAAATTATGTTTTTGATCACTAATTAATTTTGTTTTTCATCTTTGAAATTATTTTCCATTATCTCAATCCGTTTTTCTAAAGTTGAGATTTGATTATTTTGTGATGAAATAGTTTTGTATAGAACTTTGCATTCACCCAGAAGTCCATCAATTTCCCCTTGAGCATCATTATCATAAATTGAAAAATTATAACTAACCTTGTCGTCTTCATCGTCAGAATGATGTGAGGCCATTAGTGCTAGATTTGTGCTTTGATCACTATCTGATGAGGAACTTATCTCGTTATCCTCCCATGCTACGTAAGCCTTATTTTTCTTGAAACCCTTTTTGCTTTTATAGGTATCATTCTTGGAGAGTTTGGGATAGTTTAATTTGATGTGTCCTTGTTTTCCACATTCATAGCATTTGACATCTTGTGTGGATGTTGACGCCTCCTTCTCTTTGTTCTTTGAAAACTTCTTCCTTTTCATATAGTCAAAATTTCCAATATTATTTTTAGAACCAAAATATTTTCTTAACCTTTTTACGAGAAGCATGAAGTTTTCCTCTTCAATCGGATCATCTTCCTTTTCTATTTCTTTGGAATCAACCTTTAATGCGATGCTTTTAGATTTCTTCTCTTGATTCTCATGTTTTTCCAATCGCCCAAGTTTCGTCTCATATTCTTGAAGTTTTCCAAATAGTGTAGCAGATGTCATCGTGGATAGACTTTTCTTTTCAGAAATTGTTGTCACCTTGGGCTGTCATTCTCTGAACAAGGATCTAAGCACTTTAAGGTTTAATTCATTGTTAGTTAATGTCTTACCAAGTGCTCTGAGATGATTTGTCAAGTGCACAAATCTTTTCTGTAGATCAAGAATTGATTCTCCTGGCTGCATTCTGAATAGCTCGTATTCTTGACTCAACGTGTTCAATCTCGATCTTTTAACTTCAGTGGTTCCTTCATGGGTTTCCACTAAAGTATCCCAGATTTCTTTTACTGATGTACATGTTGAGACACGAAAGAATTCTTCCACGCTTAGTGCACTTTGCAGAAGATTAATTGCCTTTTTGTCATATAGAACCTTTTTCTTATCATCGTCATCCCATGAGCCTTTAGGTTTTGTTGATCCAACACCATTAACGACCGTTGTAGGAACGAAGGGACCATTTTGGATAGCATCCCATATTTCATCTACTTGTGCTTCTAAGTGAGCCTTCATGCGAATCTTCCAGAAGTCAAAGTATTCACCACAAAACAGTGGAGGCTTGTTGCTACTACCACTGTCTTTAAACACACCTTTGTTGTTTGCGGAAGCCATACTGGATCGAATAGGAACAGGTTACCTAAACCTGCTCTGATGCCAATTGATAGTCTGAGTTGCACCTAAGGGGGTGGTGAATTAGGTTCTTTGAAATTTTCTGGTTTTATCGACTGAATTATTACTTTCTTGAGATATGATGAGGTTATGAAAGCAGTAAAGTGCAGAAAGTAAATAACACATAGAAGTATCCTGGTTCCCTTCACATTCTGAAGGTACTCCAGTCCCCTTTCACACAAAAGAGATTTTACTATAGTTAGGATCATTTTACAATACTTTCTAACCTATAGGTAGATCAAAGGCTCTTAAACACCTTTAAGATGTAAATACTAAGTGCAAGAAGAACAATCCTCTTCAATGCACACACTTGCTTTCAACAATCCTGAACAGCAAGGGAAAATAAATTCAATCTGATTTTTACAATGAGTTTGTAACAGTGTATTCAATGTTGTATCAATGTTGTGATTGGTCTTCTATTTCAATGATAATTTTCACAATTATCTAAGACTTGTTGCTCAAGAATTTTCTTTCAAAGGATATGAAAATATGCAGAAAATTCTTTATGAAAAGTGGTTTGAACTTAGATGTGGAAAGATGAAAAATATGTTAAATATTTTTGAAAGAGAATTGAAAGAGATGTGTTTTTGAAAATTTTGAAATATTAGGTATTTATATTGCACAAACACCTCTTGAAATAAAATGTAAATCCTCAGAAAAATTGATGAACAATTGCCATGTTTCAATGGAAACATTTCACAGAAGATTGGTTGAAGAGATACAATTTTTCAGAATAATTTTTCAAAAACGTTCAGGGAGCAATCAATTGCACATATAGACCAATCGATTGCACCTTCACAAAAACACTTGAAATTTGAATTTTTCAACAGAGCAATCGATTGCACCAAAGCACCAATCGATTGCACTAAGAAACAAAAGCAAAAATACAAAGATTTTTAAGTATGCAATCGATTGCACCAAAGCACCAATCGATTGCACTAAGAAACAAAAGCAAAACATAAGTAAAATTTTGATCATGCAATCGATTGCTCTAAGAGTGCAATTGATTGCACTTACAAAAACTTAGAAAAATTCTGTTTTAAAAAGCTTGTGTTAGTGCGAAAAATAATGTAAATAGTTTTTCATGGTTTGAGCAACTAGGTCTTAAATACTTGATGAAGATTTCATTATACCTTCTGATGAAAACATTCTTCATGTCAAGTATTTGTTCTGATACTAATGTCTTGAAGATGGTTGAACATCTTTGCCTTCTTGTCAAGCAGTTTGTCTTCATCAAAACATAAGTTGATCTTTGAGAATCTTGATTTTACAGTGTTTACTCCTAAAGCCTTAATGAGAAAACCTTTGAAATCATAATCAAGTTACTATGTCCATAGGCAATCAATTTAAAATCAAGCATTGAAAATAATTTCAGCAATATTCAAGTGCAACAGGGTAATCCTAGTCCTAGGAATTATCTAGTGAGGCATTATCGATCAAATTGTATTAACAATGGTTTTTCCGACCTAAAGTTAACCGTAAAACTAAATCAATTTGTCCGATTGAAAAAGTTATAAAATCATTGAACGATAAAACTTGATTAAATAAAATAAGTGCTTATGTCATAAACAAGAAAATAATATCAATACAATAGCAATTCAGGGACACCCTCTAGCATTGGAGGGTTTAGCTGCTCATAGTAACAAAAGTAAATTCAACAATTAGATTTAATATTACAAGAGTGTTTGGGGATTACTTTGATCTTTAATTGCTCCCGCCCTTGAAAATCTTCCGTTCTCCCTTTGCTATTGATCTCTCAATCCTTCTTGTCAAAACCTTTTCTTCTCTCTAAGTGCAAAAGTAAAAAAAATGCCTTTTCCTTTGTCCAAATGTATCTTAAATACTAACAGATCCACTACAGAAGTCAGGAAATTATGAAAATACCCTCAGGAGTCAAAACAGACAAAAATAATAGTAAATTGGGGAATGACATGCCCAAGCCAACACGGGCCGTGTCAGCTGACACGGGCAGCCGTGTTGACTTCCTATTCCACTGATCCAAAAATTCCTTGTGCCAGACTTGCTGACATGGACCGTGTCAGTTGACACGGGCACCCGTGTCAGCCCCCTGCTTTCTCCTCCAATACGACGTTCTGGCTGCTCTCCTGACATGGTCCGTGTCAGGTGATATGGGTGGCCATGTCAGTCCATTACAATGCTTGAAAAACTCCTCCGACTTTTCCTAAATCTTCTATTTCTTTGCTCGAGTCTTTTACCTTTCTTCATATGGACCTGAAATCATCAAGACCACTACCACACGCATAAAATGCACTAAATGTAACAAAATCACTAGAAAAAGATAAAACTCGAGGAAAACTTAAAAATAGTAAATATCACTCAAAAACAGTAAAAAGACTAACATAAACATTATCAATTCGTGGATTAGATGTCGAATAAGTGCGGGAAACAACATAGAAATGGTGACTGATCACAACCCCAAACTTAGCTCATTGCTTGTCCTCAAGCAATGCTTTGAGAGATCATTCAAGTTCACCCCAATTTTGAAACTAATTTACCACAAGACTGTCGATGTCTTTCGCAACTCTTGTTTAACTTTTCCGTTATATATCCGGCTTCCCTATCTGAACTCTTTGCTGCACTTCCACATCAAAGCATTTCTTTACTTGTCGGCTTTTCACATCCTCACCAATGTCTCTCCTGGTTACAGTGTTTACACTCAAAGCAGATTATGTAAAATCAACCTATAAACTTGAATACCATATATCTTAATAACACACACACACACACACACACACACACACACACACACACACACACACACACACACACACACACACACACACACACACACACACACACACACCTTTTGAGGTCTTTTATGGTTGTAATGGGGTTAAGGGTCATGGTGGGATAAACAAAAAAAAGAAAAACAAAGGGATATGGTTCAGAGTCGGTGTCATCAGTTTCTCTGTGTAATTTGTATTGCTTAGGGGCACTCAATACCTTTTTGTTGGACTTGATTAGTTCTTACTCAAATGCTTTTCTTGAGCATAAATTCTTGATTTTTTAAAATAACTATTTTCTTTCTGTTTCTAAGTAGGTGCTTCATCATTCTTCTTATTTTTTCTTTCTTTCTTCTATTTATTTTTGTCTTTTTCTTGCACCTACTTAATTCCTTTTTGGTACTACTACCCCAAACTTAGAATTTTTCACAGATTATGCTGTAATACCTATATGAACAGGGTGAGGAAAATATTTAGGCTACAGGTTCACATGACAGGGGTATAAACAAACAAAAGGGGAAAAAGCTCAACATGGGTTAGCAAAGGATAAAACATAAGGTTGGCTAGACAGGCTCTGGGTTAACACGAAAAAATTGCCCCGATGCATATAAGTGTGTGGTGAAATTTAAACAGTTAGTATGCAAGCTCAGAATGATAGAGACATACCTGTATCCCTCTCATGTTGATAAAAGTGTATGGCTTTTTGTTTCTCACCCTGTTTTTGTCTAGCTCGACAGGTTCCAAAATGCTTCTCAGTATGGTGAAAATTCCTATCCAGCTTGGGTCCACAGTATACGAAACGGTCCGGTGTCACAGAGTTGCGTCCAACATAATACTCAACAGTGTCAACCTATTAGGGATTTTTAGAGAACACATTTGGGTTGCATCTCCTCATCCACTAGTACCTGTCCCTTTTCTTAAATAATATCCACCTACGAATCTGTAACCAACACAATATAAACATACCAAAATCAAAGTAACTATGAATAACAATTAATGAAAATAACAGAAACAAATAAAAATACTGAAAATCAACAAAAGAACCCCCCCCCCCCCCCCACACACACACACACACTTGAACCAAATATTGACCTCAATGTTTTAGGATAAGTGCGAAAGAGAAACTCACAGAGCCTCACTACAGAGGAGGGAAGCACAACATCAGCTGTTGCATCATGGCATGCATGTCATCCATGTTCGCTCCTTGACGAGCTTGTTATTCTCCCTGTCTGGCTTGATCCACTCGGAGATACCCTATTTCACCATGCACTCGCGACTAGTTATCTTCGGTTACAGATGATGTTCCAGTTCCTACATAGGTGGGTCCCTCCTGAGACAGAACAAACTGCTCATGGTCTGGGTCATCTTCCTCTTCATGTTCACCTGCAGACATCGGATCAACATGGTAATCGTCCTCATCTTGGACGGTACTATCATAAATCCAGTTATTAAGATCAGTTATACTTACTATATCAGGATCAGGGAAGGAAATAACAAACTTGTTGAGACTCATCACAACATAATGAGTAGGGCAACAAAAATCATGCCCTGTTGGACAAGGACAACCATATCTAGTCTAGTTTTACCTGTTACGGGTACATCAACCAATGCGACAGGATCATAGCCAAAATGCTCAGCTATTTGCGTTATCATTCCACCGACAAATAATCCTCCCTGTGCTGCCCTGCCTACTCAGCCCAGATAATCCACTACAAAAGCAACCACACTTACCATCTCGAAGTTTGCCATAACATAAAGGAAGAATAACTCCCTTTGAGTAGCACCCCCGGTACTGTCTCCCCTACTGAATAGAGTGTATGCCAAGCCTTTTTGCGCATACCTGAAACAAGGATTCTGAATCCCTGACGCCTTGGCACACTTTGAGATATAATCAGACTTACCAGTAATGGTCGTCCAAAATGCTTTCGCATCAAAAGTATCTGGGACAGCTCCATGGCCATAGAGGGGGAGTCAAAGGATGCCTCCTAACTCTTCAACATTGAGCTCATGATCAGAATTAAACAGCCAAAATTTCATTGAGCCATAAAAATATCGCATTGTTCCTGTCCATCTTTTCTTCAAGTGAAAGTCAATAATACTTAAAAACTCCAACGTTATGCGCTCATACGTCGAAGCTTCTAAATGCATAAATTTTAACATACCAAGACTATGAAACATGCGATCAATTTCAATATTCAAACCTAGCTCAGAAAGAGTTTTGTTACACATGTACCTGGTCGACATAATTTTACACTTGACGTGGCATGCGTATCGTTTTTCATGGTCGGGGTTGTCGAATATGATGTCGTGCGTGTTCAGCGTCTGAATGGCTCGTTTCCTTGGCCTTGAAGTTTCGGTCTCTGATTGTTTTTCTTTAACTACACGTATGGGAGGCATTCTGATTCTTGTACCTAAAACACAGAGAAGATCACGAAAAACAAATTATAGAGTTAGGGGATAAAATTTGCAAAACGGTGTAGAGGACAAAGAGTGGAACAACTTTTATGAAGGTGGGATGGTGTTTTGGTCTATGGATTGTGTAAAAATCGAAGCTTTTTGTGGTATGGTTATGGAGGTTTTGGAGGATTTTAGAAGAATGGAGGTAGAAGATGAAGAATGATGGGAAATAATGATAAAAAATCTGAAATGATGAGGGAGATTGGGGTTTAATTGGGTAATGAAGAGGTGGGATTCGTGTGGGCCCACCAAATCAAAAGAAAAAATTTTTGAAAAATTTTGTTCAGCATGCGTGACACAGGTGACCGTGTCAGGATGTTATTTTGCTTCGTTCCTCCGTGTTCCAAAAAGACCATCCCCAGTAGGCCTGATATGGGCCGTGTCAGCTGACACGGGCAGTCGTGTCACCCTACTGGAATCCTTCCTCTCTCCACTTTTTCCCATTAATTTTCATGGCCTAATACGGGTCGTGTCAGCTGACATGGGTGGCCGTGTTAGGTCCCTGTTTTCACACAATTTTTCCCTTTTTTCGCCCGTTTTTCGATTTTTCTCAAGTACGCTTGATTTTTCATTTGTATGCTCAAACTTCCTGCTCTTTGGGGCAACTTCCTCTATTGTGAGTGCTCTGTATAGACCTAACAAACCTACAAAAACAAAAACAAAAAAAAAGCGTTAGACATAAACGTGTGGGTTGCCTCCCACGAAGCACTTCATTTAACGTCGCATGGCTCGACGATCGTTCATCTTATCAGGTAAGATGAACATCTTCAATATGACCACCCTCTTGGCCTTGGTAGTAAGGTTTAAGCCTCTGTCTGTTGACCTTGAAGGTGTCTCCATTAGCTTTATTTTTTAGTTCAATGCGGAAACACCTTATGCACAATAAACAGTCTTGACCATCTTGACCGTAGCTTTCCGGGGAACAACTTCAACCTAGAACTAAACAGCAAAACTAATTGTCCCTCCCAAAATTCCTTTTTCTGAATCTTCTGAACATGCCAAGTTTTTGTTTTTTCTTTATAAATCTTGGCATTCTCATATGCCTGATTCCTAAACTCTTCCAACTCGTGGAGTTGAAGAGTTCGGGATTCACCAGCTTTCAAAAGATCACAGTTCAGGAACTTGGAAGCCCAAAAGGCCTTGTTCTCGAGTTCGAGCGGCAAATGACATGACTTACCATAGACTAATTGAAAAGGGGACATACCTATAGGTGTTTTGAACGTTGTTCTATATGTCCACAATGCGTCATCCAACTTAACTGACCAATCTTTCTGAGAAGCACTAACAGTCTTTTCAAGAATTTGTTTTATTTATCTGTTAGAAACTTCAACTTGTCTGCAGATGATACAGACTGGCAATCTTATGCTTTACATTATACTTCCTCAACACGTTTTCCATCAACTTATTCAAAAAATGAGTTTCTTCATCGCTGATTAAAGCTCTCGGTACTCCAAACCTAGAGAAGATGTTGTGCTTAAGGAAGTGCACCACTACTTTAGCATCATTTGTGGGTAGCACTACAACTTCCACCCACTTGGATACATAGTCGACAACGACCAGAATATAGTTTTTGCCAAAGGATGGTGGGAAAGGTCCCATGAAGTCTATACCCCATACGTCAAATAATTCTAACTCTAACATAGTATTCTGAGGCATCTGGTTCCTTCGGGAAATGTTACCTATTCTTTGGCACCTGTCACATTCTCGGACGATATGATGAGCATCCTTGAATAAGGTAGGCCAATACAACCCTGACTGGAGGTCCTTTATAGTTGTCATGTCTCCACTAAAATGTCCTCCATACTCAGAATCATGACATGCTTTCAGTATGTCTCTTTGCTCCTTTTCCGGAATACATCTTCTGATTAAACCATTCACTCCCCTTTTGTAGAGGAATAGGTCATCCCATAGATACAACCTGCAATCATATAGAAACTTTTTCTTTTAGTCAGCGTTAAAATCACCAGGTATCACTCCACCTACCAAGTAGTGTGCATAGTCGGTAAACCATGGAACACCAGTAATAGCCAGGATTTGCTCATCTGCAAATGTGTCCCGAATTGGATGCTCTTGTTCAGTTTCCTCTATTGGGGATATGCGGGACAAGTGATTTAAAACAGTATTCTCACAACCCTTTTTATCTCTAATTTCAAGATCAAATTCCTGAAGAAGGAGGATCCACCTCAAAAGGCAAGGCTTTGATTCCTGCTTGGTAAACAAATACTTCAACGTAGCATGGTCAGTATAAACAATAATTTTGGAAACAAGTAGATATGACCTGAATTTATCAAAATCATATACTACGGCCAACAACTCTTTTTCGGTAGTTGCGTGATTCATTTGGGTCGGATTAAGGACATGACTAGCATAAAAAATGACATGCAACAATTTATCCCTTCTTTTTCCTAAGATAGCCCCGACAGCAATGTCACTAGCATCACACATTATTTCAAAGGGTAGTGACCAATCAGGGGCTATCACTATAGGTGCAGAAATTAACTTACTCTTCTGAGTCTCAAAAGCCACCTTGCACTTATCATCAAAATTAAAGAGTTTGTCTTTGACAAGCAAATCCGTCAAGGGTTTGGCAACTTTTGAGAAATCTCTGATGAACCTGTGATAGAAACCTGCATGTCCTAAGAAACTTCTAATCCCTTTTTCATTCACTAGGGGTGTGAGATTAGCTATCACTTTCACTTTTGCTTTGTCCACTTCAATCCCCTTGTGAGAGATCTTATGTTCAAGCATTATACCTTTCTGCACCATAAAATGACATTTCTCCCAATTGAGAATGAGGTTAGCTTCATGGCATCTTTTCAAAACAAGATACAAGTTCGTTAGACAAGTATCAAATGAAGAACCAAAATCATCCATAAACACCTCCATATGCTTTTCAAGCATGTCGGCGAATATAGATGTCATACATCTCTGAAATGTAGCGGGAGCATTACATAGCCCAAATGACATCCTTCTATATGCAAAGATATCATAAGAGCATGTAAACACGATCTTCTCCTGATCTTCCGAGGCTACATCAATTTTATTATACCCCGAGTAACCATCCAAAAAGCAGTAGCACTCATGATCTGCAATTCTTTCCAACATCTGGTCAATGAAAGGGAGAGGACAATGATATTTTCTTGTTGCGGTGTTGAGCCTCATGTAATTAATACGCACTATCCAACCTATTACAGTTCAAGTGGGGATCAATTCATTCTTCTCATTTAGAATCACCATTGTTCTTCCCTTCTTTGGTACCACATGCACCAGACATACCCAAGCACTATCGGAAATAGGGTAAATTAACCCAGCATCCAACAGTTTAACTACCTTTTTCCTTATAACTCCCTTCATTGCTAGATTTAATCTTCTTTGGGGTTGGAACACTGGTTTGTGATTGTCCTCCATCAGTATCTTATGCATGCATACTGTGGGGCTAATTTCTTTCAAATCTCCAATGGTCCATCCCATAGCGCTATTGTATTTCTTAAGTACATGTACCAATTTTCCTCTTCTTTTTCTTTCAGCCCATAATTAATTATAGCATGACACTTGGTTCCAGAATCCAAAAACACATATTTCATATTTTCAGGTAATTGTTTTAGTTCAAAATTTGTACCTGTTTTGCTTTCCTTTTCAATCTCAGTTTCTGGTGAAGCACTCAAATCTTCCCACCGGTGTGGTTTGGACTTCAACCAAGGTGGTTGAGCATTCAACATCGCAAGAACTTCTTTCTCTCTTTTGTCCTTGTTATCCTCCATATCTTGGGCTGATAAGCTAAGAACTCTTTTCAAAGGTGACTTAGGGATTTGACTGTGAATAGCTTTAACGACCATGCTATCTATAACCTCCACAGTGTGACTTGTCCCTATATCCTCTTTGTGCTTCATGGTACCCCTCACATCAATTTTCAGCTCTTCATCATAAACTTTGAGGGTCATAATGCCTCCCTTAATATCTATCATACATCTTCCTGTTTCTAAGAATGGTCTCCCCAAAATTAGAGGGATATCCTCATCTTCGGGCATCTCCAAAATCACAAAATCAACAGGAAACATACATTTATCAATTTTTAATAGAACATATTCAACTACCCCATAAGGCCTCTTAACTGAATGATCTGCAAATTGGAGTGTCATCCTAGTATCTTGAACACTTCCTATTCCCAGCTTCCTGTATATAGACAATGGCATAAGACTCGCACTAGCCCCTAAATCAATAAGCGCTTTTTTAAATGATTTATCTCCAATTGTGCACGGAATGGTAACTGATCCTCTATCTGGCTTCTTCACTAGAATCTTCATACCCTGCAAAATAGCACTACAAGTTTCAGTTAGAATAATAGGTTCAGTGTCAATGGTGCGCTTTTTAGAGATGATGTCCTTCATGTATTTAGCATATATAGGCATCTGCTCAAGTGCCTCGGCAAATGGGATGTTGGATTTCTAACTTTCTGAATATCTCATGAAACTTCTCAAAGTTTTTCTCATGCTGATCTTTTCTCTTGTTTCTTGTTGGGAAAGGAAGCTTAATGACGGGTTTTGGTTCAATGGGTTTTTCCTTCACAACCAGCTTTTGAATATGTTCTTCCTTGGTGGGGGTTTTAGTTTCTAAGATTTCTAAATCTACCTCAAGTAATTGGTCCTCTTCCTCAGATTTCTCTCCAGACACTTCAACCCTATTCCTACTTCTGGTTGTTACGACATTCACATTATTATGATCTATTGGATTTGTCACTGTTGCACTAGGTAGGTCACCTTGTGCTTGAGAATTTGTTACCTGCTGTGCTATCTGACCCATTTGAAGCTCCAAATTCTTAATAAAAGCATTAGTGTTCCTCTGATTATTTATGGTCTCTTCTTGGAACTGGATACTTTGAGCGACCATCTTTTTATGGCAATTTCCTAATCCTCTTTCGTTGGAGCTTGTGGTTGATATTGTGGCTGAGGTTGTTGATATTGTTGTTGATATGGTGGTTGTTGTTGTTGTTGAAGTCGGTACTGTTGTTGCTGTGATTGATTTGGGTACTGAGTAGGTCCTTGTTTCTGTGCATTCCCTTGTTGGTCTTTTCAGGAGAAGTTTGGATGATTCTTCTAGCCTAGTTTGTAAGTATTAGAATAAGGGTTGTTCTGCTTCAAGAAATTAATTTCTTCACTTTGTTGACCCGTGGCTACATAATGCATAGAAAATTGAGGACCCCCCACAAATCTCACAACTAATAGCTTGTAACGGTTGAATTTGTGCTACAGTTTGGATACTTATATTCATAGCTTTCAGCATCCTCTCAACTTCAATAGTGATTTAATCTTCCATCTACACCACTTGATTAGCAAGTTTAAAATCAATCACCCCTTCAGGCTTGCTCACACTTCGATCATACAATCCAGGTGTTCATTTACAGCAATGGATTTAATAATCTTTTTGATACAAGTGGCTGTTGTAAATTTGGAAGAGCCACCAGAAGTTGTATCAATAAGTTGTTTTGTCTTCATTCTCAGGCCATTTACAAACATCTGCTTTTGTTCTGTTTGGTCCATGTTATGTGTGGGACAAGCAACCAATAACCTCTTAAACCTATTGTATGCATCACCAAGTGACTCTCCTTCCTTCTGTTTAAAATTCACAATATCACACCTTTTTCGAATATAAACAGAAGCGGGAAAGTACTCACTCAAGAAAGTTGTCTCCATCTCCTCCCAAGTAGTAATACTCCCTACAGGTAAAGAATAGAACTACATTTCGGCAACTTCGAAAAGAGTGAATGGAAACATACGTAACTTTTTAGCTTCTTCTGAGTGCCCCATAATTTTCAATGTTGTGCTCATCGTAAGAAACCTCTGTAAATGCTTATTTTCTTCTTCATTGATTTTTCCAGTAAAAGGTCTCTTTTCGAGTTGAAGGATTATTGTCGAGTGCAGTTGGAAGTTTGCTACATTAACCGGTTGATTCATAATGGTCAATTGACCTGCTAGAGCATTTGCTCCTCCATAATCACCCAGAAGTCTTTCTGCTGGTGGAAGTCTAACCATTCTCACTCCTTCTGGCTGTGTTGGACTCTGAATCAGAATGCTCAAAATGAACCAAAATTTCTTCATCTGAATTTTCCAGTCTTGCTTGTTTTGCTTGACGGTGTCTCGCGTATAGTGATCTTTCAGGTTCTACGTCGAAAAGAAACTCAGCCGAGGGCTTTCCTCGCATACACAGATTAGACAAATATTAGTAAAAAAAAAAAATCTAAAAACGAACAAAAATAAAATTTTATTCGTAGAGCAACAAAATTTCAATTGAATAAAATTTAGCTTATATTTGGCAGTCCCCGACAACGGTGCCAAAAACTTGATTGGAAAAATAGCATGTGTACTATTTTGCCAATTGTAGTTAAAGTAAGGGAGTTATCCCTAATATTGATCTCGAGGACTGCGTAGGCAAGATAAACATAATTTGTATTCAATCAAACAAAACTCAATTGAGGGTTTTTAAATTTGATTTGAAAATACTAAAAGACAATGTTTCAAATAAGGCAAACTAATGAATAAGGTTTAACAAGATATGAGGGCATACTAGGGGCAGTGTATGAATTGCCTTGCAAAAAGATCAACCCTTGTTTCTTAACATAACAACAATTTTTATCAAGTTCTTGACTGCTACTTGTGTTTATTCCTAAAGCCTTAGTTAGAAAACCTTTGAAATCATAATCAAGTTACTATGTCCATAGGCAATCAATTTGAAATCAAGCATTAAAAATAGTTTCAGCAGTATTCAAGTGCAACAGGGTAATCCTAGTCCTAGGAATTATCTACTGAGGCATTATCGACCAAATTGTATTAACAATGGTTTTCCAACCTAAGGTTAACCGTAAAACTAAATCAATTTGTCCGATTGAAAAAGTTATAAAATCATTAAACGATAAAACTTGATTAAATAAAATAAGTGCTTATGTCATAAACAAGGAAACAATATCAATACAATAGCAATTCAGGGACACCCCCTAACATTGAGGGGTTTAGCCGCTCGTAGTAACAAAAGTAAATTCAACAATTAGATTTAATATTACAAGGGTCCTTAGGGATTACTTTGATCTTCAATTGCTTCTGCCCTTGAAAATCTTTTGTTCTCCCTTTGCTATTGATCTCTCAATCCTTCTTGTCAAAACCTTTTCTTCTCTCTAAGTGCAAAAGTCAAAAAGTGCCTTTTCCTTTGTCCAAATGTATCTTAAATACTAACAGATCCAATACAGAAGTCAGGAAATTCCGAAAATATACTCAGGGGTTAAAACAGACAAAAATAATAGGAAATTGGAGAATGACACGCCCAAGCCAACACGGGTCGTGTCAGATGACACAGGCAGCCGCGTTGGCTCCCTATTCCACTGATCCAAAAATTCCTTGTGCTAGACTTGCTGACACGGGCACCCGTGTCAGTCCCCTGCTTTCTCTTCTAACACGACCTTCTGGCTGCTCTCTTGACATGGAAACTCCTCTGACTTTTCCCGAATCTCCTATTTCTTCGCCCGAGTCTCTTACCTTTCTTCATATGGACCTGAAATCATCAAGACCACTACCACACGCGTAAAATGCACTAAATGTAACAAAATCACTAGAAAAACATAAAACTCGAGAAAAACATAAAAATAGTAAATATCACTCAAAAACCGTAAAAATACTAACATAAACATTACCGATTTGTGGATTAGATGTCGAATAAGTGCGGGAAACAACATAGAAATGGTGACTGATCAGTTACCTTTGATTAATCAACAAAAGTTTGTGACTAAGATGAGACTGTTCTCTTTTTCTTTTCGTGTGGCACGATTCTTGGAGAATGATCTATATATCATTTCTCTATCGTGTTTTAGCATAAATGTTGTGATTGAACGACCACCTATAGGATGACCTTCCTCATAGATCGTGCTACAATGGCTTAGCGCTAAAGTAGACCCGATTCAAAAAGCGATCATCCGATCATTAACATTTAACAACTAACAATTGACTTTAATTTTTGTCATTATTTCTTGCTTTTTCTTTCTCTCCATATATCATTTTTCATATTATCATTGTTCATATTTCATCTTGACATTTCCATCTTGACATTTTCATCTTATTCAAAAAAACACAAAAAAAAAAACATGAAAAAACTATTGAAACCCTAAAATACTTTCAAGTGGTGGATTGTGGTTACTATCTTTGGGCATTAGGGATTTGAGACACTGAACAGAAACCCTAGCAAAGGAGTTGTAGATTGTAGTTATCTCTTTTCTCTCTTACTTTAGCTTAGGACACTTGTACACATACGACTTTCTCTTGAGCTACCTGACAATGATACCCTTTATTTCTCGCATCAATACTCCCTTGCATTTTTCATGTTCCCTTAGAATCTCCTAGTCCAACTTAATGTTTGATTAAGATTGGAGTAGGATAGATTTAGGTTCTTAATCTTTGCATGACAACATTAAGATATAAGTTCCTCTGACATCCCAACTTTATGACCATCATTGTATGACAACATTTAGGATTCAGTCTCCCATAGATTTTTCTTTCTTTTTGCAACCAAAATATTTTCTTAATCTAAATCCAAAGGAAGTGATCTACTCTTTTGACTTTATATCATAGCTTAGTTTAGCCAAGCCTTACCTTTCCCTTTTGATCTTGTTAGAGTCATTAGTCTTTCAACCTAGCCTTAGGTTAGAGTTTCTCAACTCTATGTGAGTGTCATTGTTATAGGCACTTACTTCCCCTTTTCACCTTATTAAAGTCTTTAACTTTCCCATCCTAGCCTTAGGATTAAAGTTTGTTAACTCTGGGAATGCTATTGCTATGGACACTCACTTTCACTTTGGACCTTGTTAGAGTCCTTCCCTTTTATCCTAGCCTTAGTATTAGAGTTTCTTAACTCTATGTAAGTGTAATTGCTATGAACACTTACCTCCCTCCTTGGATCCTCGATCACTATCAAGTGTTCCTCACCCTAGTTAGGTGAACTACGAATGCTCCAATTCTATCCTTGTTAGGATACGTAGGCATAAGACCGTGAAGTCTTGGCGAACATACTTAGTAAAACCCATAGGTCATTCCCAAACAATAGAAAACATAACCATAACACAAATACAAATAAAAGGTTCCTATAGAGTACTACAGATACTTAGGGTGCTACTATTTTCCCTTAGTATAACCAACCCCCGAACCTTAGATCTCTTAGCTTTGTTGTTACATTGTGCAATTAGGAATTTTTTTTTGATATTTTCCCTTTCCTTTGGATAAATAAAAGTTCGGTGGTGAACTTAAAATATTTGTGATTCAAGTTAATATAATAGTTTGATATCTGATTCTCACTACAACAGAAATGACGACTTTACTAGAGACTGTTACGGTAACTTCCTTAAGAGGGTTAAGCCTATCTTATTTGTATTTGTGTTTTTTTTTGCTAATTTGCATACTTGTATATTTGTATATATTTGTATTGCTTGGGTTTTTCTGCGTGTAGGGTTGTGACCTTTTGTGTGGTGAGATAATTCCTAAACCCGGACTTGAGTGCACTTATGATAGGATGGGTGGTATAGTCGAGAAGACTTCGAGGGAGTAATCCCGAAGAAGTCGACTTGAGATCCCCCGCTCAGTGAAGGCTCTTTTGATGGTAGTATTGTTGAACGAGTAATCGTGAATACATTACTACTTTCGACCTAGGAGCCCATGACACTGAGGACATTTAGTTACCCACTTACCCCACTTGGCCTATTTAGGATGTAGTGCAGTGAGTATGAGGGTGTAAACCCGAAGTAGTTGATATGCAATACTACACTCAGACGAGACTTTCTTGAGAATATTATTGATTTCCAAGTAATTGGTGTGTCGATAATATCCGAAAAATGGGTCAATGACTTTGGGAACCTCTAAGAACCTTGTTCTGTAGGTGCAAAAACCCATAATACATACCTTTGGGATGAATAGACTATGACTCTATGCTCGTGATCTCAAAACTTAAACCTCATGTTTATATATATGTGAATATGTGTATATGTGTGTTTGTTCATACATTCATGCACCATTTGTATAATTCTTCAAAGAACTTAGAGTTATTTTACAAACGTCATAGGTTTTGCAATAGATTTTTGAAGGTTTGTACCTCATGTGTAATCTTTCAGTCAAAAGAAAAATAAAATGAGACTTTTTCAATCATTAAAAATGTTATCCATTTTATGATGTTTGCAAACATAAATTTTGACGTTCCTTGAAAGTTCATTTGCATTTTTACATTTGCATCACTAGCATTGCACCCTTTTCATTTCATGTGCTTACCTTTGTTCTTCCTTCCAATAGCCAAGTTGAGTCACCGGTGTAACACTCGAGTCAACAACCAACGAAGATGGATCATTTGGAGCAAGAAAACCAAGCACTTCGCGAGGAGATTTCCACTCTGAGAGTCCACATGGGGACGTTCTCTACAATGATGAAGACTTTGATAGACAACCAAGAGCAAGAAAATCAAGGGCTACGAAAGGAAGTTGCAAAATTGAAAGCTGCTAAGAAGCGTTTGACTACTCTAGTCAAAAATTGGTCATCTCTCAATGTTAAGATGGTTCTTTTTCCTCAACTAATCAGCCATCCGAGCAAATCGGTAGGTCTAGGGACATCCCAATGTACTATGCCAAGTTGTTCCCTGTCCTCTTGCAGAAGGGTCTGATCAAGACAGAAACTCCACCAACCATCCTAATGATTCATATGAGCTATTTCAAGACTGATGCCTTATGTGCTTTCCATCAAGGGGCACCCGATCTCGACATTGAGGAATGATATGTCCTCAAGGAAAAGGTGAAAGAGATGGTTCAAAAGGGGATTCTGTCTTTCAATATGTGCAAACTGAAGGTTTAAATCACTCTTTTGCTTGAACGTGGAACAAGCTCCTCCATGCATATGGTGGATTGACGGTGTTCTTTAGGCTATGTCTTGTCAAATGTTTAGCTTATTTGTTGCTTTTCATGTGTAACTTTCTGTGTTTGTTAACACATTTTGTTTTGGCATGAATAAAATTATTTATTTTGAATGGTTAATGCAATGAATATGTTTGTCTTGAAGAAACCCATTTGTTGTCACTCGTTTAAAATAATTTTTTCTGCTATATAATGCCAATTCCACCCAATCTCTTGCCTAGGTAAAGAATTAGATGAAAATGAAAATGCAAAATCTCTTGTTGTCTACTTTTGAGTAAAATCTTGCTGATGATGTAAGACATTGATTCAAATC
Organism: Lathyrus sativus; assembly: GCA_963859935.3. Classification (NCBI taxonomy): domain Eukaryota; kingdom Viridiplantae; phylum Streptophyta; class Magnoliopsida; order Fabales; family Fabaceae; genus Lathyrus; species Lathyrus sativus. The sequence continues at coordinate 465,068,613 of OZ012739.1, read as the reverse complement.
CCCAAACACTATAGATATAAGGAAGACAATCCCTCTTTAATCCCTTTGAGCCTTGAAGTAGGAGTTTTTTCTTTTCCAAATCAAAAAAACCTCAATTTAACCAAGGGGCAGGGTAATTTTCAGGTAAGCTGATCGAGCACTTAAACATTCATAAAAATGAGTGAACATCCCAGGATCCATTTTAGATTACCCTCACACATTAATAGGCTAGGAGTCATACCCGTTTGTCATTGGTATCTAAGTATGTTTGCTACTAGCTAAGGAATGGGGTAATCAGAATCCTTTCAACAAGTCAGAATGACTTAGGGTCGCATGATTTATTCGTAAATCAAAAAATGAAAAAAGAAAAAGCTCGCTAAATCAAAATCTATGAAGGAGATTTAGAAAAAATTGGGGCATCCCGCTAGACTTCAAGGTCAAATCCAAAAGACTCATTCCAGGCAAAAGTCAGGGAAAATAACGAACAAAATGCGAAAAGCAAAAACAAAGGACTACAAAGGAAAAAAATCCTCAATAAATAGCAAAGTCGTGTGACCAAAACACCAAAAGCAAAAAGGTGAGTGACTGACATGTCCAAAGCCTCAGTGTTTTCTCAACCACATCAAAACTCCTCTTGAGAGATGAGTGTTTGCATCAAGTTAGCTGAACGTGGGATTGGAGAACATCGCAAAGAAAGGGTGGGTACAGATAAAATTTGGGCCCTTTATCCTTTGTTTCATAAACTGTGAACCAAGCCACGTTACAACCCTCAAAAGACTTAATTGAAACATGTTTTTTCAAAATCATACTCAGTGAGGTAATGTTTCCTGACTCCTATTGAACTATGCTCAAATTTGTGTTGGCTTTTTAAAGAAAATTAATGACATATCCTAACTGGTGATCCAGTAACAAGTTATTGCGATATCTTTTCAATGAAAACTTTAAGACAAACACGTGTGTTGCATTAACAGTTTTAGAATTTAAATTTTTTACTTGTTAACATTTGCTTGATGACGTAGAAGCTTGCATATGAACATCAGTGATGAGTTTAATATTTTGACTATTTTGAGTAGATGGCCAACCATTTCAAAAGATGATCATATATAGGGGCATGTTGCTTGAAAATTTTGCTAAGCAAGGGCAAGTGGTTTCCCAGTTGTTACTGACACTGATTGTCAAAGTCCAATTGTTATTGGTATTCAAATTCCAGTAGCCAATGGCTCCCTTTTCAAGTTGTTGCTCTCACGGTCTGACTATCCCTAAGAGACGAGTTTAAAGACTCTGTTACGCATAATACAATCGATCGGGGGCATTTACGTTGAGATTTGATAAATCTCTCCAAGAGTTTGAAGATATTAGAGCATTGTTAGGCCAAGTTCTCTGTAAAATCCTCTTAAGATGAAGTCTTCTCATAAACCATGTGATGTGGGGAATTTGAGAATTGAAGCTTGTTTTGATCTCAAGAGTTGTGGTTAACCATCATGCAGCTTTTTCGATGTAAAATTAAGTGTTCTCTTAAGCAAGTATGTTCTTGCGACCTGCCTTATATGTACCCCTAATAGGTCTCTACCCCAGGTAACTCTAACATGTTTGGGTGATTTCCCGTGAGTATCTACTTCAAGTGGTTATGGAAACGCCTCGGTGAGAATCCACTTCAAGCAGTTGTGACAGGTTTGATATAAGACTCCCCAGTTGGTGGCCTAGGAATTCTTAATGAATCTCCTTAGCTTCATGCTTCCTCAGTGAAGTGGATGTTTATTTCGTTCATTTGTGAATTTCTTACAACCCCCTCTTCTCCAGCAGTGTTGTAACATCTTCTTGGAGTTCATACCCCGACAATAAGTGACAGTCTCTTTGAAAAGCTTGTTTTCTATTTCAATCTTTACAATGATAAGTGGCAGTCTCTTTTGAGAAGCTTATCCATTCTTGGTGGTTCCTCAATATTTACAATGATAAGTGTTAGTCTCTTTCGAGAAGCTTATCCATTCTTGGTGATTCTCCAACCTTTTGCAATTACAAGTGGCAGTCTCTTTGAGAAGCTTGTTTGCTATTTCAACCTTTACAACAATAAGTGGCAGTATCTTTTGAGAAGCTTATACTTTCTTGGTGGCTCTTCAACCTTTTGTAATTACAAATGGCATTCCCCTGTAATTCTGTTAAAGAAGTCTTGTTGAAAACCTTACAAGTGGTTTCTCTTTATTTAAGATATCCATTCACAAGGATTTTATTACAATGTGTGATTATTCTCCCTAGCGAGTCCAGTACTTCATTTTCTTCTATCAAATGGCATCTCTTCGAGAAGTTTGGTGGAGATTCAGATGATCTTTCTCTTTATTTGAGAATATATGTTTACAAATCAACCGGCTTGCATCTCTTTTTGAGATCTCCGATTAAGCATTTCTAATCTACAGTAAATTTGTGGCCACCCACTGAAGTCATGAACCTCTAGTGAAATTCCAGGCACCTGTTGAAGTCCAGTTGTCACTGGCATTCTTGTGTGAAAATCTAATTGTTATTGGTATTGGTAATATGGTCATCACCAGTCCTTTGCTGAAAGTCCAGTTATCACTAGCTCGTGGTTAAGAAAATCTTTTGTTCCCCAAGAAGTATTTAGGTTGCAGAAGCACTTTTAGACCCTTTCAACAAAAATCCCCAACGAAGCATAAATCGACAATGCTTGTTGATTGATCCGTTGATCATGAACCTCTCCAGTGTGCATCATGTGATGCATGTTTATTGTTGTTGAGGATTTTCTCCCCAATGGAGTCACCTTTTATTCTCCACTGAAGTTACCCTATTTTTCCCTCAGTAACCTGCCTTGGCTTCATACTTCCCCATGTGAAATGGATGTATGTCTCCCAGTGAATCTTTGGACTCTTCATGCTTCCTCAGTGAATTTTTGGCTCCTCCATTCCCCGTTGATTTTCCTTGACTTCTTTTCATCCCAGTGAACTGGATATGTTTATCTATTCCCCATGGAGTTTCAACTTAGACGACTACAACCACGCTTTGCTCTGAGCTTCCCCAATGAGGTGGATATTTATTTTATCCCCTATGAAGTCTATAATCATGGGTGATCCTTTCCCAATGGAAATTTATCTTCCAACAAGGAAATTATATTCATGATGGCAATATCTTAGGTGAAGTCATGAGGATTATATCCTCGAGTGGAATACTCTTTTCCCCAGAGAAGGTTGGAACCTTGAAGTAGGACTATGGTCCCACATGTGGCTTTCTATTCATCTCTTGATAGATGTCTCCTTCTTACAGAGGTTGGCCAAGTATCCTCGTTGAGATGTTTATTTCATCTCCAGTTTACTTCTCCTTGTTTATTTTATCATCATAAGCATAAGCATGACATACATACATTTATACAGATATACATGGCATATGAGCATGTTTGCTACCCTGGTGTCTTTTGTTCGTTTACTTTGGATGTGTTTATCACCAAGTAACCTGGTTTGTCTCCCCTCTCCAGTAGAGTTGTCAACCTTAACTAGAAAGTGCACATCCTTTCTAGTTCCCCACTGAGATTGATCCTCATGAATGATTGGTTGCTTCAGTTATCGTTTCCATGTTTGGATAAGATAAATCCCCAGTTGAGTTCATTCCTCAATGGGTAAAGTCTTATTTGAGTATTTCTCTCTAGCTTGTTTCTAAATTGAACTTTGGTCTCTGGCAATTTTGTTTTTGAACCTCTCTAGGCTGCTAAACCTAGGTTGAGTGTGCATTTATTTTGCACTTTGCCTCCCAAGAAGAATCTATTTACAGATCCCCATTGAAAACAAAGTCTTATTTTCCAGCAATATTGTTGTAACATCCTCTTGGAAATAATACTTACAACAAGTGGCAGTCTCTTTGAGAAGCTTGTTTTGATATTCAATGATAGGTGGCAATCTCTTTTGAGAAGCTTATCCATTCTTGGTGATTTGTCAACCATTACAATGATAAGTGGCAGTCTCTTTTGAGAAGCTTATTTGTTCCTGGTGATTCGTTAACCCTTACAACGATAAGTGGTAGTCTCTTTTGAGAAGCTCATTCGTTATTGATGGTTCTCTAATCTAATTACAAAGGGCGTCTCCCCGTGAATTCCAGTTGTTGCTGGCATTAATCCGTTGGAAGCTGGTCTTGGTACCTTTACTTACGATTTAAGCCCAATTATTTTAGCACATATAGAGGAGTTTAATTACCCTGTATCTTTCCCGATGTTTCCTGAAGATCCTGTTTGATCTCTTCATTTTAAGGAATTTCTAGAGGCTTGTATGTTTATTCTTATTTGGAAACTCCAACATTTGTTTGCATGATCCTATTGCTATGAGGGCCTTGTTTTATATTTTTTTCTAGAGTGTCAGTCGGTCATGCCTGAACCAGTTGATCAATCACTCTGGATATTCCCCAGTAGAGACCATTTTTTGGTTCTACCTCTAGTGAGGATCTTTTCTTCTAAAGTGTCATCCGGTTATGCCTGAACATGTTGATCAATCACTTTAGATAGCCCCCAGTTTATTTTCTTTCCCTAATGGAGACCACCTTTTTGGTTCTACCTCTAGTGATGATCTTTTATTCTAAAGTCAGTTGGTCATGCCTGAACTTGTTGATCAATCACTTTAGATAGCCCTAACTTATTTTCTTTCCCCATTAGAGACCGTCTTTCCAGTTCTACCTCCAGTGAGGATCTTTTCTTCTAAAGTGTCAGTCGGTCATGCTTGAACATGTCGATCAATCACTTTATGTAACACCCTTTTCTACCCCACAAATATAATGGCAAATCAATCATATTTATCAGAGTAAAATATTGAATGCAATAAAATCATCTCAAAAGGACGCACATTTCTCAATAGTTCAAATATAGTCAATGCTCTGTAAACAACAAGTTTTCCCAAAATTACTCAAAAATATTACTCAAAAGGCAGCGGAACTCAAAAAGGCAAAATCCAAAGTTTTCCTTGCGTAGCAACATAATCAAAATAACAATAATCAATAAAACATGGTTTAACTCAAAGACCCCAACCCAATGTTGCACTATCAGAGCAAGACCCTCTAAGTCATCCACAATGGCCAACGACCCAAAAAATTCAAAAAGTCCTCGACGACATCCACGGCTAAACCTGGTCATCTGTACGTTACCCACGTGGAGGTAACATTCAAACAGGCAGGGTGAGTAAAACAATTCATAATAATCAATATAGGAATAAATATATAAAATAGCGTCATTTTCATATTCAACGTCATCATAATCATCAAGGAAGCATCAAAAAGCCATAACATCACAAATTACACCAAATTGTCACATAAATGAAAATGCAACAAGACTCATGTATGTGGTACCAATCAACAAAATTCGATGGACACTGGGCCATCAATCCTCCATGGATCCATAATAGTAGGATCGATTCTATAGGAGAACCGAAGCACAACAAAATACCTTACATACGTACAATGAGACTGAAGCCACAAAAATCGAGGTCCTAGACCGAAGTCCAGAATGCATATGAATGTATGATGCGCACATCAATATCATCCTCATAATAATCTCATTAGATGCATCATCATTCATCAAAATAATCATAAGAAACACGTCATCATAGAATCATCAAAACCTCATGGAATCAACGTCACAAATCATCACAGTTCCTCATGGGCATTCATCATTGCAATCATGTATTAATCTCATAAGAATCGCAATTATACTCATGGGTACTCATCATACGGTCATATATTAATCACATAGGAATCACAACTATACTCATAGTAATTCATCAGGAAAATTACAACATCAAAACATCAAGACATCACTGAACCAGAACATAATTTGCGAAACTCTACTACGTTCGCCGTGCGAGTTTGGGGTGAACGTTCGTCATACGAAGCATCCTTCGTTGTGCGAACTCGCGATTACAGCAAATCGCTGCTACGCACTGTCATACCCCGAATTTTTCCTACCTGCGTATAGCTTTCATTCTATGTATCTAGTCACTAACAATTATTCAGGAAAATAAAAATAAAATATATGTCGTCTAAAATCAAGACGTCACAGTTTTGAATTGAAATAAAATGAGTTTCATTTGAAATTTCTAGGTCAGAATTCTTGTACCATTTTAAATCGTCTATATATGGGTCAGGTTGTCAAACATTTTGCATGGTGGTATATCATGGGTTGCCTTCTATATCCTAACACGACTTTTAGCTAGGACCCTCTACAATTCAGATTATGGAGATTTGATTTGAGGCTTTTGTAAATAATGTTAATTTCAAGAAGAATTAAAACATGGTTGGGTCTTCATTTTCATGATCAGGTAGTCAAGACGAGATTAATTGCCTAATTTATGAGACTAGTCTTTTTCAAGAGCATACACAAGTAAAGCTTCAAAGAGTTTGTGTCATGACTAATGTGTGATCGAGGCATAATTTGAATCCTAAGGATTTTTAAAAAAAAAAGGGGGATCATGTTTAATTGGTCAGACTATATATAATCAAGATGTGATGAATTAAAGGCCATGTTTAAAGCTTATGTAGGTCATGATTCATTCACCTTCAAAGACATGTTTTAAAATAGCTTCTAAAATTCACTTCCAAGAATGGTTTTCACCCACATAGTTGTTCATTGCTAAAAGACAAGTTTCTTAGTCTCACTTGGAAGTTTTTCTTACACGAATAGATGAATTTCAAAGCATGCCTTACAAGTCATAATGGAATCCTCTAAAGATATAATGAAGGGTAATTTTTCAAGTCAAGTTGAAAAAAAACGGAAGGACCATTCATGTAGAATCAAGACTTTTGTTGTGAAGCCACCTTACTTAGATTCAAAGCCATTCACAAAGAACACAAAACTTAAATATTATTACAAGGTTATTACAAGTCTCATTTGACTAAACCAATTGTAAAACCTTTACATGACAAGTGAATGAAAAAAAATGCAAGATATTTGTCGCATCGCTGCGAAGAGAGGCCTGCAAGGCAGAAGAGTCGCCATCGTTCATTATTTATCTCAAAGAGAGGGAAAGGAAACGATCAGAGAAAACCTACGAAAAAGGGAAAAGACAGGTCATCGCAACCAAATCTTGGGTTCGGGAGTCGGTTACGCAAGGGGAAGGTATAAGCACCCCTCATGTCCGTCGTACTCAACGGGATCCACGCTTGTTATCTACCTAAAAAGTGTTTAACTATTTAAGCTACAGGCCATAGGGACAAAAGAAAAGAAAAGAGACTCGATAGAGCATCGCCGCTCTATACCTACGTATTCCCTCGTGCAATGGGAAATTCAGAGTCAACGTATTTCGGAAAACTACGGGTGAAAGGTGGGGAAGGTTGCTCGCCAAGAAATCGCCGTCTTGTGCCTACGTATCCTCGTCTGGTATGAGAAATTAGAGCAAACGTAGTTTGGGCTGACACGACCATAGGTTGATTCAAGTGTTTTAACCGAGTAGGGTTAAACCTTAGTTCTAGCAGTTAAGTGTATTGCTGCTCAACCATTGGAGACTTAGGTGTTACCTGTTTGCGGTAGAACCAAGAGTTAACAACACTTTCTTTGAAAATGGTTTTCAATTAATCCCGAAGGATAAAAAAGGTTGATGTTTGTTTTTGAGTCTTTTATGAAGAAGAAGTGAATTGAATTGTGTTTGTAATTCATGTTGCACTATAGACTATGACTTAGGAGCGAATGCATCGCATATCGCCCAAAGGGCATACGCTAAACACTCTACACAATTGAGAGGAGGCCCCACAAACATCATTTCCCAAATGCTTAAGGCTCGTAGCGTACAAAATTCATTATCCTTTATTACATGTTTTGAAGAAGTTTTGAGATGAGAAGAGAGAAGACACAACTAAGGGGAAACTAACTCGACCCTAATGTTATTATGCAATGTGCTCCTATGATTGAGATTAAAAAGGGAAAGGACTATCCTAATGTTAGCATGCTTGGATTGAACACTTAATGTCTCTCCAACTCCCGAGGGACTAGGAATCCTAAGGGATCATAGCAAAGAAAGCCAAGTAAACACAAGATAAATCAATCACAAATGAAAAGGAAGAAAGGGATGCAAACATGAAATGCAACACAATGAAAAGAGGGAGGAAAAAAGTGTGGGGCAACAACCACCACAAGCAAATCTCAACCTCTTGAAAACAAATAAAGATATGAAAAACAAAAGAGGAATGCAATCAAAAGAACTTAAACAAGTCCAAGCAAAAGTGAGATGAAATGGGAGGAGTTACAACTCCTACAACCATTCATGCATCAATCATCAACCTCAAAAGGTAAACAAATAAGAAAGAGAGGAAGGCATGATCAAGAGGAGGATAGGAGAATAGACTTGGGTGACAAGCAACATAAGAAGAATCTCAACCAGATGCATCAAACTGATCATGCAAAAAGAAAGCACAAACAAGTTCTCAAAGTGGCATCTCATTCAAGGCAAACCCAAAGTACAAACGAAGAGTAACAAATCACCTTGAATGAGTTCTAAAGTCCAAGGGACAGAAGTGAGAACAAGAGAATAAGGTTCACAAACCAAAGAAGAAACAAATCCAAGACAAGTTACAAAGTAGGGAAAGGTAAAGAACCAAAGTTCAAAACACTTTCAACATTCAAATGCAAATGGAAAGCCTTAATTAAAAGTAACTTGCAACACAAACCAAACAAGTGTGTGACCTATAAAGTTGAAACCATCATCCTAAACATGTTAAGAATGTGAATCAAGAGGCATAGGATGCAAATGGGATCCTCAAAGGTCATTTCCCAAAGGAACTAGGTCAACTAGTTTATATGAACTTCAACTAGGGTGGCTTGACTTGCAAGGTTCACCAAAAATAGAATAATTGTTCAATAAATCTCAAATAAAATGAAAAAAGCTCTTAAACATGTTGTCAACCATAGGCCAAAAAATCCAAACCAAATTCCAATCAAGGAATCACCAAATAATTTGATCAACTAGGGTGCTCCACCTTATGGCATTAACATCGAGGGTCAAACAAAAGCAACACAAAGTCAAACAAAAATAGGTCAAACATGGACCAAAATCAGCCTCAAAGGCACCTCAATCCATCATCAAAGTGGAGAAGAAACCTCACTCATTGGTGATTGCAAATGGTCCACAAAGCAAGCATGAACAAAAAAGAACCATATTAAAAACACTTCCAATCACAAAATTCAAATTAAATTGAAAAATAAAATAAAATCAAAATTAAAAATTATGAAAAATTAATTAAGAATTTAGAGTGTTTGAGAATATTTTTTGTTGAATTTTCTAATATATGGAAGCATTTTTAATAATTTAAAAGAAAAACAGAAAATAAAATAAAGAAAATAAAATGCAAGAATGACTGGGGGTGCAAAAGTAATTCCAGAATACAAAGCAATTCAGTTTAAAACGCGTTGGGCTCACAAACAAGGGGGTGGCAATAGCACAAGAGTCCCAATCCAACCCAAACTCAGAGTTTAATGAAACTCTGCATTTCATTAAACAACATGGAGTCAACACTCCAAGCGTACACGGTCAAGCCAATGAGAACGCAACACACACACGGTCAACAAGTCAAACTGGTGCCACCTCATATCTGAGGTTAAATAACCAGACGCCGGAGCCCTAGCTCCGGTCGTCTTCTCCGACGAGGTAGCCAGAGTTCAGGTTATCAAATCTCCACCAAACTTCACAAAATTTATATCAAAAGAAAGCTGAAGTCACGTAGATCATGAATCCAAGATCCAATCATCCATATCCTTCACAAATGAAGAGAATCGAATGCAACAAGTTTGAGATGCACATCTGAAAACTCAATAATGAATCAAACATGGCCTACACGAGGTAGGGCTTCAGATGAAACCAATATGAACCTAGATCATGGCCTAGAATGAGAGAAAAGTTGATTGGAAACTTACTGAACGGAGACACTCCGTTGGTGCTTCTCAGGCGTGTAAGCTTGCTCCAAATGATTCAGATCCACTCCAAATTCTTCAAGGAAGCTTAATTTCTCTTCAATTTGCCTTGATTTACAGAGAAAAGTGAAACACGATTTTGATTTTTTCTTGAGAATTTGAAAACTGAAAAATGCTCTCTCTTGCTCCAATTTGCACTTCTGAGCTCTTAGAACGAGTTTTGGACTTATATATGATGGATATCTGATCAATTGGAAGGCCCATGAATCCTTATTTTGTTGAATTTGAAAAAATTACCAAAATGGAAGTCACTCATGCACACATGAAAATACTTGCATACATTCACGAAAATCATTTGAATCTGCAGCTGGTAACTTCAGTTTTATATTGGAAATGGATTGTGTAACGCCCCGATTCTGAATTCCCATTTTTATTGAGTCCTTATTTGATTTATTTAAGTAATTATTTTATTTATGTGGAATTTGTGTGATAATATGTTATGTTTTCATATTGAGCTATTTTCGCCGACTTTGAGAGTTTCGGGTAAAAATAGGTTGGAGGGTATTTTGGGCATTAGTAGTAATGTTAAGTTGGAATATTTTGTGAGAATTAATTAGTAAGTGTGTGGAAAGAATTTGTGAGGAAAGAAAATAGAATATGTGATATAGAGAGAAAAGAGAAAGATAGAAACATTAAGAAGAAAAACAAGAGAAAGAAAAGAGGAGAAGGGATAGAAAAGAGAAAAGAAGAGGAAAACCTAGAATCATCAAGAATCAACCTTAGCTTGCGAGTAATCAGGTAAGGATGAGAAGTTTTATCATCTTAATAATGTATATGATCATGTATGTGCTAGATTGGATTTGTTGGATTGTTTTCTATGTGTCCATTTCTAGGTCGAAGTTGGTTTAATCGGTAGAAACTGAGTTTTATCGGTTAGAATCTGGAATAGATGGTGTAGTTTAGTCGGGTGATAAGTGGACTATACTACTGGAACTGGTTTGGATTTAATCGGTCGATTTTTGAGGTTTTAGAACAGTTGGGATTTTCTGGTTTCGCAGGTTCGCCAGCATTCGCCAGGCGAAGCCCAGCGAGTAGGCAACGAACCTATGGCAGTGGCCAAGATCAGCCTTTGCTGGCTTATTCGCCAGGTGAAGGTGGTAGCAAAGGGGTTCACCAGGCGAATTCCAGCGAACGTGGCAGCGAACCTATGAAAGTAGCTTCTGTTTGGCTTCGCCAACGAGTTCGTCAGGCGAATGGCAGCGAGCCTTCGCTGGAGGGCTTCGCCAGGCGAAGGTTAGCGAACTTGACAACATGTTTTCTTTTCTTGCGTTTCCCTATCCGTGGGTTGGTTGTGTGGTTTGATTGCGATCACTCCTTATCTGAGATGACTAATTATATGCTGTTATGTGTGCTGTGGGAAGCCGTATGGCGTGAATCCTAGTTTGTGATTTGTGAAGTGTGAAATATGGTCGTTTGGCAATTTTGTGCATTTACTTGAATTGAATAGAAATGCATGGCGAGATTGATTGTGAATGTGAACCATGTATGAAATTGGTTTGAATGGATGATGAATATATATATGCTTTGTGATACATATATTTTGAATGCATAATGAATATATGCGACGAATGTGATGAATGCACGAGTATCTTTGTAAACATGTATGCATTTCAAGAGTGTCATGAGTCATGTTGCATGTGAAGCATCATGGTATGCATTCTTGTGTCGATTGATTCCTCGGTGAATCTGCAGAACCTCGTGTGCCCTTGTGGGGTGTGAGCGACGGTTATTTATTGATTCCTCGGTGAATCTGTAGAACCTCGTGTGCCCTTGTGGGGGTGTGAGCGATGGTTATTTATTGATCCCTCGGTGGATTTGCAGAACCTCGTATGTTGCAATGGTTATATTTGATTCCACGTAGAATCTGCAGAACCTCGTGTGCCCATGTGAGGTGTGAGCGATGGTTATTTTTGGTTCTTCAATCGAACCTGCTGAATGAGTCGGTACCGCATTTGCATCTGAATAGAGTCGTGTGTCGGTCTCTATGAGTTGCATGTTGACATCTGTGCATGATGTATTGTGAATAAACATGAATGTAGATGTTTATGTAAATTGTTGATAATTGGCATGAATGGAAGGCTTGAAGATACATGTATGTGTGAATATATATGTATATGTGTGTATGTTTATGAATTGATATAAACATTGATGAAGCATAATGTGTATGCTTGGTGTTCCATTTATATATATATATATATATATATATATATATATATATATATATATATATATATATATATATATATATATATATATATATATATATATATATATATATATATATATATATATATATATATATATATATATATATATATATATATATATATATATATATATATATATATATATGTTTATATGCATTATGTATTATGATATCGTTTCTCACCCTTCTGCTGTTTTATAATGCTCTATGAGGCATTGCAGATTAGATTGCTGGAGTCTTTGTGAAGCGTGGCTTCATTCTTTTTGGGTCGGTCGGCTCTGATATGTAGCACCGGGTAGCTAGGGATTATTTTGATTCTTTTGTGATACATCTATGTTTGTATCTGCTGATGAATGTTTATGAAACATGCTGGATGAATGTTGTTTACGTCGATGATGTTGTAAATAAACTTGAATGATGTACATGTATGTGATTACATGTTTTGGAAGTTATGAAATATTTAGATGTTTCCGCCTATGTTCTAAATATTTTCCTTGTGGGTGTTGCCCCGTTGTTGCATATCTGTTGAGCAGGTGTTGTATATGTTGAATTTTTGGTATAATGTGATATGCCCCTTTTATGCCGTGATGTAAATGTACTCTGATGGAATTTTGAATTTATGCCTAAATGATTATTTGTATTATTTGGGGGTATAGAAATGGGGTGTTACAGATTGGGCATTTGAATTGATCCAATTAACAAGTTTTGAAGTGGAACTTATTTGTGAAGGAAGTTGCAAATTCACGTGTATTTTGCCTCTTGGACCAAAACCAAATTGTTCATTTTGTTTGTTAATGTATCTTCAAAAGAAATGGATCAAAATAAGACATGAAGATGGCCTATAATGCATTGAATTGAAATCACACTTTAAAGTCCATTTTTCACTTGGAATTCTCACCAAATGTCCACAATCAATCATAATTCACACAATCCTTGAGTTTTATGATGCAAATGAGGTCCCTAGGAGCAACTTTCATGTTGGTTGAAAGTTCATTTGAAGTACATAAGTGCATGAAAATGGCTTATGTAACAAATGACCTATAATCAAACTTTCCCAAAACACCCTTGCCTTGTAAGGTCCATAACTTGAGTTCCGCAAATGATATCAAGGACTTATAGGACTTTTTGGAAATATAAGATCATGAGAAAAAACTTTCATGTTCACTTCAAGTTGAGGAGAAACTTGATTCTAGGTCAAAAGTGCCTTGGAAGTGAGTTGACTTTTAGTTGACCAAAAATATGTTCATCTGAGACCTCTAACTTGCTGGCATCATAACTTGAGTTCCACAAACCCAATGGATGAGTTCTAGTACTAAAAATAAAGCTTATAACATTCCCTACAAGTTTCATGTTTGCATGAAAGTGAGATTGAACTTGCATCATGAAGTAAATTGTCCTTGAAGTTAGGCACTAAAGAAGGAGATTTTACACTGAAACCTTCTGAAACCCTAATTTAGTAACTTTTTGAACTCTTGATTCTTATTTATTTGAACTTGAAATGACATCATAGATGTATCAACATAACTTCCCATAGCTCTAATGACTTAAAACCAAGTCTCAAACTCCCTCAAGTCCACAGTTGACCTTGAGCTGACCAGATGAAACCCTAGGTGCATAACCTTTGACTGTGACCTCTTGCAAGTGAAATGAGTGTTTAGATGAGCTCCACAAATGATATTAGAGCACTAAATGATCTTATCAAACACCTCTTATCCATAACCATGATCTTATGAACCCCTGATGATCCCCAGTTGACCTTCAAGATAGGAGATAAGCAGCATACATCTATCTTCTCTCTCAAAGAGCTATGACCACTTCCTGATGATTGTAAGCACTTGATAACTTGAATAAGCACTCATGCTTGAGTTTGAAACCATTGAGACTATTCTCTTGAATGGAACACCTCTCTTGATCCCCTGTAAAGGATAATGCTATGCAAAATGCAAAATGCTAAAATGAAAAGAAACATAAGCCAAGTAAAGAAAAAGGTTGGTCAAATTTTGGGGTACAACAATATTTTACATTATGAATCAAACATATGCAGGCGTATGGGCATTTGAACTTCCACAAATAATATGGATTGATGGCTGAATTTTTGCTGCAAATTAAGACGCCTTATCAGCAGGAGAAAGATAAGCCCCAAGGGAAGTCGAACTCCAACTACGTCTCTGATTCGTTCACTGCTATGATTATGGTATTCCATAAATTCTTCTCTTCTGGAGGGTAGAATCAAATTGATAGGCAGGCCAGTAGGGGTGCGAGACGGTACTAGAGACCATGGTCATGAATTTCCAAGAGGCTGGACCAAAATGCTGTGGACAAAGAAAGCCTATTCCCGATGTACCCAGACTGGTTGTGAGCAGCAGAAAGACAAAACAAGTCATGCTAACTGTCATCTACAGCTTCAGCAACAACAAAATCAGTTAAACAACATTGGATAAAACAGAAACCATACGATATTGAAGACACCACAATCATAATTTAGTAGGGAACTCCGAGCTTTTACTCCAAACATCCTTTCCACGATACCAACTGTATAGGTAGCGGCATTCGTACCACTCCAAACCAAGCGCCGTTATGCAATGTTACTATATTCCAATGCCACCCGCGGATTCAGATGTCATAATCTTCAATAAGCAGTCCCACGCATCGTGATTCATGTTCTAACACTATCTGTAAAATAAAAGCCACACAAGCATTGTAAAATACCAGTTGTGGCAATAAGTAATCTGCACAACAAATCACATAAGATATTTGATAAGCATCAAGCAATAACCAACCAAAATTGTGCCAAATCTTTATGTATGATAACAACCTAAAATTACCAAACATACATATCAACCAATTCATCACCTTAGGGTTTCTTCTTCTCATTTCACCTCTCTTCCATCAAATCCCACTAGCCTTGTATGTATTCAACCCTTGTAAGTCGATTGCTTTGCGCATCGCCATCAACCTACCATGTTATATTCGCCACACCTTTCTTTTCAAAACCTTTCTCTGTGAGCCTAAAAACCTTGGTCTCGTACCAAGTGCATTTTCAAAACTCTTTTTCCTAATAAAACTTGGATGGTCATGGAGTGGTTAGGCGAAGGCCTTCTCCTATCCCGAGTGCTTGACATTACCTTTAGGGTTCACTGTCGTAAAACACTTACCATTCAAGATCAAAACATCTTTAGTAAAGAGAATGAAGTTCTCTTTGTATTGAACTAAAGAGAGAGGATTGAGTGAAGACTTCTTCCTCTCCGAGTGTCAGGATACTCACTGTAGATGTGTGGTCTTGATACTCGTCTTTCAATACGAAGACGTGACTATATTCGCCACACCATTTTCACAATAAATCTTTGAGATAAAGAATTGGGTATTACCCACAAGGGGTTACTATCCGAGGACTTATTTCACCTTTAAAAGTAACTTTCACAAATCAAACGTGACACCTTGCCTCAATGGCGAAAATTATATCTTTTCAAAAGGACATGCTACGTCCGTTCTACCACAAACAGGTAACGCCTAAGACTCCAGAAGTGAGATGCAATACACCTAACTACTAGAATGCGTATGTTAGCATCGCCTACCAGAACTTCCCAATTAACCGTAGGCTGAACTACAACTGCTCTGATTCTTTACTTCTTTTAAGTGAAGATACGTAGGCACGAGGGCCCAAATTCTCTCCGAGCACACATTCCCATCTTTTATCCGTAGTTTTCCGAACTACGTTGACTCTAACTTTCTCATACCTGTTGAGAATACATAAGCATAAGACCGCGAAGTCCTACCGAGTCTTTTTTCCGCTTTTATCTTTTTTTTCCCTGTTTCTAGTTTTTCTATCTTCCCTTGGAACACACTTACATAGCAGTATCTTTTAGCAAATACCTTCACACATAGATAAACAAATGGTTCGCATTGAGTACGATGGATGCGAGGGGTGCTAATACCTTCCCTTTGCATAACCGGCTTCCGAACCCTTTCTCTTGGTTGCGAGACCATCTTATTCGTTTCTTTCTTGGGGTTTTCTCGATGTTTTCCCTTTTTGAGATAAGTGAAGTTTGATGGTGACTCTTCTGTATTTCCACTTTTGCCTCTCCATCGTTGCATTTTTTGAGTAGCCACGCACCAGCAGCAAAGTCAGTCCAAATTACTCATAGGAATCATCATACAATTAGGTATTAATCTTATAAGAATCATAGTCATACTCATGGTAATTCATCAAAGAAATCACAACATCAAAACATCAAGACATCACTGCACAAAATTAGTATTCGTGACTCTGCTACGTTCGCTAGCAAGTTCTCCGTGCGAGTCTGAAGCGAATGTTCGTCGTACAAAGCATTCTTCATTGTGCGAACTCGCGATTACAGAAAATCGCTGTTACGCACCAGCACCAAAAACAACCCAAAAACCTCTACGATTTCCTTCCTCAATGCCCTAAAAACATCCCTAAATCATTCCTAAGGTATTACAGTGATAAAGACACAAAATCTACGACTTATTAGGACAATCCCATATCATATTTACGCCTCCAATTCCCATAATTTCTTACAAATACCCCACGGTCATTAAAGTTCTCACAATCAATTACCTTATACGGCTAAAACCTCAACAACAGATTTTGTCCACGAAGACCTAATTTCCCTTATCTCAAATCAGCCTCAAACCTATCAGACCATCAGTTCAAATCCCTCAAACTCATTGAACTCACCATTAGAAAGGCAACAACAATTCAATACTCAAAAATCCCTAAACCCTTAAATCAGCTTTAAACACATTGAATCACATATTGAAAACAATGAAGGCAATACTCCCCATACCTTAATTGCCGGCTCTAAGCCTTTCTCCTTAATTCTTGGAAACCTCGCGAAGCTTTTGCCTCAATCCTCTTCCTTAGAGCTCTGACCTCTATTTCTTCCCTTTTCACGGTCTAATAAGAATGAATCCTAATTCCCTCAAAATTCCTTTTTGTTAAACCTAACTTTGGGCCTTAAAATGGGCTTTCCAATTTCGCCCTCACTAACTCCTCCTCAAAAGTCCACTTTTCCCTCAATTCACTTATATTTATTTAAAATAATAATAATACTGATATATTCATATTATATACTATTATTTAAATAAGTAACTCAAAATCCATAATTCCCAATATTCACACCAACCACCGAAAATCACCAAAAATGCGAATATTCGTATTTAAATAAATTAAATAAATATTCCAAGAATTTGGGGTGTTACACTTTAGATGTCCCGATTTATTTTCTTTCCCTAGTGGAGACCATTTTCCGGTTCTACCTCTAGTGAAAACATTTTCTTCTAGAGTGTCATCCGGCCATGCCTGAACCTATTGATCAATCACTTCGGATATCTCCAGTTTGTTTCGGTTTCCTCAGTGTTCTATCATCCCTAATGAGTTGTTACCCATTGTTGTTGACTTTACCCTTTGCCTTCTTTCTTGTCTGCATTGCGCATTTATCATTCCATCATAAAACATCATGCAAGAGTTCATCGCATTTCTGCATCTTTCCTATTTCAATCGGTCAAAAATCTAGGTATTCTAGTATTTAATCCTCTTTTACCTTGAATGTCTGAAAAGTCGTTGTTATTCATACCTTCAAGTCCAAGAAGATTAAATATGGGCAACTTTCATACCCTAAGTTTTGACCAGGCATTTTCTAACTTGCATTCGTTTTCACTTGCATCATCTGTATAGCATAATCAAACATTTCATCATGCTCTCAAGATGTGGGATTGGAGGTTTTCTATTGATTTAGATTTCCATTATTCAGATGTTATTTCATTTAGTTATTGTACTCCAGTTTGAGGCAAAAGTGTTGGATTTTCAATCATCATGAGCAGTTCCTATCACATGATTATTAAGATAGAATGTCAGACTATATGATTTTCTTCAAGGGTATGAGTTGTTTAGGGTTTCATCAGTGGCTTAACCAGAAAGATTCTGAATCAGGGTTTTGGTTATCATCAAGTATTTGTTTCATCAGTGTACACACAAAGCAAGAAAGATTAGGGTTTCTCACCCTTTGTGTTTAAGATGGGCAAGTGTCGTTTATTTGAGTTTTCTCTTGAGGTTAGCAGGTTAAATGTGTGTGCAGTGCTGTTTTAGTTCAATCGGATGTGATTTGGTCTTGGTCAAGAAGGAGGAGTCTGTTTCATTCTAAAGATGGATTTGTCATGGATCAGTACTTTATGTTTGAAGATTACCAAACCAGGATTTCGTGTCAATTCAATTTGTTTTTTGAAGGTACATAGCCATCAAAAGTCAAAGTAGTTGAGTTGCGTGCAAATATTGATTGTGTGGTTCAGGTTCTCGTCATTAATCTAAGGATTCATCAGATTTGTCATTCAATCAAGATCATTTCGAGATGAATTCAAAGTTGTGATGTAATCCAGGATTTGTGGCGGTCAAGTGCAATTGTCAAGGTTTAGGTGTTGTTCAAGTGTGGAAGTGCATATCCATTCCCATAACAGTTTTTGTCCATTTTGTCAATTACCCATTTTCAGTTATCCTTTTAAAACTATCCAAAAACTATTCTAAACCATTCATGCTCATTTCAAAACCAAATGTCCATTTCATGTCCAAATATCCAAATAACCATTTCTTTTGTTAATATCCATTTAATTCAAAACCATTTTCAATCCATTTTCTCATTATTACCATTCTTGTTGGCTTTGATTCTGCAGAACCTGTACACTATCTTGCAAAGTTTCAGTTTGATGACGAAGGGCCTCCACCACTGCCAGCAACTGGGTTATATCTGGTGGCAAAGGTGGATCAGTTCGATTGAGAGATGACCCGAAAATCGTATTACTTAATTGCTAATGGTATTGACAATTTTTGTGTCTAGCCTAGGTAAGTTTTACTAAGGCCCCACGGTGGTGGCCAAATGTTCATGCTAAAACACTAGAAGTTTTCCTTCCCTGTTATACCTCAAGGAGAGTCTTATATGAATGGTTAAGGTGTTTTGTGTATGATTATTGTGTATTGGTTGTCCCTTCTGTTTTTTAACCACTCCTTATTTATAGGTATTTCTTTGCTAATTCAGCTTCCTGTAATGTCCGGTGATCCCTATAATTACCTTGTAACACCGGCCTCTTCAATGACTGTAACTCTACAGTCATAGTGAGTTGTTTTATAATAATGCCTTGTGTCTTTTTGCATGGCACATCGCCCGACTTATATGATAAAGACAGTTCTTAGTCTGTATGAGGTCAACTCAGCCTTGCTTTGTCGGGTTACTCTTAACCAGGATCCGACTTATAAGTAGGTGTATGATCTTTTGATTAATCATTTTCATCATACTCGGTGCTATTGGGCTTGGACCTCGAATGGTTAACATAATTTTTTAAATGTACACCTACAACCTTCCTTTTATTGTGATGGGCCTAGAATTTAGAGAATCATTGATGTGTTCCATGCTCGATGCTCCTCCCTATGTAACATTCATTGTCGAGAATGTATTGTTTACATCATAGGTTATCAAACTCGCGAGTCTACTCAGACTCGTAAAGGGTTTGTCCACTTGACTCGCAGACTCGTAAGAGTATATAGAAAATAAAAAATTACTTTTAAAAACATGTAAGTGACACATACATATATTTTAAACTTGTAAATGATACATATATGATACACACATAAATTTCTTGTATATGTCGCAATTGCGAAAAACAACCAGAAAAAAAAACGTGTCTCCACGGAACGTTATTTATCCTATTGAGGGAAAGGAAACGATTGAAGAAACCTCAAAAAGCAGAAGACATGGTCTCGTAACCAAATCCTAGGTTCGGGAGTCAATTACGCGAGAGGAATGTATTAGCACCCCTCGCGTCTGTTGTACTCAACGAGATCCACTATTGTTGTTATAATCAAAGGGTGTGTATATCTAAAATCTACTTGCTAACAAAAATGAAAAAGGAAAAAACAAAAGCAGAGACTCGATAGGACCTCATCATCCTAGGCCTATATATTCCCTTGTGCAATGGGAAAGTCAGAGTCAACGTAGTTCGGAGGACTACGAGGAAAAAGGAGGTTGCTTGCCAAGACTTCACTGTCTTGTGCCTATGTATCCTCATTTAGATAAGAATGCAGAAATTAGAGTGTTCATAGTTCGGTCTACGAATTGTTAAGTGTCTTTTATGAGTGATGCTAAGTTCATGTTCCAGCAGTTAGGGTCGATGTCTTTTTGCGGTAGAACGGAAATAACATGCCCTTTCTGAAAAATATTTGACAAACAATTTCAAAGGATAAAATGATTTGTAGTTTGTTTAAGATTTTTAGCAGAAGTGAATTGAATTTTTGTGTGATGCATATTGCACTAAAGTCTATAACATAGGATCAAATGCTTCGTAAGATCGACCCAAGTAAAGACGTATACAAAACACTCTAGACAAGGTAAGGAGAGACTCTCGCTTATCACTTCCCATGTACTTAAGGCTCGTGGCGCACAATACTCATCATATTTATTACGTGTTTTGATTTTGTTTTGAGAAAGAAGAGAGAGACTCAAAAGGAAAAGAGAAAATATAGGGGAAACTCGCCTAGATGTTGTCATGCATTATGGCCCTATAATTGAGGATGAGAAAGGGAAGGTATACCTAATGTTATCATACAAAGATGGACCTAAGGTTGAGGTCAAAGGGTGCTACCCTAATGTTGTCATGCAAAGGATTAAAAACCTAATGTCTATCCTACTCCAAGCTTAATCAGAAATTAAGTTAGACTATGAATCTTAAGGGAACATGTGATCAAGCACAAGTAAACATTAGACAAATCAATCTCAAACAACAAATAGGAATCTAAAACTCAAATGAGAAGAAAAGATATAAAGAGAAGAAGGATGTCAAAGCACCACAAGGTAAGAAGAACCAAACATCAATTCTTAAGTGCCAAACATCAAGACTAAATTCAAAGTATGCTTATCATATGAATCAAATTAATCAAAGAGGGATAAAGCACACAACCAACATACACATTCTCAATCATCACAAAACATGACCAAAGTGTTCACATATTCAAGTTCAAATAGATAAGCAAAGGAAATCAAAGAAATGCACAAGCAAACATGCCTTAGAATCATAAATAGACACCATTAATCAACATATAAAGACAACATGAGTCAGACAAGATAAGAAGCAAGTAAGGTCAGAACTCACACCACATCATGATCAACTCATTTCAAAGACAGAAAGAGAAACGCAACACCATCCAACATGAGCCACAATAAAGACTATGCATTAGTAAACCATTATCTCATGAAAAATAAGCCACAAATGGTTCAAGCAATGAAATTAAGGAATGGTATCAAGATGAGGCAGTAGCATGAACATGAACATCAACTCGAAAATCAACTCATGGATAACAAGAAGAATCATCAAGGATCAAGTTCAAAACATGCACATACAACTAGGTAAGCATCAACCATTATCATATTCAAAGGAAGACATATATCTAAGCAAGGTGTAAAGAACAAATGATAAACTAATGAGCATCAAAACATGAAGTTCAGAAGCACACTAAAAAATTTCAAATCAAACAAGCTCATGTTGACAAGGAAGATCAAGAAGAATCATATTTAAAGCATGAAAAAGAAATCAACCAAAGTCATCCATAAAGGGAACAAATGATCACGTGAGGCAAGCAAGGAAAAATGATCATACAATGGACATCTAAGCATGAAGGTTAGAACCTCAAACAAGTAATTTAAGTCACACAAGGGTCATTGAAATCAAGGGATCATACGAGAAAATAATCTTAAACAACTAGGTCAAAGGTAGCCAAAAATCATACTCAAAACATCATCAAATTGAAAATTCAACCAAAAATAGATGAACGAATGAATAAATATGGATCCAAATCTCTAATTCAAGTTAAGACAATTAAGATTAAGCATGAAAAAGATCCCAAAAGGATTGCATAAATGCATCACCAAAATGAATCAAACAATCGCATGTAGGAGACTAATCGAGCATGCATCGAGGATCAACTACAATAAATTAAGAACCAATCAAAAATTCAACATCCAAGCCTCAAAAGATCCCTCAAATATCCATCATTCATATGCAAAAACATGGTAGAGAAATTGGATCAAATAGGCAAGCATAAAGCATCAAGAATACAAACCCTAGCCATGGACAAACATGTAAAACCACTCCTCAAATTAATTCAAAATAAAATAGTAAAATTAATTGAAAATTAAAATATAAATCATGTAAATTACCTCGAGATGTCAAATAAACAAAAAAGTATTTTTATCAATATTTAAAATGTATGGAACAATTAAAATAAAAATCAGATTAAAAATGTAAAGAAAATAAAAGAAAAAGAAAAACAAGGCAAAAGGGTGTCATAGCAATTCTGAAATGAACATGAATCAAAACACATGCGCACATAGGCCATAAACTAGGTGGTGTGAATAACAGAATGCAACCATGCCCAGTCCAAATGAGTCAGAAAACCAAACAAAATAAAACCAAAGATGAAACACATTGTTTCATTTAAACAAGTCAGCAGCCTCATGGAACCACGCAAGCGCCATACAAGCAGTCAAATGATCAACGCGTACACGCAGACACGTCGCTGGAGCTAGGACTCTGATCGTCTTCTCAGGCGACCCTCCACCGGAGCAAAACCAAAACATCACCAAATCAAAAAAATTTGGACATCATCTTGAAGCATTTTTCATGTAGAGTCCATATATGACCTTCATTTTCACTTATATCCATTAAAACACCATGAAAACTAGGCTGGAAGAAAACAAGTGGAATCTGAAACTCAACCAAATTAAGACAATAGTTATGAAAACATGGCCTACAAGGTGTAGGGCTTTAGATGCAACCAATATGAACCTATCATGATATTTAGAATGAGAGATACAAGTTGAAAAACGTTACCTAGCAGAGTAGCTTCATTGGCTCTTGTTCTTGCGTGAGGATAAAAAGAAAACTACACAAGATGCTTCCTTATGCTTTAAGAGTGATGAATCAAGCAATAAAATAGAGTGGAACCCTTGGAAAAATGAAATTCGAAGAGAGAGGTTCTTGAGAGAAAATGAAGCTTTGATCTGGTTTTTTGATGCCAAATGAGATTTTTATTGATCATTTAGGGTTTTGAAGAGGCTTTATAGTGTGTATGGCACATGAGAGAGAGAGTAAAAAATTGGTTAGGAAGTTTGTTATGTAAATTTTGAATTTGGAGGTGAGATAGAATGCACACAGTTATGGCACATGGTGAGGTGATTTTATGGGATTTTCAAAGTGGAAAATAAGGTATGAGGTGAGTGTGATCAATTTTGCACGTGGGAGAGTGAGGTTGAAACTAATTGGAGCAATTTCCTCTTTTCTCTTTTTGGAAACATATTGAAAGGGGAAGCATGAGGTGTGTATGTTGCTTGGTTCACTTTGGCAATGTTTTGGCAAAAGAAATGATGATGCATGATGTAGCATTGATGAGGTACAAGTTGATGCAAGATTCTATTCCAATTGTGCCAAGAAAATGACATGATGCATAAAGCCACATGTTCATATACCTCTATTCCCTTATGTATAACTTGGTAGATTCTTGTCCAAATGAAGAGTTCCCAAGCTCACGAGAAAGTTTGAAGCATGATCTTCAACTTTCATGTTGATGGTGGAGTGAATTAGAAACAAGTGGAAATTTACCTTGAAGCTGTGCACAAAATCTGCCTAAGAACTTGAAAATATTTCTAAGTCATGAAGAGGTTTTGACATCCATGAACCACTAACTTTGTAACATCATAACTTGGGGAGTTTTCATACAATGAGAGAGTTCTTTACATCCAAATAAATCTTAGAAGAAGATATACAACTTTCATGTTGAAAAGATGTTGAAATGAAGCTTTTATCATGAAGGATTTTGCCTTAGACGTTAGCTCCAAAATATGCCTAAAAACTTGCTAAGTTTGGCAACTTTAGAAGCATGTCTTTGCAGCATCATAACTTGAGCTCTATGGATCCAAATGATGAGTTCTTGGCATCCTTGGAAAGCTTAGAATATTCTTCACAACTTTGATGTTGGAATAAAAATGATATTGAACTTGGATCATCAAGAAAAATGGATTTGAAAACATGCTCCTCAAGATGAATTTCCACACTTAGAAAAATTCTAAGTGTTGAAACTTGAATTTCACCTTTTCCCAACTTTAACTCTCTATATCTCTTGATCTAGACATCTTTTGGACTTGATTTCTTGTAAAAACTTATAGTTCATGATGTTCTCTTCAATTTGATATTTGATTTGCACCAAATGGCCCAAGGATGAGTGAGATATGACCTTTGCAAGATGGCTAAAATATATGATTTTCATACTTAAAAAAAATCCAACAAAACCCTAATTTTGTCAACTTTCATGATTTTATGATTCTCCTTGGTTTTTCTTGATCAAACCTCATAATAACACTTGTGATGACTTGAAATTCCCATGATTGATCAAAAACTCAAGAGTTTGAATTTGTGAGGCCATAATTGACTTTCTTGATCAGATGAAACCCTAATCCTCTTTCCATTGATTAAGGCCTATTCAATGACTTGTGATAAAACAAGATACATGTAGGGAACCCTTGAGATGTATATTGAGACATAGCACATTGCCTTGATCAAGAAGATAACCACAAGCTGACTTGGACCAAAACCCTAATTCAGGCACAAAAGATAGGAAAATGTGATCAATGCTTGAAAAGCCTAATCCAGATGATTGTGTGAGATTGTTGAGAATGCCTTGATGAATAAAAGGACTTTATAACTCAGTAATAACATGATGTTGAGATTATATATTTACTCCTTGCTTTGAGAACTATCTCCTCCTCTTGAGAAAATTCAATGACTCTTGATCCCATGCCATAGGAACAATGCAACGCATTAATGAAGATGCAAATGAAATGAAGCATAAGCAAAAAAAAGTTAGCAAAAGGGAGAGAAAATTTTGGGGTACAACAACTGTCCCTATTCAATCAACTTGAACATAAAGGTATGAAAGACAACGGTGTTCAGACATTCAAGGTAAAAGGCGATTGAATACAAAAAGAACCCAGAAATTTGCACACTGTGGGGGAAGAAAAAAGGTAATGGATAAGGTAACAGCTGAAGGTGGACTTAAAGAGAGGATTTGTCGACCGAAGGCGCACTCACGGTAATGGATACCAACCAAAAGTTGAAATTTAAAAAGAACCCCGACCGAAGGCGGACTCACATCAAGGGATACCAACCAAAAGTTTGAATTTAAAAAGAATATCGGCCGAAGGCGGACTCACATCAAAGGATACCAACCAAAATTTGGAATTTATAAAGAATATCGGCCGAAGGCGGACTCACATCAAAGGATACCAACAAAAAGTTGGAATTTAAAAAAAGAACGTCGGCTGAAGGTGGACTCACATAAAAGGATACCAACTAAAAGTTGGAATTTAAAAAAGAACGTCGGACGAAGGCGGACTCACATCAAAGGATACCAACCAAAAGTTGGAATTTAAAAAGGACACCGGCTGAAGGCGGACTCACATCAAAGGATACCAACCAAAAGTTGGAATTTAAAAAGAACATTGGCCGAAGACAGATTCACATCAAAGGATACCAACCAAAAGTTGGAATTTAAAAAGAATGTCAGCCGAAGGCTGTTGTACCCCAAAATTTGACCAACCATTTCTTGTACTTGGCTTATGTTTTCATTTCATTTCGCATTTCATTTGCATATCATTTATGTCGCATCCTGCCAGCGTTATCAGCCGAATTGAATTTATCGAGATTACAGTCGCTTTGCTCGCATTTTAGACGATTCAAATCATTACAAACGAGAAGTTCCATGTCGAAATCGAGCGAAAGTCACCCTCTTTTTGATGATTCAGTTTGTGATGATAATTTGGCGCATTTCGGTGTTCGCCCATTTTTCATTTCTATTTCCATGGATTTTTGCATTTTATTACCCTTTTTGCTTTATATTTGATTATTTAGGAAATAGTTTAAATATGTTTTAATATTGTTTTTTTTTTAGAATTTTAATTAGATTTGCATTAGAATTTTATTTTAATTAAGTTTAATTTCATTTAGTTTTAGATAGAATTAACAAATTAGAATATTATTTTAGAAATTATTTTATTTAGGTTAATTTTAGTTTATAGTAGATTAAGAGTAGGTTTGTTATTTAGTTAATTAGGTTTAATTATTAGTTTAATTTAATCAAATAGTACAAATTATAGTTAATTGAAAATTAAACAAAAAAAAGGACAAGCTAATGGCAACACTTGGCAGCCGTATAAACACCCCTCACTATTCACTTTCTTCACCATCCATCCTGAAACCCTAGTTGCGCCTCCCTCACCTCCATAACCATCATCTTCCTCATCACCTTCAGCAAAAACAACTTAGCCAACATTCAAACTTCTTCTCGCCGAAATTCCCTTTGCGAAACCCGTCGGAAACTCTCAACCACCGTTCGTAACACCTTCCCCGCGAAAAAGCATCGTGAGACCCATTTACAACCGTAACAGAAACATGATCCATCCACATCTTCTTCATCACAACCCAAACGCGACCCATCTTCGACCTCCATTTTTTTTCCGTCAAAACCCCATTCCCAGCTTCACAACCTTCAAACCGCGAATCTTAACCCATTTCCAGAAACTTCAAACACAAACCCTTCTTCACACCTTGTTCTTCATAGTTCAACAACATCTCATCCTCAAACCCAACCGTAAATCCCACACAAACCGAAACCCATAAACCAAATCAACAGAACCCAGCAACTTCTCAACAACACACACTCAAACAACCATGTTAAACCTTCCTTTTTCGAATCACCAACAATCACAAACAGAATCTGGACAGAGAGGTAGAGAAGAATAGATAGAATAAAGTGACACGAGCGAAGGAGAAGGTAGGAGCAAGATTTGTTTACATCATGTGAAAATGGTTTTAGTGTCGATAAATTTGCGTTGTTTTTCCTGAATGCTTTTATCGTTCTGTTTTTACTGTTTATCCATGATGATGGATTTACATTGCTGTGGATGACCCGCCCCAAGTTATGATTTTTATTAGTTTTATGGTTTTGAGATGATGGGCCTTGAGGCCCATATGATTCTCATTTTTGTTCTCTGAATACCCTTGTTTCTATTTTCACACCTTTGCTTTATACAAAGTTTTGGTATAAAAAAATAAATAATAAAACGTAAGTTATTTTAGGCTTTTATATATATATATATGTGTGTGTGTGTGTGTGTGTGTGTGTGTGTGTGTGTGTGTGAATATTAGTTTATTAAAAAAGGGGTTTGCATATTTTATTTATAAATCTATTCTATACTTATTTTATTTTAGAGCTTTGTAAATATTTTGTTTATTTTATTTTTTAGATTTAGGTATATAATTTTTAAATATAACTTTCTTAGAATTTTCTTAAGTATTTTCTTTTGTAATTTAAGTTAAGATTTATTTTCTTTTAGAGTTGAGTTCTATTTCCCATTTGTTATTGGACTTTTTTATTATATCATTTGTTTTGGTCGATGACGAGGTTTCCATAAAACGATTACTAAGTCAATCTATTGATAAGTAGCGTCGGATCCAAGACCCACTTTTTTTTCACCTCATATTCTCTTATTACAATATTTGATTTCGAACCGATGAAGTCTCCGATTCGTCAAATGTTAGTCATCGAGGATGCTGAAACCTTCGTTATTTCAAATCTAAGGAGAATGACCATTTGGGTCATTTTCCTTACTTTGGGATCGCGAGAGGTTCCCTTCGATTAAATTAACTTAAAGTTTGCGATTAAGACAAGGTTTGAGTTTTCTTGACTTTCTCCATTTCACCGATTACTAACTTCCGACTTTAACTTTCTGTCAATACTTCATTATTTTATATTTCCGCACATATTTTTCTATTTATAATTTCTATTGACATTATCTTGTTCATATTATCATCACTGTTCATACTTCATATTATCATATTGTGCATATTATCACCTAACCCCCTTTTATTTGTACATTCTGTTAAAAAACTTAATAAATATCGAAACCAAAAAATCCTAATTGGTGGACTGTTAGTTATCTGTATCATGTATATATTTGTCTCTGTTTTTCATCTCTTTGGCAGATTCTCAAAAATCTCTTCAATAAAGGAATCGAGTTCTCTTTGTATTAAATTAAAGAGAGAGGATTAAGTGTAGACTTCTTCCTCTCTGAGTGTCGGGATGCTCACTGTAGTGTGGGTGCTCTCAATACTCGTTCTTCAATATGAAGACATTTGTATTCGTCGCCCTTTTTCTCCCAAAAAACCTCGGTCCCGTACCGAGTGCATTTTGAAAACACCTTTTTAATAAAGGAATCAAGCTCTCTTTGTATTGAACTAAAGAGAGAGGATTGAGTGTAGACTCCTTCCTCTCCGAGTGTCAGGATGCTCACTGTAGTGTGGGTGGTCTCGATGCTCGTCTTTCAATACGAAGACGTTTATTTTTCATTTCACCTTTTTCTCCTAAAACCTCGGTCCCGTACCGAGTGCATTTTCCAAACCTCTTTTCGCAACAAAAACTTGAATGGTCATGGAGTAGTTAGGCGTAGGCCTTCTCCTATCCCGAGTGCTTGACATTTACCGTAGGGTTCACTATCGCAAAGCACTTACCATTCAAAACCAAAAACACTTTTAATAAGAGAATGAAGTTCTCTTTGTATTGAACTAAAGAGAGAGGATTGAGTGTAGACTTCTTCCACTCCGAGTGTCAGGATACTCACTGTAGAGTGTGTGGTCCCGATACTCGTCTTTCAATACGAAGATGCTTATATTCGCCACACCTTTTCATAACAAAATTTTGAGATAAAGAATTGGGTACTACCGTAAGGGGTTACTATCCGAGGATCTATTTCACCCCTAAAAAACAACTCACAAATCAAACGTGACACCTTGCCTCGATAGGAAAAAATTAATCTTTTCAAAAAGGATATGTTACGTCCGTTCTACCGCAAACAGGTAACGCCTAAGACTCCAACAAGCGAGCAACAATACACCTAAACTGCTAGAATACACACAATAGCATCACCCACAAAAACATCGGTTACCCGTAGTTAGCCGAACTACGTCTGCTCTGATTTCTCATACCAGATGAGGATACGTAGGCACAAGACGGTGATGTCTTGGCGAGCACATTCCCCCCTATATCTGTAGTTCCTCGAACTACATTGACTCTGACTTTCTCATATATGTTGAGAATACATTGGCATAGGATCGCGAAGTCCTGCCGAGTCTCTTCTTCCCCCGTTACCTCTCTTTTCCCCTGTTTTCAACCCTATTCTTTATCCTTTGGAACACTCATAGAAAGCAATATATTTTAGCAGATATTATCACACATACGACAAACAAATGATTCCCATCGAGTACGATGGATGCGAGGGGTGCTAATACCTTCCCTTCGCATAACCGGTTTCTGAACCAGTTCTTGGTCGCGAGACCATCTTATCCGTTTCTTTCTTAAGGTTTTCTAGATATTTTCCTTTCCCCTCATGGGATAAATAAAGTTCGGTGGCGACTCTTCTGTCTTTCTTTTCGCCTCCCCGTCGTTGCATTTTTTCGAGTAGCGACAAAGGCGGACTCACATCAAAGGATACCAACCAAAAGTTGGAATTTATAAAGAACGTCTACCAAAGGCAAACTCACATCAAAGGATACCAATAAAAAGTTGGAATTTAAAAAGAACGCCAACCAAAGATGGATTCACATCAAAGGATACCAACCAAAAGTTGGAATTTAAAAAGAACGTCGGCCGAAGGCGGACTCACATTAAAGGATACCAAACAAAAGTTGGAATGTAAAAAGAACATCGGTCGAATAGGGACTCACATCAAAGGATACCAGCCAAAAGTTGGAATTTAAAAAGAACGTCGGTCGAAGGCAGACTCACATCAAAGGATACCAACCAAAAGTTGGAATTTAAAAAGGTCTACAGGAAGTAGAATCAACGGACTTACGATCTGTAGTAAAGAGAAGATGAACACAAGATAAATTCCTCTGGAAGGAAGAACAAATCCATTTCTTGGGGTATAAAGTTGAACGATATCTCCTGAGTTATGCCACTTTCTGCTGGGGAAATATTAGGCAAAGGGAAATCAAACCTAGCTTATTCTTCAAATGCATATGTTTGAATTTTTCTATGGCGTAATGCTCCATTCGAAATGGAAATGCTACACAATTTGAGGATGCAATGCAATTATGCTTATGATATGCAAGAGGAAAAATGCACTGAGCGGAGTGTTGAAAAAAAAACTCCGATGGGGCAGACAAACTGAATTGCCTTCAAGGTCATAACCTCTGCTGAAGAATACCAAATGAACTCCTATTCTACCAAAAAGTAAGAACAACAGACGACTGTTGGGGAAACATCCTTTGGATTCTGATGAAGAAATATGCTAATAGCAATTGGGCTTTGAACTTGCCGAGGATATCAACCCCAACTGGTTTAAACATGCTGAGGAAATCAATAACTAACTCTGCTTAGGGAGAATAATTAATGATGTCAACCTTGTTAGGGGATAATACTTAGCTCACTACTCTGTTGGGAAATTACCCTCTACCCTTACTCTACTGGGGATACGGAAACACGATTATTGGAGATGCGAACATGCTCAGAAAGCACAAACAAACCACTACTATCCTGTCTGGGGAAGCAAACTTCTGGACTCTTACTAGGGAGAACACTCAGAAACCTCATAGTGCTCTGCTGAGGATGACAAAACTTTAGCAATCTTTGTCGGGGAGAGCAACTCTACTGGGAAAGAGAGGTCACACAATCTTGCAGACACACAACAAACAAAAGAATGTCCCACGGGTAACATGGCAATCTCGGTTACCACCCACGACACTCGAAATTTAAGCAATTTCCAATGTTTTTAACATGTTCTGTAAAGCTTTAATACTTTCACATGCAATGTTTACCAAAATATCGGACATTTTTGCAAACAAAACACTAAAAATGAACACAGAAAACGAAAGCTTTTGAGTGAAATGAAATTGTATTGATTGAATTGGCCTGTAAATAGGCGTTTGCATCAGGAGGCGATTCCTAGAAAGAGGTAATTGCGCAAAAGTAAGAAAGAAAATACACAGATTGACAATGTGGAAACAGATATCCATCAGGTTCTGATTTGGCTATGACCCATATATCTTAGAAGTTCTCAAATATTTTGCCTTATGAAAAGACTGATTGGACCGATCCCTATCCTTCGGAATTCCCATGAGTTAAGATGAGCTCATAGATCGAACGTAGATTGCAGCCTCTCGCTTTTAAGTCCCTAAATTTTTCCTGGATCGCCCTTTTGGATTTTCAATCCACCGGGATACCCATTTTTGCCAAAGTTGTCGTTTCAGGTTTTCAACTTTGCGAGCTTATTCAATTCTTTTATTTTATCTTATCTCTAATTTTTTCCAGAACCTTTTCTTTTTATGGTTCTTCAAGATGCCCTTTTTTGCCTGTACCTTTTCTTTTCGCAGTCCAACGGGTCATTTTTATGAGAAGTTTTTTTAAATGCGTCTGCGTTCACAGGGGACATAAAATCTTCACCATCCCTAGTTAAAAGCAACAAGGCTCCACCAGAGAAAACCTTTCTCATGACATATGGTCCTTCATAATTCGGATACCATTTGCCCCTATGATTTGTCTAGGGAGGAAGGATCCTTTTCAATATCAAATCACCTGTCTAGAAACACCGAGGGTGCATTTTCTAATTAAAGGCCTTTTTAATCCTGCTCTAATATAATCGGCTATGTGCAATGGTTGTCAGTCTTTTCTCTTCAATGAGGTTTAGTTGATTCAACCTGGTCTGTATCCATTCAGCTTTGTCCAGTTTTACATCTGTCAAAATTTGTAAAGAAGGAATATCAACTTCCAACAGTAGAACTGCCTCCATACCATACACAAGTGAGAAAGGAGTTTCCTCTATCGATGTACGCACCGTAACACGATAACCATGTAAAGAAAATGGAAACATTTCATGCAAATCTTTATATGTCACAACCATCTTCTGCATAATCTTCTTGATGTTCTTATTAGCTGTCTCAAGAACATCATTCATCTTCAGACGATATGGAGAAGAATTGTGATGTTCACTCTTGAAGTTCTGGCGTAACTCCTTCATCATCTCGTTATTCAAATTCGAACCATTATCAGTAACTATTCTTTCAAGGATTCCGTAACGATAGATGATGTCCTTCTTTATGAACCGAGCAACTACCTACTCGGTAACATTGGCAAACGAGGTCGCTTCCACCCACTTGGTAAAATAGTCGATTGCAACCAGGATAAAACAATACTCGTAGGAAGCAGTCGGCTTAATCTTCCCAATCATATGAATGCCCCACGTAGCAAAGGGCCAAGGAGAAGATAACACATTCAAAGAAACCAGTGGCACGTGTACTTTATCCATATAAATCTGGAATTTATGACATTATCTGACGTATTTGAAACAATTGGACTACATAGTCATCCAGTAATAACCTGCTCTCAACAATTTCCTGGCCATGGCATACCCATTGGCATGGGTACCAAAAGAACCCTCGTGAACTTCTTCCATCAACATGCCTGCTTCGTGTTAATCAACACAATGGAGCAAAACCATGTCAAACTTCCTCTTATACAGCACATCATCCTCGTTCAAAAAGAAATTACCAGTCAATCTCCTAAGAGTCTTTCTGTCTTTGTTGGATGCCCCGGATGGATATTTCTGACTCTTGAGGAAACACTTGATATCATAAAACCATGGTTTACCATCTGACACTTCTTCAGCTACGAACACAAAAGTAGGTCTATCAAGATGCGTGATTCTGATTGCTGGAACCTCATTCCACATATTCACCTTATACATAGATGCTAATGTTGCCAACGCATCTGCCATCTGATTCTTAGCCCGGGGTACATGATGAAAATATACCCTATCAAAGAAAGGTAACAATCTCCTATCATAATCTTTGTAAGGTACCAATTGACTTGGCGAGTTTCCCATTCTCCTTTAATTCAATATATCCCCATAGCGGAATCACCGTAAACATCAAGATTCTTGATCCTCATATCAACGACCTCTTCCAACCCCATGATACATGCTTCGTACTCTGCTTCATTGTTGGCATAACTAAACTTCAATCAGGCAATGAAATGGATATGAGAACCCTTAGGAGTGGTAATAATTGCCCTGACTCCATTGCCATATGCATTAACGACTCCATAAAAATTAACCCCCATTGGGATCCAATTTCAGGCCCTTCATCAGGCAACGGTTTGTCACAATCTTTAGCTTTCAGATACATAATATCCTTATTAGGAAAGTTAAACTTCATCAGTTGATAATCTTTAATTGGTTATTGAGCAAGATATTCTGATAGAACACTTCCTTTGATGGCTTTCTGGAAAACATATTGGATATCATACTCTGTCAACACCATATGCTAACGGTAAAACCTTCCAGTGAGTGCTTTCTTCTCATATACGTACTTGATCTAATCCATCTTCGATATCAACAAGGTTGTGTGGTTTAACATATACTGTCTCAAACGCTTGGCTACCCAGACGAGTGCATAACATGTTTTTTACAGCATTGAGTACCTCAAATCACAATCAGTAAATTTCTTACTCAGGTAGTATATGGAAAGCTCTTTTCTACCTGTTTTGTCGTGTTGACCGAGCACACACCCCATTGGATTCTCAAGAACCGTCAAATACATTATCAATGGTCTTCCTGCTACTGGAGGCATGAGGATTGGAGGTTCCTGCAAATATTCTTTTATTCTTTCAAAAGCTCTTTGGCAGTTTTCATTCCACCTGACTGTTTGATCTTTTCTTAACAATTTGAATATTGGTTCACACGTGGCCGTAAGATGATAGATGAATCTAGCTATGTAGTTCAACCTCCACAAGAAACCACAAACCTCTTTTTATGTTCTCGGCTCAGGAATCTCTTGCATTGCTCTTATTTTAGCAGAATCAACCTTGATACCTCGTTCACTGATAATAAAACCCAACATCTAACCAGACCTCACCCCGAAGGTGCACTTGTTTGGATTCAGCCTCAGCTTGAATTTCCTCAACCTTTCAAACAACTTATGCAGATTAACCAGACGTTCTTCCTCTATTTGGGACTTCACAATCATGTCATCAACATAGACCTTGATCTCTTTATGAGTCATATCGTGAAAGAGAGTCTCCATCACCTGCTGATAATTTTCCCCAACATTTTTTAATCTAAAGGGCATCACTTTGTAACAGAACTGTGAGGGCAAAGCCTCATATACTAGATATTCGGGTTTCGATGATTTCAAAACTCAGTCACATGGAAGAAGAGATGTTTGGCGTTATCACCGGAATGCATAAGCATACCATATTTGTCATGTTTCATTTGCTTGCACAACACATCTCTAGTACCTCACTTTGTAGTATTAGAATATGCGTCATACAACTTAACATCCCATTGGTCGTCATAGGTATCATATAAGTATGTCAAAAACATCAAGATTATGCAATTTCTAAAAATACAGGTGTCTGAGTCAACCACACCTTGCTCCGGTCGACTCATAACAAGCGTCTAAATTTTGCAAAACTCTCGGGATAGGTATGGTCGACCTACCGGTCAACGCATACTGTTGTCATTTCTGTTTGTCAAAAAATTTAGGCTTTGCGTCGACGCATAGCAGGTTATTTTGCATAGTTTGTTTTGTGATGGAGTAGTGGTAATCGGTGAATTGTGATGGAGAAGTTCGGGTTCGATTAGCAAGTGTTTGAGATCAGTCGGGCTGGGGTTTGAAGATGTAAGGTTGTTCAAACAAAGAGCTATAATTGGAGGTTCATCCACAAGCTATCGAAGGAATTGATTCGACTAGAATCAAAGGACAAGAAGAGAAAGCATCTTCAACAACAAAGGAGTTTATTTGTGCATTTGCTATTCTATTCTTGTATAAACGATTCTACAATAGGTTACATTTATATTATACGAGCTCAATTCTATTGTTAGAATTGAGGGCAGACGTACCCCGAAGCGAGGACGGCAGGGGAACTACCTCAATAAATCCTTGTGCTTTTTACATTACGCTTTTACATTTGCTTAATATTTCCGTGATTTTCGTACACACAATTATATTAAATTTAGGACTGTTTTGAGTAAGTGCTGAATTAATTTTGACTCTAGTGCAATAGTTTATTGTACAAGGAAACTAGAGCTACTTACTCAAAGCCGAACTCACTTGGAGTGCTCTGCATGCCAAGTGTTTGATAAATTGTCTGAACCAAAATTCTTGTGTGCTGTCCATTTATTTTGTTGGCATTTTAAGGCATTGGAACTAGTCATACCAAGTAGTGATCTAAATCAAATTGGTAGTGTGACTAGCGTGGTGATTCTCATTTCTCATTATCAATTTCCATAGGCTAGACGCATATCCGGATTTCTAGTAACGGTTCGTTATAGACGGTAATTTTTCCACGGCCCCTTCCACAAATTAAACAAATTTTTAAAACCAATTTTATTGGTAGCGCCGACTCATTTTTTAATAAGGGATCTATTCAACTCCCCCCTTTCTAGATCCGCGTTATCGTCTAACAAGTGGTATCAGAAGTGTAACATCCTAATTTTCCATACACTAAATAATATATCTAGTTAGATTTGAGATTTTAACAATGCTAGTTATTAAAAACTAAATGTTGAAACTAACACTTATAATAATTAATTTATCAATTAATTACCTTTTATATTTATTCTTCAATTTGAATATCATCGTTTCATTTTACAAACTAAACTTTGAAATTTAAATTAATACTTAAAATACTTAACTTTAAGTTAATTAAGTAGTCATATTATTATTATTATTATCATTATTGTTGTTGTTGTTGTTTTGTTATTATTATTAATTGATTTTATTTGAATATTATCATTTTATTCTACAAACTAATTAGTAAATAAAATAATCTTAAGTCAATAAATATATCAAATAACTATCCTTGTTACCATTTATTATTATTATTATTAATATTATTATTTTTATAAAAGAAATATATATCTCATTTTCTATTAATATCCTACATGATATTATGTCATAAAATCAAGCTCCCATACCTTTGTCATAAATTATTTTTACAAAGTCATACTAGAACACCTAAAAGGACTATTGATGTAAGATTAGTCAATATTTGATAAAGACATTTACTAGCAAGAGTTGAAAAGTTGGAAGGTATGGGTAAAAGAAGATAAATTTATGTTATTTTAATATTTTACAACTAGTATAAACAGGGGTCTTTTTCACCCCATTTTCATTCATTCATTCACAAATCATCTTTCTTCTTTACTTCTTTCTTTCTCTAATTTCTTCATATAGCAATATTAGTTTTAGTTATCGAAGTTCCCACCGTATCGGTTCGTAACTTTTAGAGTATTTGTGGTAAAAAGTTCTTCTAAAGTTTCAAAGGAGTTTTATACGTCAAAGTTTTGCCCAAGTCATTTTCATAAGTAATCGGTAAGCCGTTATAATGTCAATTTTATTTTAATTATATTATTTTAATTATGTTATTTATATAAAGGTTATTTTAAAATTTCTATGCAAATTCCGTTTAGACGTCGAGATATTGAACTTATAAAGTCCAAAATAAAATTTACCATTTTAAGTCGTTATTATGCCCAAATTTTATTATAATTTAAATGTTATTAGAAATATACTCTTGGCAATTTTCTAAAACAAACAAATTCAAAAGGAGGTATAATATAATTTATATTTGAATTTAATAATTATTTTGGAGGTTATTATTATATATTTAAATAAATAAATATTTCAAGTTATAACGGGATTATGTTCAATTAACCATAAATTATATTCTAATTATTTCATAAATTTCGTACAATCCAACGGTTATCGTAAATTAGGTTCTTGGCAAAGATCGGAGACAACGCTCGTGGACTTTCAACAACGCTCAACAAAAGGTGGGGGCAAGATTTCGTATACGTTGGGACGGTTAGCGTAAAATAACTTAATATATATGTGTGTAGTGGTGACCTAAGCCCTACTAGCGATAAGTAAGTAAGGAAGGCATATTCTCAAATAATGATTTTCAGGAATCACTAGGCGAGGTTACGCCGGCCTTAATTATTTATCATAAGAATAATCTGTGACAATTTGAGATTGTATTGTGCTTGCATTATTCGATTGATTTTATAATTGTTTATTTTATTTATACCTGAATGATTGTGATTGATAGACTAAGGAAATAATTGGTTAATGAGAGAACAACATTGCTAGATATTAAGAAATTGATCCCCAATAACTAAAGGAAAGTTGGATACATTGAGTAGTTGTATTTGGTTGGATTCTAGCTAAGGAAAGACTTGGTCGACTATGTCCTTTACAGTCCACCTCTCTTACCTGGGAAGTTAACCATACAATTATTTATTGTACAAACTGAACTGATAATGTAAGGATAAGGATCATGCCAAAAAGAAATGTGGCAAGACATTTGATGGATTTGGTACTCAACCTAAGTATCTAGATAATAAGTATAACTTGAAAAGTTGATACGATAATTCCCCATTATTAACTTAATACTTATGGTTGAGAGTTGCCACAAGATGATTGAGTGATCATATAGACTTGCATTGAGGAATGTGTAAGTCCATTGCCGTGCGGTATGGGACGCATGGGGTTGATCAGTCGCCTACAATCCCGACGGGGATTATTATCTATGCATGCTAGACAAGACAAGGTTCTTGGCCTGAATTCTCAGGGATGATCGACTTATAACACCTAGACTCCATGTGAAGTTAGGTGGCGTAGCTCTTGGTAATTTGAAGTATGTTGGTGGCATGTGGTCTTCTGATATCTGATCTTGGTAAATGGGATAGATATCATTGACAGCGTTTAGTGGCCTGAGTCAGCATATAGTTCAGGGATGCATTAGAATAAATAAAATATATGTAATTGTGGGTATAAGATACGCTTGTTTGAATAAATATGGTTTCCATATATATTATTATTTTACACATTCATTCCCACTTTTAAACTTGTACATAAATCTTAGCCCTGTGTCATTTTTGTTTTGCATTTTGGATCATTTTATGACGATCAGACGATGAGCTCGAATCTCGCTTACTTCCCGACAGTTCAGAAGGAAAGGATATGAAGTGACGTGGAGATGGGTTACTATAACATCTATATTGGGAGTTGTTAGCATTTTGTCAAACGCTGATCATATCCCTACTACTACAGTCAGTATAAGTGTCAGTCTTGTTGGACTTAGAAGGTCCCTTTTGGTATGCTTTATTTTGGTTTTCTTTCTGTACTTTTATTTTATGTTTTATCAATGTGGAAAGGCCACTTGTCTTAATGGTGTCAAACTCTGTAAAATATATTTGAAGCATATGTATGTGAAGCAGTATGTTTTTAATTAATTAAGTATTTTCATTTAAAAGTTTCAAGTTTTTCAGTATTTTATTAAAGGTTTCATTAGAATTCCACTAATGGGACATATGTTGTCTCAGGAGCACCGGTTCACTCCGTGCTTCAAGTGTAACTTTGTAGAAAATGGCTAACGAACCTAAAGGGGCCTATAATAGAGCTCCTGTTTTTAATGGAGAAAATTACAGTTACTGGAAAGACTATATGCGGGTGCACATTAATTCCATTGATAGGAAAGTGTGGAATGTTATTCTTAACGGTCCAATGGAAATAACCATGACCGATGAAAATAACATGGTTGTGCCTAAGCCCAAAGCGCAATGGACTGATGATGATGAGAGGAAATATAATTACGATTGGAAAGCCAAAAATATTTGGATCTCCTCATTAGGAGTTGATGAATATTATAGGGTTTCTCATTGTTTAACGGCAAAAGCTATGTGGGACTCATTGCAAGTTTCCCATGATGGAACCAATAATGTTAAGCTAGAGAGAATCAATACGCTAACACAAGAGTTTGATCTCTTTTACATGGAGTAAGGGGAAACCATTGCGGACATGCAAAAGAGATTCACTCATCTTATCAAAAGATTGCACTCACTAGGTAGGCCAATTGCCAATGATGTTGCTACTAACAAAATTTTGAGATGTCTTAACAGGGAGTGACAACCGAAGGTAACCACCATCAAAGAAGCTAACAACCTCACAATTTTGGGTCTCACGACATTGTTTGGAAAGCTGCAAGAGCATGAACAAGTGCTTCTAAGCCTAGAGCAACATGAAAAGAAGGAAAAGAAGGATAAAACAAAAAATACAGAAAAGAAGTCTATTGCTCTCAAGACTTCTTCCTCAAAGCCTCAATATAAGGAGCATAGTGATTACACTTCGAGTGACGACGAAGAGGATGACAAGAGTGAGGACATGGGGCTGCTTTTAAAGCATTACAACCGCTATGTCAAAAAGAACGGCATCCAACACTCTGAGAAAAATCTTGTCAACTTCCGGAAACAATCAAGGTACTTTAGAAATGATGACACTAAGGGAAACAAGACAAGAGGGTCATGTTATACTTGTGGAAAGACCGGACACTACAAACCAGATTGTCCCTTAAACAAAAAGGGCAAAAAGAAAGAAACAAGTAGATCACAAAATAAGCAATCTAAGCCAAGGAGAGCATATATAGCTTGGGAAAGCGATAGTGATTCCTCCAAGGATGAAAGTTCAAGTGATGAAGATGAATCCGTAAATCTTTGTCTTTCCGCCCATCAAAAGAACAAAAAGAAACAGGTACGACATGCCAAGTACAAAAATTCCTCTAAAATGTCTCACTTTGAATTACAAACTGCTTTTAATACTTTTCATTGTGAAGCAAAAGAAGCCTTTAAAAGGCTTACCTCAAATAACCAAATTTTTGCTCACCTAGAGCAAAAGATTCGTTAGTCCGAAAAGAAACTTGAGGCATTAAAAGCTTCCATAGTGGAAAGTACAAAAGCAGGTTGTGAGGACCTAAGAAGTAGAGTTGTTAACTTTGGGTGTGATGCTTGTTACATTTGGCAAAATGAAGTTAGAAACCTAAATGCCAAACTTAATAAGGCTCTAGAGCCCAAAATTACTTTTGCCATCGATAAATCTAATTTTAGAAAGAGTATGGTTAGTCCATATCAAAAATGCACGTATGTTGTAAGAGATCATGATAGCAAAAGTAATTCAAAAGTTAACTTTTCTTGTTTATATTGTTGCAAGAAAGGCCACACCATTGCCAAATTCCGTTTTAGGATATTTTTGGTTCCTAAAGGCATTTAAATGGTTTCCTAAATGCGATCATTTTGTCACTCACAACTTAGGACCCAATAAGCCATTGGGTACCTACTCTTTTTAATTGTTTTTTCATAGGTACAACGTCTTGAGAACACCGAGAGAAGATGGATTCTCGATAGTGGCTGCTCAAGACACATGACAGGAGACATTGTTGCACCCTAAAATTTGCCCAACTTTTTTCTCTTTACTGGCTTTTGTTTCATAACATCAGCATTGCATTTCATTGCATTAAGATTTGCATACCATCATCCATTCACAGGGGATCAAGGGGGTGTTCTTATCAAGAAGAGAGGTTATCAAAGTCTAAACCTAATCAAGAATCTTTATTCAAGCTATTCAAGAGCTCATCACCATCAGAAAATTCAAAGAGTTGTATGTGGTTGTATCTCCTATCTTGGAAGCTATGAAAAGATCACCAGATTATTATGACTCCATGGATATGGGTATGAAGCATGGTGGGAGCTCATAAGAGGTCTTAAGAATCATTATGGAGCTTATCATGCAAAATGCAAGAGGCCACAACCAAGATTGGTGCAACTAGGGTTTTCACCTGGCCAACCCTCAGTCAACTGTGAGTCTTGAGGAGATTAAGACTTAATTCCAAGAAACTATGATCATGGAAGGATGTTTTAAGACACTTAAGAGATAATTTCAATATCAATTCATTAATATTCAAGAGTGTGAGAAGTTATTGAGCTAGGGTTTCTAAGCTTGACAGTGTAAAATCTCCTATTTCAGTGCTTAACTTCAAGACCACATAACTCAAGATAAAAGTTTCATCTCATCTTGATATCCACATGAGACTTGTATAGCATGTTTGTACCTTGAATTTGAGTATTAGAAGTCATTCATTGGATTTCTAGAACTCAAGTTATGAGGCCGACAAGTTACAGGTCATCAGATGAATGTGATTTTGGTACTTGAAAGTCAACCAACTTCCAGGACATTTTTGAGCTAGAAGGATGTTTCTCCTCAACTTTTGATAAACATGAATATTGTTCCTCATCATCTTAGCTTTCCAAAGAGTACTAGAAGTCCTCATTTGGATTTGTAGAACTCAAGATACATTGCTTGCAAGGCAAGGGTATTTTGGGAAAGTAAGATTACAGGTCATTTTCATTATAGGTCAAGTTCACCACTTTGCATACCTCAAATGAAAATCTTACCAACTTGAAAGTTTCTCCAAATGGTATTATTTGGTCAATCAAACCTCAAGGAACCATTGACATGGCTTGGATAGGAAAATGCTTGGAGAAAAATTCATGAAAGGAAGCTTGAAAAGGGCTAATTCAAATCAATTCATTTAGAAACCAATTCATGTCATGTTGGTACATTTTTTGAGTCCAATTGATGTTTTAAGAACATTGGAAAAATTAAAAATCAATTTTGAAGCCATTTACATGTGGAAATTCATAGTTTCTTCATCTTTAAGCAACAAATGCAAAATCAACCATCCATTAATTTCCAAGGGATCAATCTCAGCCACACATGACCCTTGCATCATAAGAAACTGATATGAATCAAATTGCAAGCTGGTTGGCTCTGTTTTCATGGAAATTACAAAGCTTGAAAGTGCAAAAATGTGAATTTTGGATTGGACTATTATGGGATTCCATTGGGCTGCAAATCATCTCAAATCCATTGTATATAACATTCTAATGATTCCTAATAGAAAATAACAGAATTTGGAGGCAGTTACAACAGATTTTCATGGAGGAAAAGCGAAGGAAAATTGATTTGTTTTTGGAGAATTACACACATTCAAGCCAAACCAAGGTTGCTAGAAGCTTGAGGATGATCCATTGAAACTTTCTACACCATTTGGAGTGAGAACCATTGCCAATTGACACCTCCATTGAAGATCAAAACCAGGTTCCTATTTCTTATCCATGCTCTCTATTCTTGAGGAATTTTAGTGCCATTTTCATGGATTTACACTCCTTAGGATAGGTAGAAGCTTTTAGGATTAGAACGGTTAAGTTTCTTGAAACTTTAGGAAATGGCACCTTATCTTGTAGCTTGAATTTATCCTTAATTATTGGATAAAAATGGAAAAGAATATGATATTTGGAATCTAGGAAGTGAGAGGAAGAGATTGGTATAAAAAATTGGAGTTTTTGTTAAGTTTTAAAAATTGGCACTGTTCATTACCGTCGGAGAAGATGACTGGATCTTCTCCGGCCACCACCCCTCCACCGCGCACAGGTCCCTTCCGTTTTGCATTCAAACTGCCAGATTTCATAACAGCCATCCGATCGCGTGGTTTAGTAGACTCGGTATGCTCATCGTGCGGCTGGAATTTGCTTTCAGCGTTTGGCTTGCTCCCTTGCCCAAAACACTGAGTTTCATTTAGAAACTCAGCTGGGCTTAAGAAACACGCTATCCCCACCCCCATCTTGCAGAGCCCAATGCATTTAACCCGCGCGAATGTACTCATTACACCCCTTGTAGTTTCTTCATTTAATTTCATTTTCTCTTTTGTTTTTAATTGATAGCTGTTTCATTTTAACTCAGAAAAAATATTAATTGTTGCCAATAAATCTTGAGAAAAATCATGTAGGTAGTTTGATATGTCTAGAATTTTGT
The DNA here is from genome assembly GCA_963859935.3 of Lathyrus sativus. Taxonomy (NCBI): domain Eukaryota; kingdom Viridiplantae; phylum Streptophyta; class Magnoliopsida; order Fabales; family Fabaceae; genus Lathyrus; species Lathyrus sativus. The sequence goes on along the minus strand of OZ012739.1, from coordinate 465,025,678 downwards.
CATATTTTTTAATTTCAGTTTTAATGCATTTTTCAATTAATGGCATATTTTCTCTTTTAATTTGTTTTTAATAATTGAAAAATTACATGCTATGCTTTGTGATTTTCTTTCTCTTTCAATAATCCATATTAATCTTTGATTTTTTGTATGGTGAATGCTGATACAATGTACAATATTGTAATATTTTTCTTGCATTTTTTAGATTCCATTTGAATAGGTTTTTAAGCACATCTTTAGAGCCTTCCTCATTTGAATATCCCATAACATACATCTTGGTTTAGCATCTGATTAGTATACTTAGACTTATAGTTTGGACTTGAAAATTTAACCATAGACTATTAACACATTTAGGATCCTTTAGGAATTTTATCAAGATTTTAGGACCTAATTTCCTATTTTTCCCATATTTTGCATTATGACTAATGTTTGCATGTTTCAAATTGCACCTTCTCATAGTTTGGCCTAATAAATGAACTTTTAGCCAACTTTAAGCATCCAATCTTCCCATTAACCCTTAGTACATAGGTTGACACCTTTTTAGGTCCATTTTCAAGTCTCTAGCATACCTTTAAGCTCCCTTAAGATGAACTTTCCTTAGAGCTAAAACATTGAAGGTTCTTTAGAAGTTTTTGTGATGATTTCTTTCCCTTGTGTGGCTGCTTTGCTTGAGCTTGCCTTGTCATTCCAATCTATCCTAGTCTTATCTTTAGGATCCCTCTTGGGAGAGCCTAATCCTTCCTTTGGTTGGATTCTGTGCATTCCTCAAGAGGTTGAGCCTTGGATTGACATTCATTAGCATAGTATATTCCTTTGGTTTGCACTATCTTCCTCCTTCAAGTCTTGATGAGGATCCCTCTTGGGAGAGCTTAATCCTTCCCTTGGTTGGATTCTGTGCATTCCTCAAGAGGTTGAGCCTTGGATTGACATTCAATGGCATAGTATATTCCTTTGGTTTATACTATCTTCTTTCTCTGTCCTACATTCTTAGGATCCCTCTTGGGAGAGCCTAATCCTTCCTTTGGTTGGATTATATGCATTCCTCAACAGGTTGAGCCTCAGATGGACATTCTGTATTGATACACACTAACCAGATACCTTAGATTGACATTTAGGTTCCACCAGTCTCATCTGTCCTACATTCTTAGGATCCCTCTTGTGAGAGCCTAATCCTTCCCTTGGTTGGATTTTGTGCATTCCTCAAGAGGTTGAACCTGAGATGGACTCTTATGTTGACACACATATGACCTTGGTGTAGCCTTGGATGCTTTCCCTGTTGCTCATCTTGTTTACCCTTCTCCTCCCTGTTTGATTGATTTGCCTGTTGCATTAGGATATATTCGCATGAGTAGAGACTTTTGTTTCGGAGCATGACTGCACTGAAAGGTTGAGCTAGTCTCCCTTTGCTTGTTTGCATGAAAGGTTGAGCTTGTCTCCCTTTGCTTGTGTGCTTTCTCTGTGCATCTCTGTTTGCATCCCATGTTTGCATTAGAAGTTGAGGCTTCCTCCTTCTGCTTGTACTATTGCATTGCATATGCATTTGTTTATATTCTTGTTTCACCTGCTTGATAGCTGTGTTTCTTTTTCCCCTTTTCTGTAGTTAGCTGAACTACAGCTGCTCTGATTTCTCGTACCAGACGAGAATATGTAGGCATAGGATGCGATATCCTAGTGAGCACACTAACAACTAACTTCTCTGTTCTCTCGCTGTCGTGCGATCGAGACTTTCGCGCTGATGACTAATCTCCTCTTTCTCTTGCCCTAACGCAATTGAGACCAGACCGTAGTTCTAGTTCCCTTAGGTTCTCCGTACCTTTAAACCAATGACATACTACGTCCGTTATACTGCAAACAGGTAACGCCTAAGTCTCCAATGGTTGAGCATCATACACCTAACTGCTAGAATGCGTACGCTAGTATCGTCAACCCTTTCTCTCACCCCTGTGTGATCGAGAACACCCTGGTTACCCATAGTTATCCCGAACTACGTAAGCTCTGTTCTCTCACACCTGTTGAGAGTACGTAGGCACAATACTGACGTATTGGCGAGCCACCTTCCCCCATCCCTTTACCCGTAGTTAGCCGAACTACGTTGACTCTGATTTCTCGTTCCAGACGGAAATACGTAGGCACGAAGCGGGATGCTTTGTGGAGTCACTTTTTCTTTTCTCTTTTCTTTTCAGACCAGTCTTGATAGGTAGATAGTTAAACCAACCCGTCAGATAAACACAACAAGTGTAGATCCCATCGAGTACGATGGACGTGAGGGGTGCTAATACCTTCCCCTTGCGTAACCGACTCCCGAACCCAGACATGGTTACGATGACCTTGTCTTATACCTTTTCGTCAGGTTTTTCCGATCGTTTCCTTTCCCTTTCTGTGGGATGAATAAAGAAATGTGGCGACTCTTCTGTTTTGCCGGCACCTTATTTTCGCTGTAGCGACAGCTAGCGACTCTGCTGGGGACGTCTGGTTCCCTATGCGAGTCAATCATAGCGCTTGCGTGTTTATCTGTTGGGTTTGCATTTATTTGTCGCACTTTACTTTCCTGCACTTTACTTTCAGTATAATATGATTATTTGTTGTGCTGTTGTGGGGGGACTAATTCTGATGAGTGAGAAGCCAAACCCAGGCTTGAGAGAACACATAGTATTAGAGTGGATTAGTGGTGGACGTGCTTACTTTGCTTGCATTAGTTCCCATGTAATCCACACTCGGACGAGATTCTCTTTGATGACTTCATATCGGTCCTTTGGACTCAAGAGGATTTTGGATCTGAGGATTGTCGACTCTGGGAACCGATCACTTGTGACTCAGCTAAGTGAGGCCTCTTCAGGGAGTGATGATGCCAAACCAGAAATGGTGAACGTATCATCATTTCTTGAAAGTCTGTGACGCTGAGGAACGCATAGGACGCCGTACCGTTATCAGTGGATTAGGTCCATGTCTGTGAGCCGGATTGGGGTTATGCAGGAAACCTTTACCTCCAGACTACCCGGTTTTCTCTACAGCTTGAATCGGATTTCTTGGTATCAGTTGGTTCCTATCAGAGTAGTGCTATGTTCTTGTCAAGGTAGTACTTTGATTTCTTCTCGGTCAACAAGAAGCAGTCTTGATCCCTTGTGTGTGCATTAGCATTTTGCATTTTGCATTGTATTGCATTTGCATTTCATTTTGCATATCCATCCTCAGCCAGAACAGGGAGCTCACCCATCGTTTGTCTGCTTCGCCAGTTGGTTTCCCGACATTCGCATTGGACTTGAATCAGCTTCAGGATCATGAACTCAAAAGAGCAGAACTTGGTTGTTACCAGGGCAGAGTTTGAACTGTTGAAAGACCAGTTGAGTCAATTCATGGAAGCTGTGACAGCTATGACTAGAGATGAGGCCAATGATCAGAGGATTCCGATGAATAATGTTGCTCAAGCCCAGCCTGTGTAGATTCCTGCCAGAGGTAAAGATGCCTCTTCTCTCCACGACACGGACTACCAGAATTTCATTTTCCCTGTGCCAGATCCTCAGAGGATTGTCCCAAAGGTTATTGTTGAGAACCCACAAACTGTTGAATTCATGAGAAAATGTCAGCTGTTAGAGGAAAATCTTGATGCTCTGATGAGTCAGAACACTCTTAACCTGAATGCTTCGAGCATGTGCTTAGTGCCAGGCCTTGTGATGCCTCTGAAATTCAAGATGCCAAATTTTGAGAAGTACATAGGGGATAGTTGTCCGAAGCTACATTTGATAATATTCTGCAGGAAAATGACTTTGTATGTCCACAATGATCAGCTTATGATTCACTGCTTCCAAGACAGTTTGAGTGGAGCATCGTTGAGTTGGTATATGCAATTGGAAAGTAGTTGCATCAGATCCTGGTCAGATTTAGCCAATGCCTTCGTGAAGCAGTACGACTACAACCTCAGCATGGCTCCTAGCCGCACGCAGTTGCAAGAGTTGTCTCAAGTGGATAATGAATCCTTTAGAGGATATGTGCAGAGATGGAGAGAATTCGCTGCTCGTGTTCAACCCCCACTTCAGGATAGAGAATTGGTTGGCATATTCCTGGGCACCTTGAAAGGCCATTACTTTGACAAGCTGATCGGTGGTGGAGCGTCGAACTTTGCTGACTTGGTGATAACGGGAGAACGTGTTGAGAGCGGACTCAAGAATGGAAAGATTCGAGACATTCCTTATACTTCAGTTTCTGAAAATGAATCAGTTGTCAGTTCTCAATGGGAGAGAGGAAGTGATGTCATCCCAGAATCTCCAGTATCTCAGGTTCAGTTTTCTGATGTTTCGAGTATTCAAAGTCAACGGTCGTACCGTTGTCAACCGCGTCAATACGCCAGATGAAGGCCGAGGAAGCCAGAGAGACAGTTTGCTCAGCTGCCGGTATCGTACAGTCAGTTGTTGCCAGATTTGATCAAGAGTGGATTGATTGTGCCAAAAGAAATTAATCCTGCGATTCCACTGTATCCGCCAGGTTTTGATATCAATGCCCGCTGTGAGTACCATGCTGGGGCACAGGGGCATTCAACTGAAGACTGTAAGGTGCTTCGAAACCAAGTTCAGACTCTTTTGGATTCTAATAGAATCTCAGTCACGTCTCAGGGTGTTCAGATTAATGATCTTCCTTCATCTATCCAAGTGGGTGTATCAGTTCATGTTATGGAGGAACTCACCGAGAGCATTTGTTCAGAAGAGTATCAAACTGAAGACTCAGTTGAGGGTTGTTTCCCTGTGTAGCATTTGTTCATTACTGCATGTTGACCATCACCATGTTTGTTGATTGAGGTCACTTTGTTTGTACCCAGTTACTCTTGTGTGACGCATAGTTGTGTGATGGCTATCCCTGTGCTTGAATCTTGGGTTCCTACTTGCCTTATTGCTATTTCCCTGTTGCATTCATACGTGTTTGCATTCTGTATGATATTTTTGCATAACAGGTACCTTAGAACCATTGATCTTATTCCCTGTGCTAACTAGTTTGTTGCAGGATATCCGATCAAGAAGTTTACAGAAATCCCCACAAGGCTATGGAACAGGTACAAGCAGAGCTGAGTAAGATTCGAGGCCAGATGGGGCAGTTCATGAAGGACATGCAGATGCTCAGAGAGGAAAACCATCAGCTGAAGACCCAAGTGGGTTTGATTGCAGAAGTGTTGAGGAACGTGCTCTGAAAAGAAGGCGATCAAGTACCCGAAGCTGCAGCCCGCGTGCTTGCTCCACTTATGTCTGTGGAACCTATACCAAGGAGTGATAGGCCACCGAGACCCTCTGCACAGCTTGAAGCTCAAAACGTTTCCCGTCAGCGGCCACGTCAGGTTTCTCAGGACAACCCTAGAAGATATGGTCAAAAGATGAAACTATCTGACAGAATCCTCGATCCAATCCCTTTGGATTATGCTCAGTTGGTGCAACTCTTGCTCCAACTTCAGTTGGTTAAACCCCGACTCATGGCTCCATTGACTGAGGAACTACCACCCAACTGGGACGTAAATGCACATTGCGAATTCCACTCTGGATCACCAGGGCACGACGTAACGAACTGTAAGGCTTTTAAGCATAGGGTTCAAGATTTGATTGATTCGAGAGCAATTGAATTTGTCCCGGGCGGCATGAAGGCATCAGGCAAATTTGTTCCCATTCCCTCATCTGAAGCTGAGAAAGATCAGGAGTATATCCTGCAGTCTTTGAAGTCTGAATCGCCTTGCCCGCAATTTATGCCTGTCCCTGGATCAAGTCTAAGGATGAAAATCCCTGAACAAAGAGAATCCTCAATGATTCAAACCTCGTCTCCAGATATTGCTGCCGTTCAGAATCAGCAACCCCCTGCTCCTCGACAGCGAAACTATCGGAGCCCGAATCAGAGTCGAACTCACAACAACCGCTCTTCTGATCGAGTCTGAAGACTTCAAGGGTCGCTCCCCTAAGCAGCAAATCAGTGTGAAAGCCCAGTTTCCTGAAGGCTGGCAATTTTCGTTTTGTTCTGTTATTTCTTTGCATTCGTAGTTTCTTTCCTATCTATATGCAATTTTCGTTTGTAAAACTTATTATTTTTCAATTGATATTGATAAATGAAATAAATATGCATGTTTTGAATTAATCCATTCGTGTTCACTCTATTGAATTCTTTTATTTCAAACGCTTGCTTAAGTGGAATCTGGGGAGGATGACGAAATCGAATAATGCGTAAGCTTCAGATGCTATGCTTTTGAATAAAAACCTATTGATGATGTACAAGCATTATTTCAAATTCATAAACACCGGAGATATAAGGAAGATAATCCCTTGTTAACCCCTTTGAGCCGAGTAGTAGGAGTTTCTTTCTGAAAACAAAAAAAACCCCTCAATCTTAACCTGGGGCAGGGTAGGTGTCAGTTGATTTGACCAAGCGTTCAAATTACAAAAGCAGTGTCTGTTCGAGGATCAATCACACTGCTATAGGTCGTACCTAAAAAACCACAATGGTTAAACCTGGTCGATCAGGAGTGAAACAGTCACAATCTCTTTAAACAAGTCAGGCGAGTCGTTGCCATACGATTTGTTCAAAAAAAAAGAAGAGAAAAAAGAATCGAAAGAAAAAGCCCGCTAGTCGAATCTTGTGAACAAGCGACTTATGCAAAAATTAGGGCATCCCGCTGGACTTCAAAATCGAAGAAACTCAAAAGAGTTAGTCCAGGCAAAAGTTAGGGATCGAAAAAACGAAAAGACGAAAAGGATTACGAAAGAAAAATCCTCAAAAAGAACGAAATCGTGTGGCTACTGGTGCCCAAACAAAGACGGAAAGCGAGTGACTGTCACTCCGAAAACTTGTGGTTTCCTGAACTGTCACTCCTATCATGTAACCTTCGAAAGGTAAACGCTAAGGTCGAATTAGCTGAACATAGGATTGGAGAACATCACAAAGAATGGGTGGGTTAAAATGAATTTTGAGCCTATATCCTTTCTTTCTTAAATCGTGAACCCGACCACGTTACAACCTGAAAAAGTCCTAATTGAAGCAGGTTTGTTTCGAAAGCATACTTCAGTAAAGATTGCATCGAAACTGACTCCTAATAAAGGATTCCTCTTATAGTGTTGTATTAATGTTGACATGTTGATGAATGATTCATACACTTTATGTCACAAAATTTTTTAGTGAACAGATTGGAATTTCAAAACTGTCATATGCATTGCATTTGATATGTCTTTTATGCAGAATAACTTGTTTTACTAGCGAGTAAGCGCTTTACAGCAGGAAGGTTTCCACAGTGGAAAGTATGACCAGAATAGAATGCAGAATGCCTGAATTCCGGTGAACCGGGGCAAGCTACGTCAAATGATCACAACATGGGAGTCAGCCATCCAGAAGTCAATTAATTTGAAGCAGTCAAGTCGAGATTTGATAGATCTCTCGAGGACAGTCATAGGTATTTCCCCACAGATTAGCCCATCAGGGGCAAAGCCGTGGCAGACAGGGCAGGCCACCCTAAGAGCGAAGAAGCTATTTCTTGCCCATGGGGCAATTAATATAAAGCACCTCTTCGAGGATTCAAAATGCTGAAGCAGTCTATGTCAGACCACCGGGGTATGAGAATTCAGTTTTCCTTTCAAGGAACATCCCCACAGAGATCCCACAGGCTGGGGCAAATATCGAAGCGAAGGAATCATTCCTCTCTGTATCATCAGAGCTAATCAAGCAGGTTTGACCAACTTGCAAGTTCAAGACGAATGTCAGGAAGTCATGTTAATCAATCACCGTCAGGTTTCACCTGTCTTCCCCAGCAAAAGTCCAATCATCATTGGCACGCGCAAGCCATTCCCAGGAGAGTCCAATCATACTTGGCATCTTCTGTTATCCCCCAGCAAAGTCGGTTTCACCTTTCCAACATTTATTTTGCTAGAATAATTCTGTGATACCCGGTTATCCCCAGCGAAGTTGGCCTTGTCTTCGGCATTTATTTTGCTGAAGCAAATCTGTCGTACCCAGCTCCCTCCGGCAGCCCAAGCCTGCATTTGCATCTTTGCATATATCATCATATTTGCATCATATTTTCATTTCATCCTCAAATGCGTAGCATTTCCATTTCGTATGGAGCATTACGCCATAGAAAATTCAAACATACGCATATGCATATGAAGCATAAGCCAGTTTGTTATCAGCCTTCCGTGGAAACGTAAATCACCCTGCGGTCGATACAGGGGCATTTATCCAGCAGTTGTGTTCAGACAGCTCATCAACTTCCTTTCTCTCGGGTTTCAGATCATACGACGGTTATGTTTTGTCCATCAGTCCTCTGATGATGACATCCCCAAGCAGAGTTCCTTCGTCCATCAGTCCTCTGATGTCGACAAATTTTATTTCCGTTAACCCCTATTAATGAGGTATATCTCCGAGCAGATTCTCTTTCCGTTAATCTCTATTAACGATGTGTTTCTCCAGCAGGTTTTCTTACCGTCTATCCTTAGACGATGTGTTTCCCCAGTAAGTCTCCTTACCATCTATCCTTAGACGACGTGAGTTGTGAATACGATCTTCCGTGTTTGTTCAACATTCAATGATTTGGATTTTGGATATGGTTTTCTCTCCGTCTATCCTTGGATGATGTGAGATTTCAAGACGAACTTCAGATATGGTTTACTCTCCGTCTATCCTTAGACGATGTGAGTGTTGGATATGGTTTTCTTTCAGTTAGTGGATGAGATGTTGTTCTAAGAAGGTTTTCGTGTCGTCAACTCCTATTAATGTCGTGGCTCTCTGAAGAATGTTTGATTTTCTTGTTGTTGATTCCTATTGACAACATGGCTCTTTGAAGATGGTTCTCTTACTGTCGATTCCTATCGACGATGTGGCCTTCGAATATATTTCCTTTTCATCAATTCTTATGGACGAAAGGATTCAGAAGTTTGCTGAATAGTTGAGAAGTTCGTTGACGTAATCATTGATTTGATCTTTCTTTTCGTCGATTCCTATTGACGATGTGGTTCTTCGGACAAGTTCTTTTTCCGTCTTTCCTTAGACGATGTGAGTATTGGAGTCTTCCCGTCTTTCTTTAGACGATGTGAGTATCATATTTGTTCCTGTCTACCCTTAGATGATATGAGCATGGTGACCTTTCCGTCTACTTTTAGACGACACGAGTATCAGATTTGTTCCTGTTTACCCTCAGATGATGTGAGCATGGTGGCTTTCTTTCTGTCTATCCTTAGACAATGTGAACGTATGGTGTCTTCCCATCTTTCCTTAGACAACGTGAGTATTGTTTCTCTTTCTGACGAAGTGAGAGGATCAAGTGCATGTTGATCCAGCTTTCAGCGGTGACTTTCCGTCTTTCTTTAGACGACGTGAGTATTGTTTTCTTTCTGACGAAGTGAGAGGATCAAGTGCATGTTGATCCGGCCTGCGGGTTCAGTGCTTGTGGCGTTACACAGATGACTGACAGTGAGGTCAGGTGTTCTGTATCTGATGAGCAGTTAATTGGTTGTCGTGCAACTGTATTCAGTTTCTGGATATTTTTCCCCAATCAGTTTTGCAGTTTATTTCTGCAGGTTGGCAAATTTCCGGGTTTCTTTGGTATTCAACCGTCTTTTATCTTGATTGTTTGAGAGTCGTTTGCTTCTCACCCAGTCAGGTCTAAGCCGTTTGAATAGGGGCAGCTGTTGCACCCCAAAATTTGCCCAACTTTTTTCTCTTTACTGGCTTTTGTTTCATAGCATCAGCATTGCATTTCATTGCATTAACATTTGCATACCATCATCCATTCACAGGGGATCAAGGGGGTGTTCTTATCAAGAAGAGAGGTTATCAAAGTCTAAACCTAATCAAGAATCTTTATTCAAGCTATTCAAGAGCTCATCACCATCAGAAAGGTCAAAGAGCTGTATGTGGTTGTATCTCCTATCTTGGAAGCTATGAAAAGATCACCAGATGATTATGACTCCATGGATATGGGTATGAAGCATGGTGGGAGCTCATAAGAGGTCTTGAGAATCATTATGGAGCTTATTATGCAAAATGCAAGAGGCCACAACCAAGATTGGTGCAACTAGGGTTTTCACCTGGCCAACCCTCAGTCAACTGTGAGTCTTGAGGAGATTAAGACTCAATTCCAAGCAACTATGATCATGGAAGGATGTGTTAAGACACTTAAGAGATAATTTCAATATCAATTCATCAATATTCAAGAGTGTGAGAATTTATTGAGCTAGGGTTTCTAAGCTTGACAGTGTAAAATCCCCTATTTCAGTGCCTAACTTCAAGACCACATAACTCAAGATAAAAGTTTCATCTCATCTTGATATCCATATGAGACTTGTATAGCATGTTCGTACCTTTAATTTGAGTATTAGAAGTCATTCATTGGATTTCTAGAACTCAAGTTATGAGGCCGACAAGTTACAGGTCATCAGATGAATGTGATTTTGGTACTTGAAAGTCAACCAACTTCCAGGACATTTTTGAGCTAGAAGGATGTTTCTCCTCAACTTTTGATAAACATGAATATTGTTCCTCATCATCTTAGCTTTCCAAAGAGTACTAGAAGTCCTCATTTGGATTTGTAGAACTCAAGATACATTGCTTGCAAGGCAAGGGTATTTTGGGAAAGTAAGATTACAGGTCATTTTCATTATAGGTCAAGTTCACCACTTTGCATACCTCAAATGAAAATCTTGCCAACTTGAAAGTTGCTCCAAATGGTATTATTTGGTCAATCAAACCTCAAGGAACTATTGACATGGCTTGGATAGGAAAATGCTTGGAGAAAAATTCATGAAAGGAAGCTTGAAAAGGGCTAATTCAAATCAATTCATTTTGAAACCAATTCATGTCATGTTGGTACATTTTTTTAGTCCAATTGATGTTTTAAGAACATTGGAAAAATTACAAATCAAGTTTGAAGCCATTTACATGTGGAAATTCATGGTTTCTTCATCTTTAAGCAACAAATGCAAAATCAACCATCCATTCATTTCCAAAAGATCAATCTCAGCCACACATGACCCTTGCATCATAAGAAACTGATATGAATCAAATTGCAAGCTGATTGGCTCTGTTTTCATGGAAATTACAAAGCTTGAAAGTGCAAAAATGTGAATTTTGGATTGGACTATTATGGGCTTCCATTGGGCTGCAAATCATCTCATATCCATTATATATAACATTCTAATGATTCCTAACAGAAAATAACAGAATTTGGAGGCAGTTACAACTGATTTTCATGGAGAAAAAGTGAAGGAAAATTGATTTTCGTTTTTGGAGAATTACACACATTCAAGCCAAACCAAGGTTTCTAGAAGCTTGAGGATGATCCATTGAAAATTTCTACACCATTTGGAGTGAGAACCATTGCCAATTGACACCTCCATTGAAGATCAAAACCAGGTTCCTATTTCTTATCCATGCTCTCTAATCTTGAGGAATTTTAGTGCCATTTTCATGGATTTACACTCCTTAGGATAGGTAGAAGCTTTTAGGATTAGAATGGTTAAGTTTCTTGAAACTTTAGGAAATGGCACCTTAGCTTGTAGCTTGAATTTCTCCTTGATTATTGGATAAAAATGGAAAATAATATGCTATTTGGAATCTAGGAAGTGAGAGGAAGAGATTGGTATAAAAAAATTAAGTTTTTGTTAAGTTTTGAAAACCGGCACTGTTCATTACCGCTGGAGAAGATGACCGGATCTTCTCTGGCCGCCACCCCTCCACCGCGCGCAGGTCCCCTCTGTTTTGCATTGAAACTGCCAGATTTCTTAACAGCCATCCGATCGCGTGGCTTAGTAGACTCGGCATGCTCATCGTGTGGCTGGAATTTGCTTTCAGCGTTTGGCTTGCTCCCTTGCCCAAAACGCTGAGTTTCATTTAAAAACTCAACTGGGGTTAAGCAACACACTATCCCCACCCCCCATCTTGCAGGGCCCAATGCATTTAACACGCGCAAATGTACTCATTACACCCCTTGTAGTTTCTTCATTTAATTTCATTTCTCTTTTGTTTTTAATTGATAGCTGTTTCATTTTAATTTAGAAAAAATATTAATTATTGCCAATAAATCTTGAGAAAAATCATGTAAGTATTTTGATATGTCTAGAATTTTTTCATATTTTTTAATTTTAGTTTTAATGCATTTTTCAATTAATGGCATATTTTCTCTTTTAATGTGTTTTTATTAATTGAAAAATTACATGCTATGCTTTGTGATTTTCTTTCTCTTTCAATAATCCATATTAATCTCTGATTTTTTGTATGGTGAATGTTGATACATTGTAGAATATTGTAATATTTTTCTTGCATTTTTTAGATTCCATTTGAATAGGTTTTGAAGCACATCTTTAGAGCCTTCCTCATTTGAATATCCAATAGCATACATCTTGGTTTAGCATCTGATTAGTATACTTAAACTTATAGTTTGGACTTGAAAATTTAACCATAGACTCCAAACACATTTAGGATCCTTAAGGAATTTTATCAAGATTTTAGGACCTGATTTCCTATTTTTCCCATATTTTGCATTATGACTAATGTTTGCATGTTTCAAATTGCACCTTCTCATAGTTTGGCCTAATAAATGAACTTTTAACCAACTTTAAGCTTCCAATCTTCCATTTAACCCTTAGTACATAGGTTGATACCTTTTTAGGTCCATTTTCAAGTCTCTAGCATACCTTTAAGCTCCCTTAAGATGAACTTTCCTTAGAGCTAAAACATTAAAGGTTCTTTTGAAGTTTTTGTGATGATTTCTTTCCCTTGTGTGGCTGCTTTGCTTGAGCTTGCCTTGTCATTCCAATCTCTCCTAGTCTTATCTTTAGGATCTCTCTTGGGAGAGCCTAATCCTTCCTTTGGTTGGATTCTGTGCATTCCTCAAGAGGTTGAGCCTTGGATTGACATTCATTAGCATAGTATATTCCTTTGGTTTGCACTATCTTCCTCCTTCAAGTATTGATGAGGATCCCTCTTGGGAGAGCCTAATCCTTCCCTTGGTTGGATTCTGTGCATTCCTCAAGAGGTTGAGCCTTGGATTGACATTCAATGGCATAGTATATTCCTTTGGTTTATACTATCTTCTTTCTCTGTCCTACATTCTTAGGATCCCTCTTGGGAGAGCCTAATCCTTCCTTTGGTTGGATTATATGCATTCCTCAACAGGTTGAGCCTCAGATGGACATTCTGTATTGATACACACTAACCAGATACCTTAGATTGACATTTAGGTTCCACCAGTCTCATATGTCCTACATTCTTAGGATCCCTCTTGTGAGAGCCTAATCCTTCCCTTGGTTGGATTTTGTGCATTCCTCAAGAGGTTGAACCTGAGATGGACTCTTATGTTGACACACATATGACCTTGATGTAGCCTTGGATGCTTTCCCTGTTGCTCATCTTGTTTACCCTTGTCCTCCCTGTTTGATTGATTTGCCTGTTGCATTAGGATATATTCGCATGAGTAGAGACTTTTGTTTCGGAGCATGACTGCACTGAAAGGTTAAGCTAGTCTCCCTTTGCTTGTTTGCATGAAAGGTTGAGCCTGTCTCCCTTTGCTTGTGTGCTTTCTCTGTGCATCTCTGTTTGCATCCCATGTTTGCATTAGAAGTTGAGGCTTCCTCCTTCTGCTTGTACTGTTGCATTGCATATGCATCTGTTTATATTCTTGTTTCACCTGCTTGACAGCTGTGTTTCTTTTTCCCCTTTCCTGTAGTTAGCTGAACTACAGCTGCTCTGATTTCTCATACCAGACGAGAATATGTAGGCATAGGATGCGATATCCTAGCGAGCACACTAACAACTAACTTCTTTGTTTTCTCGCTGTCGTGCGATCGAGACTTTCCCGCTGACGACTAATCTCCCCTTTCTCTTGCCCTAGCGCAATTGAGACCAGACCGTAGTTCTAGTTCCCTTAGGTTCTCCATACCTTTAAACCAATGACATAGTACATCTATTCTACCGCAAACAGGTAACGCCTAAGTCTCCAATGGTTGAGCAGCATACACCTAACTGCTAGAATGCGTACGCTAGTATCGTCAACCCTTTCTCTCACCCTTGTATGATCGAGAACACCCTGGTTACCCGTAGTTATCCCGATCTACGTAAGCTATGATCTCTCACACCTGTTGAGATTACGTAGGTACAATACTGACGTATTGGCGAGCCACCTTCCCCCATCCCTTTACCCGTAGTTAGCCGAACTACGTTGACTCTGATTTCTCGTTCCAGACGGGAATACCTAAGCACGAAGCGCGATGCTTTGCCGAGTCACTTTTTCTTTTCTCTTTTCTTTTCAGACCAACCTTGATAGGTATATAGTTAAACCAACCCGTCAGATAAACACAACAAGCGTGGATCCCTTCGAGTACGATGGACGTAAGGGGTGTTAATACCTTCCCCTTGCGTAACCGACTCCCGAACCCAGACATGGTTGCGATGACCTTGTCTTATACCTTTTCGTCAGGTTTTTCTGATTGTTTCCTTTCCCTTTCTGTGGGATGAATAACGAAATGTGGCGACTCTTCTGTTTTCCCAGCACCTTATTTTCGCAGTAGCGACAGACATATCTCTCTTCATCGACTTCGTGGCAAAGAAGAAGGGGTATGTAACCTATGGAGACAACAATCGTGGTACAATACTTGGAAAAGGTAGTGTAGGTAATCCTTCTTCCACTACTATATCTGATGTATTACTTGTCGAGGGCCTTAAACATAATCTCATTATCATTAGCCAATTATGCGACAAAGGATATAATGTATCTTTTTCAAAAGATCGTTGCAAAATTGTGCATAATGATGAAATGAAGAATGTGTTTAATGGTCTAAGAGCAAACAATGTCTATATGTTGGACTTGAATGAAGTATCTTTGACAAGTGACAAATGTCTCATGACAATGAGTGAGGACTCATGGTTATGGCATAGACGTTTAGCACATGTCAACTTTGACTTGCTTAAGAAAGTAGTCTCAAAAGATCTAGTCATAGGTCTACCCAAAATTAAGTTTACCAAGGATCACCTTTGTGATGCTTGCCAAATGGGAAAGCAAATGAGAATCTCTTTTAAATCTAAAAATATTGTTTCAACTACAAGACCTCTTGAGCTTCTTCATATGGATTTATTCAGACCATCTAAAATTAAAAGCCTAGGTGGTAACTATTACGGTTTTGTAATAGTTGATGACTTTTCTAGATTTTGTTGGACTATCTTCTTGGCTAGCAAGAGCAATACATTCACAGCCTTTGAAAGATTTGCTAAGCTTTCTCAAAATAAATTAAACACAAATATCGTAGCAATTATGAGTGACTATGGAGGTGATTTTGAGAACTATTTGTTTGAGGAATATTGCGGTAAACACGGAATTGATCACAACTTCTCCGCTCCACGTGCCCCTCAACAAAACGGGATTGTGGAGCGCAAAAATCGTATTTTGGAAGAGTTAGGGAGAACCATGATCAATGAAAGTGTGTTACCTAAGTATTTCTGGGTTGACGTCATAAGTACGACATGTTATGTATTGAATAGGGTGCTCATTCGCCCTATTCTAAACAAAACACCGTATGAGCTTTTAAAAGGGCGCAAGCCAAATATTTCTCATCTTCATGTCTTCGGTTGCAAGTATTTTGTGTTGAATAATGTAAAAGAAAGCTTAGGTAAATTTGATTTCAAGGCCGACAAAGGTATCTTCCTCGGATACTCTTAGTCAAGTAAAGCCTATAGAATTTATAATAAGAGATTACTTACCATTGAAGAGTCTGTACACGTAACATTTAATGAATCTTATCCGAGAGATGTCGGAAAAGGTCGTGTTGTTCATGGTTCAGGTGTATCTTCAAAAGTCATACTCAATAGTACCGAGCCGGGAATTGATCAACCCGACAAAGTCAAAATTGAGGAGGAGAAAGATGACCGCCATGAAGAAACCGAGGAAGTTCATCCGTCTACAAAAGATGATCTCCCTCCAGCTTGGAAGTCTTCCAAAGACCATCCTATAGACAATATCCTCAGTGATATATCAAAGGGGGTGACGACTCGGTCTAAGATAAGTAATTTCTGTTATCACTTCGCTTTCGTTTCTCAGATGGAACCTGAAAACCCTAAAGAAGCCTTACTCGATGAATATTGGTTCTTATCTATGCAAGAGGAACTTAACTAGTTCAAAAGAAATGAGGTTTGGGACCTTGTCCCTCCTCCGCGAGGTCATCGAGTAATTGGCACCCGATGGGTGTTTAGGAACAAATTGGATTAAAACGGGGTAATAACTCGCAACAAGGTGCGTTTAGTCGCGCAAGGGTATAACCAATAGAAAGGCAACGACTATGAGGAGACTTATGCGCTGGTTGCCCAACTCGAGGCTATACGCCTTTTACTTGCCTTCGCTTGTGCGAAAAATTTTAAGCTATTTCAAATGGATGTAAAAAGTGAATTCCTTAACGGTTATATAAATGAAGAAGTTTATGTTGCCCAACCTCCGGGTTTTGAGTCTCATGAATATCCCGATCACGTATACAAGTTCAAAAGTGCCTTGTATGGACTCAAGCAAGCCCTTAGGGCTTGGTATGAACGCCTAAGAAAGTTTCTACTTGATCAAGGGTATTCAAGAGGCAAGGTCGACACAATCCTCTTCATTAAGCGTCAAGGAAAACACTTAATTTTGGTGCAAATTTATGTTGATGACATTATATTCGGATCAACTAACATGAATCTCGTAAGAGAGTTTTCTAACCTAATGCAAGGTGAATTCGAGATGAGTATGATGGGGGAGCTCACATATTTTCTCAGGTTACAAATCAAGCAGCTTGAGGAAGGAACCTTTGTAAGTCAAACAAAATATTGTCTTGAGCTTCTCAAGAGGTTTAACATGACAAATTCCAAATCCATTGACACACCAATGCCAACTTGTGCAAATCTCAGTAGAGATGAAAATGGTAAAGATGTAGAGGTAAAAAGATATCGAGGTATGCTCGACTCTCTTCTTTATCTTACTGCCTCTATTCCTGGTATTATGTTTAGTGTTTGCATGTGCGCAAGATATCAATCTTCTCCTAAGGAATCCCATCTTAAAGCAGTTAAGCGCATACTTTGATACCTTTCGGGTACTCCGAAATATGAGCTATGGTATTCCAAGGGAAACAATTGTTCCTTGGTTGGATTCTCCGATTCTGATTTTGCCGGGTGCAAATCGAATAGGAAAAGTACCAGTGATACTTGTCACTTATTTTCAAATTCTTTGGTTAGCTGGCATAGTAAGAAGCAGGTTTTTGTTGGTTTGTCAGCCGCCAAAGCGGAATACATTGTCGCCGGTAGTTATTGCGCTCAAGTCTTTTGGCTTAAGCAACAATTTCTAGATTTTAATCTCAAACTTGAGCGTATTCCGATCTTTTGTGACAATACAAGTGCCATTAATCTTACCAAAAATCTCGTGTTGCATTCACGCACTAAGCATATTGAAATACGACACCACTTCCTTAGGGATCATGTGGAGAAAGGAAATGTGGTTTTTGAACACGTTGATACTAAAAATCAACTAGCGGATATTTTCACAAAACCTCTTGCTACTGAGCCTTTCTTTCATATCCGACGGTAACTAGGTATTCTTGATATTTCGGATCGTGTTTAGTAAAATTTCTTGCACATCTTTTCCATATCTATGTTTATATCTACTTTGATTATCAGATGTCTAACAAATTGAAGATGTTGAAAGTATATGTGTGTGTTCATCTAGCTACATTTGGAATGAAGGTGATATCTTTCCTCAACTCTCTCTCTCTCTCTCTCTCTCTCTCTCTCTCTCTCTCTCTCTCTCTCTCTCTCTCTCTCTCTCTCTCTCTCTCTCTCTCTCTCTCTCTCTCTCTCTCTCTCTCTCTCTCTCTCTCTCTCTCTCTCTCTCTCTCTCTCTCTCTCTCTCTCTCTCTCTCTCTCGATTCTCATGTTCATAAAATGCATCAAATTTTGTGTTACATTTGTCATATATGTTATATTATATGTATCTTGTCTTTTTAAATGCTTGAAATTTTTTGTGGCTGATTATTTATGTCCTTTTGTTGCCTATATGATCATAAATGTGAAAATTTGCTTGTTTTGCCTGCATGAGTCGACCTAAACAAGGTTCGGTCGACTCACAAAAGTGTCCCCAAAATTTAAATTTGTTCGAGTATGCTCAGGTCGACCTACCGGTCGACGCATATTAATTTATGAACGTGGACTTTTTAACACAGTATGCATCGGCGCATACAAGGAGCAGTCGACGCATCACGCGAAAACTGTCAATTTTTTTTTAAAATCATTCAAAATTCCTCTCTATTCAATTTTCTCTATGACTCATTTAATGTGTATCATTACATTTGCATTGTAACTTGACACTTATACTCTATCACTCTCCTCTTCCCAAAACCTAATAGCTACTACAAAAAGGGTCAAAGTCTTAAACCTCTCTCCACATTCAAGAATCTTCTCAAATCTTTGCAATCATCATCAACCAATTTTCTCTTCATCTCTTTGAAATCAAAAACCATGGCTACAAGGAAACTTACAGGTAAACGATCTACAAGGGCTTCCTCCTCTACATCTCTTCCGGTTTCCGCCGCATCACTAGTTCGTCTGGAATTTACCGAAAGCTTCGCCAAAAACTTCAGCAAAAGATTTGTGGTGAAGCAATATGCTTATTATCTCCTCTCTGCTGAGCGAATGCATATTTCGTAGGTGATCAGTTTGCTTAATTTTCAAGGATTTAACCGATTTTTGGAGTGCAATAAAAAGTATAATGAAGACCTTGTGAGGATCTTCTATACGTGTCTTCATGGTAAGTTTTCGGGTTCTGAGTTTCACACTAAATTAGGGAATACAAAGGTGGTTGTTAATGATGTTGTTTGGTTGAAATTTTTTGATAAGTCTCCCGTTTCCGATAAGCCTCTCGTTGAGGTCACTAATGTCCACATAGTTGAGGGCTATGAGTTCAAAGCAGCTTTGAACTCGATGTTGAAAAAGCCATATGATGCTGACATTGTGGCAAGTGACTTATTTCTAAAAACCGTCACTATCGGGAAATTGAAACCGATGGATAGCATCTTGCAATGGATTGTGGCGTGCATTCTGCGGCCTAAGAAAGGTGGCTTTTCTCGAGTGGATCAGGCTGAAGTCCATTTGATTTATATTTTGAAGAAAATGATTAGAGTCGATTGGCCTTATCACATTGAGAGTAGGATTTATGCTCTCAGGGACTCGGGGCGTGGTACCGCTCTCTGTTATAGGTCAGTTATTCAAGAGATCCTAAATAATGCTAAAATTGCACTTCCAGAGTTTCCATATAAATCTCTCACCCCAGATCAAGAGTTCTGTCAAAAGACTCTTACCATGATGGGTTATATATGGCTTCATGATGAAAAGAGTTACAAATTTGTTGTTAAAGCCACTACTTCTCGGTTAGAAGACTTCGATGGGAGTGATAAGGAAGATGAAGAAGAAGAACAACAACAACAAAATGAAGACGGTGATAGACAACCAATGGGAGTTGTCGATCACATAAATGTAAGTTGGGCTGATCAAACTCCTAACGCAGATCAAGGAAATGATCAAGTTTAGGGTCAATGGCAAAATACCGGGTGGGCGACATTGCATGAAAACTATCAGCCTCCATAATACTCAGAGTTTCAGGAAACTCCACAGCAGGGTCATGAAGAATCTTCACATTGGGGCTATGAGGAGCCTCCACATTGGGGCTATGAGGAGCCAACAAATCCCCCACAACAACATTCTTCATAACTTCTAGAAATGATTAGGGACATGCAATTAGAGCAACGTGTCTTTATGAATGCTTAGGATGAGCGTCTCGCACAACTTCAGAGCCAATTCGAGAAGCAGACTGAAAAATTCAACACCTTCTCCTCGAATATTAATCAACAATTCGATGATCTGGTTGCATCATCTAAAAGTCAGCACCGGGTCATTTCCAACAGTCTCAATACATTGAACAGTGTTATTTTGGAGTTTACCGACATGGCCAACGCTCAACTGCCTCCGTCGTATCCGTATCATGGAAGAGGCCAACCGTTCAGGGGGAGGAGACATTGAAACCTATGCATTATGCATCCTTGCATTTCATCTTTTTATGTTGTCATGTTCTTTACGTTGTATTAAATACATTTTAATTGTGGTAATGAATTGCATTTTGTACTTATATGTTATCTCTTAGCAACAATTATTATTTGTTTTATCGTATAATGTTTTTTTTTTATCTATTTTGATTCTTGATCATTAACGTTGTCATGTGTGGATAATTGTTAATGTTTATCTTGTTGTCCATATTTTGATATGAGCAATTTTTGTTTAACCGGACTTTCTTTCTTTTTGATGTTGTCAAAGAGGGAGAAAACGTGTCAAGCTGGTAGTAGAACCATAAAAGATCACAAATGAAGACGTCGCAAATGAAGGCATTAAGCAAGGGGGAGGATAATGTTACACATCATACAAACGGGTTCCACGTGTTTTGCCATCATCAAAAAGGGGGAGTATGTGAGGGCAAAGCCTAATATACTAGATATTCGGGTTTCGATGATGTCAAAACTCAGTCGCATAGAAGAAGAGATGTTTGGCGTTATCACCGCAATGCATAAGCATACCATATTTGTCATGTTTCATTTGCTTGCATAACGCATCTCTAGTACTGCACTTTGTAGTATTAGAATATGCGTCATACGAGTTAAAATCCCATTGGTCGTCGTAGGTATCATCTAAGTATGTCAAAAACATCAAGATTATGCAATTTCTAAAAATACAGGTGTTTGAGTCGACCATACCTTGCTCCGATCGACTCATAACAAGTGTCTAAATTTTGCAAAACTCTCGAGATAGGTATGGTCGACCTACCGGTCGACGCATACTGTTGTCATTTCTGTTTGTCAAAAAATTCAGCCTTTGCGTCGACGTGTAACCTTCTTTCGGTCGGTGCATAGCAGGTTATTTTGCATAGTCTGTTTTGCTTGGGGTAGCTCAGGTCGACCTTTCCCTCTATATGGATCGACCGTTCGCTGTTTGTTGCATAATTTTGGTCTGTCTATCATTTTTGAAAAGTGGTTTTGTCAGTTATTTTTGGTCTGATATAAATAGAAAATTCCTCATTTCATTTCATAACAATTGAATCAATTAGAAAATAAGAAAAGTGAAAGAGGTGCCAATTGAAGCTCTCATCATCTTCATCTTCTACATTTCATACCACAACAATCACACACAATAATCTTTGTTGTGCATTATGGATTGTTTGAAGTGATAACGTCTGAAGCCGTTGATTGGGAATCCGGTTCGGGTTGAGATTTTGGTAGGTTTTTCTTGAATAAAACCTTTAGGGTTTTGTCCTCCAAGATTTTCTGAATTTGGGGGTTTTTGGTACGAATCTTCTCAACATATATTCAGCTGAGCGAAGGTGCTCGAGGAGCGGCGGGTTCCATCGATCTAGTAGCGGTAATCAGTGAATTATGACGGAGAAGTTCAGGTTCGATTAGCGAGTGTTTGAGATCAGTCGGGCTGGGGCTTGAAGACGTAAGGTTGTTCAAACAAAGATCTGTAATCGGAGGTTCATCTACAAGCTATTGAAGGACTTGATTCGACTAGAATCAAGGGACAAGAAGAGAAAGCATCTTCAACAACAAGGGAGTTTGTTTGTGCATTTGTTATTCTATTCTTGTATAAACGATTCTACAACAGGTTACATTTATATTATACGAGCTCAATTCTATTGTTAGAATTGAGGGAAGACGCACCCCGAAGCGAGGACGGCGGGGAACTGCCTCAACAAATCCTTGTGCCTTTTACATTACGCTTTTACATTTGCTTAATATTTCCGTGATTTTCGTACAAACAATTATATCAAATTTAGGACTGTTTTGAGTAAGTGCTGAATTAATTTTGACTCTAGTACAATAGTTTATTGTACAAGGAAACTAGAGCTACTTACTCAAAGCCGAACTCACTTGGAGTGCTCCGCACGCCAAGTGTTTGATAAATTGTCTGAACCAAAATTCTCGTGTGCTGTCCATTTATTTTGTTGGCATTTTAAGGCATTGGAACTAGTCATACCAAGTAGTTATCTAAATCAAATTGGTAGTATGACTAGCGTACTGATTCTCATTTCTCATTATCAATTTCCATAGGCTAGACGCATATCCGGTTTTCTAGTAACGGTTCGTTATTGACGGTAATTTTTCCATGGCCGCTTCCGCAAATTAAACAAATTTTTAAAACCAATTTTATTGGTAGCGCTAACTCATTTTTTAATAAGGGATCTATTCAACCCCCCCCCCTTTTAGATCCGCGCCATCGTCTAACAAGAACGTTCCCTACGGTGTTATGAAAGTTATTTCTCCATGTCCTCTAGGGCCATCTTGATTTGGTTATACCCAAAGAAGCCATCAATGAAGGAAAACATTGAGTATTAGGTCGTATTATCAACTAACATGTAAATGTGAGGGAGCGGAAAGTTGTCTTTCGGGCTTGCTCTATTCAAATCACGGTAATCAACACACATATTGACCTTACCATCCTTATTAGGTACATGAATGATATTGGCAACCTACAGAGGATAACTAGTGACAACAAGAAATCTAGCATCCAGTTGTTTCTGAACCTCTTCTTTGATTTTGACAGCCATATCTGGTCTTGTTCTTCTAAGCTTCTGCTTGACCAGAGGACAATCCTCTTTGAGAGGCAGACGGTGTACAACAATGTTCGTATAAAGCCCAGGCATATCCTGATAAGACCAGGCGAAGATGTCAACAGACTCTTGCAACATTTCAATCAGTCTTATCTTAACATTGTCTTCTAAGGCGGCCCCAATTTTGATCTCATTCTTGGCATCCTCGATACCCAGATTAACAATCTCAATATTCTCTTGATGAGTTTGAGTGACCCTTTCTTCCTGTTTCAAAAGTCTGGCCAATTCTTCAGGTAGTTCACAGTCTTCATCAGTCTCTTCTTTGGCTCGGTAGATTGAATTTTCAAAATTATATTGAGCCATAACATAATCATTATTGATGGAATCTGAGATGATTAATCTGCATGATTGATGTTTCATGCTTTATTAAGAATGGGAAAATAAATAAACATAAAAACACATTTCCATTTAAAAAATATAAATGCAAAAATGAACGACAGGGAGCAAAATATTTGAATGCAAAAACATAAGGCCCTAAAAATGAGTCACTATGTCTTGGGCAGAACGTAGGACTTGACATATGTAAAAAAACAGAGAAAATTACTCTTCTTGAAGAGTGACGCGAATGATTTCCTCAGAAGACCAGTTGGGAAGCTCTTGCCCTGGAATGCAGGGGCAGGTCCAACTATCCATATCATAGTTACTATCGACTTCGTCTTCCCCTATGGCATTAAGTTGGTCAAAGATGACCCCAACACTTGAAAATCTGACAGGGCCTTTGAACCTTGGAGGAGCTTGTGAAGGCTTGTACCCCAGGCCGAACCTGTCCTGCTTTACTGACACATCAAGCATTTGGCCCCAACACTGGGAACTACCAGCTTTAACCATGGCACGAGCCTCCTTCAACAAATTCATAGAAATTTCAGGCTTTTTATCTTC
This sequence comes from Lathyrus sativus, assembly GCA_963859935.3. Classification (NCBI taxonomy): domain Eukaryota; kingdom Viridiplantae; phylum Streptophyta; class Magnoliopsida; order Fabales; family Fabaceae; genus Lathyrus; species Lathyrus sativus. The sequence continues at coordinate 465,002,142 of OZ012739.1, read as the reverse complement.
CACCGGAGACTCTTTCTTGATACGAACCACTTCAAATTCCTGAGAAAGAGTTTAATGAATCTCAGCATCTACCTCCACATACTTGAATGACGACAAATGACTTACCAAAGTATCTTCTTCTCCACATACGGTAACTACCTTACCTTCGACCATATACTTGAATTTCTCATGCAACGTCGAGGTTACTACCCCTGCAGCATGGATCTATGGTCGACCCAAAAGACAGTTGTATGCTGGTTACATATCCATGATAAAAAATGTTGTATTAAAAACCTCGGACCCAACCTTAATTGGAAATTCCATCTCTCCAAATACATATCTCTTCGACCCATCAAAATATAAGACAACTAAATTATTAGCCTTACAGATTACCCCTTGTATGTCCAACTTCATAAGCGCTTTCTTCGACAGTACATCCAAAGAAGACCTAGTGTCTACCAAAACATGAGATAAAAAAAAACCCATACATTCCATGGAAATGTGAAGGGCATTATTGTGATTTCTCCCAGCTGAAGTTAAGTCAAAGTCGATGAACCCTAAACCATTACTTGCATTAACATGTGCCACAACCCCTTCTAACTAATTCACATAAATCTCTTGTGGTACATATGCGGCATTTGGGATTCTCAGCAAAGCATTCCTATGGGCCTCTGAACACAATAACAAAGACAAGATGGAGATTTTAGAGGGATTCTGATTCAATTGATCCGCAATTTTGTAATCACTCTTTGTAATAATCCTCATGAATTCCTCAACGTCTTTCAAAAAGGAAGCTTCAGTAGACTGTTTCTGCGTAAAATCTTCAACAACCTGGTTTTCTTTTCCTTTAGCAGAATTATCAACATTACCATCCTAAGATACCAGTGGAGCAAAATCCCGGCCACTACGAGTAATGCCTCTAGCCTCGACAATATTATCAACATTGGACTCAGCACTTGAAGAACCCATCAGTTCCTGTTTTTGACCATTATAAAGTATTTCGGCTCTGTAATTCCACGAAATAGATTTGGTGCTTTCATATGGTATAGGCCCCGGCGTAGTAATAAAAATAAGTGCTTGCTGCACAGGCGCCGATATATGAATAGTACTCTATGGAATGGAAATGGTTATAATATCTTCATAAACTTCATCAATAGCGGAAGTTCTGTCGAATTGAAGGTGTCTGGCATCTATCATCTTCTAAATATCCTTCTTCAATAAATCATAGCCCTCTGATTGTACTGCACATTTTTGAAAATTAGACAAGCATCCTGAGAATACATCCCCTCTTAGTAGATGTTCTTTTACAAAAAGCAGTGGAGTCTTTAATATATTGACATCGGTCACTAGATTCAACCCCTCTACTCTTTCAATAAAATTTACCCTTGCACCGCCATGGACTAGCATAGGGTTCTGTATCACATTGGGACCATTATTTGTGAAGTCAATAACTTTTGAATCCAGCAAGTCCTGAACTTTATGCTTGAGCACTTTACAATTGTCGATGTGATACCCCGACGCCCTAGAATGGAATTTGCAATGGGTGTTGGCATCATAACTAGATGGAGGATTACCGGTAAGAGGAGCCAAATTTCTCTTCTGGAGCAATTGTAGTTGAAGAAAATGTGGTAATAATTGAGCATACGACATAGGTGGAGTGTCAAAGTGCCTATCAGTCATCTTCGGCCTCCTTTGAAATTGACAGGGAGCATAAGGTTGTTGTCGAGGTGCAACCTGGATGGCTACAACGGCTACCTATTATGAAGAGTTTTGAATTGCTCTGCCCTTACCTCTGTAGGATGAAATAGCATTGGTCTCCCTCTCTCTTTTCCGGGGGCCCCGACATAAGGTTTCTTTCCTCCTCCAGATGAGAAGCCACTATCATACTGAATCTTACCCCTTTTTATCTCGCTTTCAACTCGTCACCTGCCATAACCAAATGTGAGAATCCTGTGGAAGTACAACCAACCAGTTTGTCGTAATACAGACCCTGAAGTGTGTCCATAAACATATCCACTAGTTGCCTCTCCATCATAGGAGGCTGAACTTGTGCAGCCAATTCACGCCACCTCTGGGCTTACTCCTTAAAGCTCTCATTCACCTTCTGAGTAAGGTTCTGCAGTTGTGTTCTGTTTGGTGCCATATCACTGTTATATTGGTAGTGCTTGACAAAAGCATCATTCAAGTCCTTCCAACTTCTAATATAGGTCCTCTTCAAACCCATGTATCATTCTAAGGACGCCCCAACTAGGCTATCCTGAAAGAAGTGCATGAGGAGCTTTTCATTATCTAAATACATAGACATCTTTCGGTAATATTCCCTAATGTGAGTCTTAGGATAAATGGTGCTCTCTATTTATCAAAGTCAAGGACCTTGAATTTAGGTGGGATTCTCACGCCCAGTACCAAACCTAAATCAGTCATGTTCAAACCAACTGCATTCTGACTTTTATAGGCATTCATTCTATCCTCCAATAACCTGAACTTCTTCTCTGCTTCTATTGGGACACCGGTTTCTATATCGCGCATAGAGAACACATCCTCCTGTTGATCAACATCCCAATGATGATTATGATCTCCACCAACTCCATGAGCAACACATACACTATCCCCGCCAACGCCACCTCCGCCTGAAGGATTAGCACTTCCAACAGCACCTCCGCCAAGACGAATAGCAATCCCAGCATGTGCGCCAGGAGGAATCACAACACCAGACCCACCTCCACCAAGAGGGTTGGCACCACCAGCAATGCATCCGCCAGGAGGAACAACACCATTTTCTTCAGCTCTGGGTGGATCAATAAGGGGTTGAACAAATGTTCTCAGCTGTTCTTGGCCCTGAGCCATGTTTTGCATCAGTTCCATAAATTGATTCATACGGGTTCACACCTCAAGTAACTCAACCTGAACTTTTTCCATTGCTCGTTTCTAATTTCCTCTTGTATCGTACCTGTGAATACCATAGTTTGCTATCATGCTGAAGAAAACTAGGTAGAGATAAGAAAACAAGCTAAGAACACCTACTATGCAAATGATTATGGAAATGCAATGCAAATGCCATGTATGATTATTCCCAGGGTGGTCTACACCTTGATTCAAGTTCTTAGCAGTAATAAAACATATGAGATGGATAGAACACTGGAAAAAGTAACTCATACATTAACAGAAGAATGTCAAAAAAGAGTTGATACAATACACACATACATAAGAGATATAATCAAATACAACAGCCACTGATCCCAGTCATCAGGTCTGGCAGTGATCAGATACAAAAGAAGAAAAAGAAACTAAGGTATATCATCAATATCCACTAGAGACAATCCACCCCATCTTTCGTGTTCTCTGTTCCAAGCTTGAACCTCCAAAAGCATCTTCAATTTTGGGCTTCTTCACCTCTGCTTGGACTTTAAGCTCCTCCGTAACTGACAAGGTTTCCCTAAGTTGTTGATCACTTATGAGCCTGTGAAATAATTTTTCTCTGATATTTCTCTCCTTATCCTCAAGTTGATGCTTCAATGCTTCGATTTATACTTTTAGCTCATCTTCTTTCTTCTTGTGAGAAGTTACGGTGGCATTCCACTGGCTGTTGAACTTGGAAATCTCCAAATAGGCTCTGTCTAGATCTTTCTTCTTCTACTAGAGAAGGCTATTTACATTTGATCGCGACTTTCTATGTCTAATACAACATAACTGCAAGTGCACAGTCTATCGCGTAGTAATAATAGATATCGATCCCACAGGGACTCGTAATCAAACTAGTGTTCTCGGGAGTTACTATGGTTAGCTAGGTAGAATATGTTTAAGGGAATAAGATTGTCACTAAAAGGGAACTAAGATTACTATTTAGATTATAAATGATTAAATCGATACGTAGTAATTGTGTTCTTCAGGGATTTGATAAGTTACTGGTGTATGAAATAATTTCCAAAGTGTATTTAAGCAGAAAATGGTGATTTGAAGACTCTCGCCTCACGATGGTTATTGACGCTAATCATAATCTTAAGGGTCAAACGTACACTTTCGTATCCCGTTCGGGGTTTAAATTACTTTTTGGAAATCTCTAAGTTCTAATTCATTTTAAAGTGCTTTCGCTGTTATTAAAATGAATGACTAGTGTTTACTATCTGACCTTACCGCAGCTTTCGCTTGTTGGTTCGTATCTTAATTAATTTCCCACTTTCGTGGCAAAACTACTTTTAAATAAGTTCTCGCTTTCGCGACGAAGTTTATTTAGTAAATCAATTTTAAACACTCAGACCATAAGTTACTTTTGAAAAGAAGGTTTTTCAACCAGTTGTTATCAAATCCCATTCGAATTATTACTACATATCTATTACCTAAGTTTAGCTAGACATGGATTTGGGAAAGATAAAATATAAATAAAAACAATAAATAATGATTTGCATTATAATAAAACTGGAATCGATTGAAATGAGAAACCTGTAAATATTCCAATTGGCCTTTGGGCAGATCCTCCACAGATGTTGGCAGGATTCTGATCTCTAATGCCAAATTGATCGTACAGTACAAGTAGAAATTATAGAAGAATGAAAAATGGAATACAGGAAAGGTAAAGAGAAACAAATAAGAATATTGCTGGAAAATATGCTCTGGAAAATAAATTGGGCAGCACTTCGTTGTATGAATGCAGCACACCTTCTGAAGTCCCTTTCTTGCCTTTTTATAGAAGTGGAATTCCAACGGTTATCCCTGGAGATGATGGACTTTGAGGCAGATAATTTAGGGAGTCATGGTCCACTCTGTGGGAATTGGAACTGATTCTTTAACGTGTAATTGAAGTGGGGCGTTTTTGCCTGCATGACGGTCGTTACAAGGTGTGACGGTCGTCACCCGTGTGACGCTCATCATGTAGCTATGACGGTCGTCACATCAGCAAAAACAGCTTCCTGCGCTTTTCATTGTGTTTTCACTCCTTTTTCGTCCATATTTCATCTGAGATTGCTTCTTTTCTTCATGTTGCCTTGTTTAGGCGTGATCGTTGAATACCTGCAAAACATCAGACAAATAACACGGAAATAACCAGAAATCGGATCGAAAATGGTTAAACTTTAGTTGAATCATGCATGAAAATATCTATATGATTTCGTGTTATCAAACTCCCCTAAGCTTGAATCTTTGCTTGTCCTCAAGTAAAACATGGAAAAGTCGGCAAGCACGGGGCAGCTTCTTCGTTCGCAGAGTTTGGAAAAACCGGGATTCTTAGTAGGAACAAGACGAGTATCATGACGACACTGGACTACAAGTCTTCGGAGGTCTCCTTTTTATGCAAATCGGTCCCAGTCATGCTACTGTAGCTTGGTGTCAAGGTTCTCGCGGCAAGTTCACCCTGTTTGTTCTAGCGCAATCACATTAAGCCCGTTGTCCGTACACTTTCATGGCAAGTCGACATGTTAGTGAATATGATCTCATTTCTGTTTTTGATCTTCTTCATTGATCATGAGCTTATGTCATTGATTTTTCAATGAGTTTTCTTTTTTTTTTTTTTCCGTGCCGTTGGGCTAAATGCTCGGGTGAGGAGCACCTAACTTAGAAGGAAACGTGTCTTATATTTTTGGGCTATTTAGCTATCTTTTCATGATTTTTCATCTTTTTGGAGATCATACACTTATTTGCATCGGTCGCTCGCTTAGAAGTGTTTTAGGATGGTGCTGACTGCTAGTATAAACTACTTGGGGTTGAGTTTGCGTAGACACTTGAGACTTCGGTACACGTAGGTAGTGAAACCGACTCGCATAAACTAGAGATCTAAGGTGTCTGGACGATACTGGTTTTGTTAGGACTGTCGTTTCCTCGGAGTTTCAAAACTTGTTTTGAACTCAGGTGCATTCTCGTGGTGCTTTTGCTTTTGAGGAACGAACGAAAGTTTTTGTTTACGTTGAATAATGTGGGGATTGTTTGCGTAACGGGAAAAGTATATATACGAGCTTTATTTGCTAAAAAAAGGAAATAAAGGAAATTACGGAAATTCAAAGTGCAGTGAAATGGAAATAAAGGAAATTCAGAGTACAGTGGAATGGAAATAAAGGCTCCGCTCCCACACTATCTCGATCAGTGTCCTCACTGATTCTTGATGCATGCGAGAGGGAGATACAACTGAAAATGAAAATACAAATAACTGAAATATAGTAAACAATGAAGGAAAAAAAATGGAAATCTAGTCACGGCCTCTGTCACGTCCGTGCTGGCGTCCTCTGGCTCTGGCAAGGGCTACTCTGTCCTCATAGCTCATAGCTCCTGTGTGATAGACGGTGTCCCGAAGTCCTTCGACCTGCAAGGTCAGATTCGTTAGGCTCTCAGTGATCGTAGCTTGGCCGGTGTGAAGTTGTTGCATTTGAGTCCGGTGCCAAGCTTCGAACTGGTCAGCTCGCTGATTCTGTTGCTGCAGCATCGCGAGTATCTGTGCCTGCTGGTCTAGGGAGCGGCGGAGGTCATCTTCTGTGTAGTCTGGCACGGGATGATGTCGGCGGCGGCGAGAGGATGTACCTACGGGAGGAGGAGGCTGCGATGCTTCTGGCTGCTCGGACCTGTCCAACTCAGCTTGGATTTCATCGTCGGAACCGTGAGTGTGGTCCTGAGTGGGAGCAGCGGCAGCAGGAGGGGCAGTGAGGTCGAACAACCAGTTGGTACGGTCCTCTGGATGGATGCGGGTGCGGGACAGAAGGATGATGCTTCGGACGATCTTGCCACGCACAACCAGATGGTATTTGCCGTCAGCTCGGGAGCGGATGAGATGGGAGGCTCTGCAGTGGTCGGTGTCAAGGAACACCGAGGGGATGGACTGGAGGTGCTGGAGGCGGTCGCCAAGGTTCAACCCAAGTCCAATAGCAGTGACAATCCCGCCAAAGTAGAATGGCTTCGAGCCACGGTTGCAGTTGGCCTGAATATGAGCCAGCAGAAACGGGGCAGCGTTGACAGGTTCATTGTTGAAGACGCAATGGAGAAAGAAAAGCTCTTTCGAGTTCACTTTGTGGTTGCTGTCTCTGGCAAAAATAGTGTTGCTCAGCGCTCTGTGGAAGTACCGGATGGTTTGGTTATGGATATGAGTGGCGTGCAGGGAGTCCCAACCATCGGCATTAAGGCCGGTCAACTGATACCACAGCGCGAAAGCTTCGTGCTGGAACTGATCGGTGATGCAGCGGTGAGCGTTGTCGCCGCGAGGTAGCTGTAGGATGTTGGCAATCTGATTTTGGTTCACCTGATAGTTGGTGCCAAACATCCGGAAGCATGCGGCGCCTGAGTGCTGGTTAAGTTCGCCGTTGGATGTGGCGTAAGTGAACGAACTCAAGAACTCAAGAGTGAGTTGTTCATATGTTGGTTGTGGGTTGGTGCAGAGGTGCCAGATGCCTGCCCTTTGAAGCATCCAGGTTACGCCTTCAAGGAGTCCGAGCTCCGTAAGCGATGGAAGGTGCAGGTAGTGAGTCGGCTGGAGCGACCTCTGATGAAATGCGATGTAGTTTGCTCGTTGTCTTTCGCCTAAGTCTCCTTCACTGAAGGTAATGTTACTGACATCTGGGGTTTCTGCATTCCTTGCCATTGTTGGAAGATGGAGAGGTTTCTGAGGTTTGGGGTTTTTCTGCAGAGAGGGAAGAACTGACAGAAGTGTGGTTTGGAGGTTGAATTTGGAGTTGAAATTTATAGTTCAATGTGGGGAGGACGAAAATTCATAGTGGGGTAGGAGTTAGGATGATTGGAAGTGATAATGGGGGGAAGTGGAAGAGAACATGAACCCTGTCTTATCAGATATCAGTTTTTGACTGCGTGACGGTCGTCACGTAGGTGTGACGGTCGTCACCCGCGTGACGCTCGTCAGGGTCCTGTGACGGTCGTCACAGCAGCAAAATCTGCAGAACGCAGAATTTTGCTCTGAGGGTGTCCTCGTAGTGAATTTAAGGCTTAGTAATGATACTACAATATAATTGAATAGCCAACAAACAACGGATAATGCGAAAATAGAATAATTGCATAATAACTAGAATTGAAATAACATAAAATTGAAACGATTGTATGTAGTACATAAAGAAAATTAGCAATGCGAAAAATCCAAATGATTAAATGAAACTAACTAGACTAGACTAAACTGAAACTACTGCTAAGAACTAGTAACTAATCTTTTTGTGCCTTCAACTCATCGAATTTTCGTGAATAGTAGTCGAGTTGGTCGCAGACTAGATCCATGAAGCCTACCAGTTCGCTGTGCATGCTTGTGATGTCAGCTTTTACATTAGTCAGAGTTGTATCGACGTCGTCCAATCTGAGTAACACGACATCCATTCTGTCGGTGGTCTCCTCAGGGATAGGCTCAGGATAAGTGTTGTAGTGCGGAGGAGTCGTAGGATCTACTTCAGTTTCAGATACAACATCCTCATAGTACATATATTCGTGTGCCTCAGAGATGTGGTCACTGTCATACATATAGTTCTGGGGTGTTGACTGTGGTGAAGGAGGTCCCATAGGCTCATCCAATTCATAGAGCCAGTTGTCCTTGTTGTGGATACTTGTCATCAGATGATCAGGCAGTGTGAATAGTTGTACTGGTTTTTCGTTAATGAGGTACTCATACGGTCCAGGTCCCATAGTTCCTAAGATGCGCCTGTTAAAGCAGAATTGTATGTTCATGGGTCGGATGGTGCCAAAACGAGTGCTGGCATTTAAGTGGAATCTAAGGCCAAGCTCGTGGGCAATCATTGTTACTAGGCCTCCTATGAGAATAGGTGTCTGAGGTTCCAGCGTGAGGTGCTTGAAAGATCTCATCATGAAAGGCACTGCATTTACTGTCCGTCCCTGAGAAGCACAGAACATGATGAATAATTCCTCTTTAGATACTGCAGTAATATTTTCTTCTTTTCCAAACAAGGTGTGAGCTAGTATCTTATGGAAGTATCTGAAGGCTGGGTTATGAATGTCATCATTATACATTCTGTCTGGTTCAGGGTGATAATCGCCTGTGATTCTACCCCAGAATTGATCGAGTTCAAAATCAATATCGTCATCTTCTGCGCTGATGAACACATGCGGTCCGCTAGGAAATCCTAGGAGGTTAGCTAGTGACATTCGATTGTGGGTTTGGTCTATTCCAAACAATCGGAAGGTAATCAGCTCTGTGCTGGATCCAAAACCATAGTTGGGTATGTATCTGAAAGAACTAAGGAATTCATAGGTAAGATCCTTGTAGGTAGCGAAACGTGTTTTCAGAGCAGTGTTCTCCCAACCCAGTTGATTGAACAGGTATTGAATGCTATCTGTGATCCCTAGTTTATCCATAGTAGCCTTATTATAATACAGCGTTAAGACGAATTCTCTTTCGGTCAGTGCTGCAAATCTTGCCTTTTGAGCGAGTCCTCAGAAGTGAACCTTTGTGAAGTCGTATTCGGCCATACTCGCAGGTAATTCGGGGAAAACAGAAGGAATGTTTTGAAGGCTTTTAAAAATCCTGAAAAGTTTAAAACAGGAAATTGAAGTCAGGATTTTTAGAAATGAAAGGCGGTAGAAACAAAAGACAAAAGAAAAAAAAATAAAATAGAAATAAAAGTATGAAAACAAACGAAAGTAGAAAGTAGTAGTAATTATAAGTTTAGAATTTTTGTTGGATTTTCAAAGTAAAATTTTAAAGAAAAATGAAATACAATAACGAGGGAAATTGGGTTGCCTCCCAGTAAGCGCTGTTTTTAACGTCTAAAGCCAGACGATAGCTTGGTGAGAAGCTATTCGGGTGTTTGAGTTGGAAGCTCAAGCAATGCTATACTGCTGACTTGGGGACTGTTGTCGTTCTTATTATAGTGTTTTAGACGTTGCCCGTTTACGATAAACGGTGCATTCATCTTATCAGTAATTTCAACAGCTCCACTCTGAAGTACTTTAGTCACTTCATAGGGCCCCGACCACCTAGATTTTAGTTTACATGGGAAGAGTTTTAATCTTGAATTAAATAGCAATACGATGTCTCCCACACTGAATTGTTTCCTGATTGAACGTTTATCATGCCACTTTTTAGTTCGTTCTTTGTAGATACGGGCATTTTCGTAAGCGTCTAATCGAAGTTCTTCCAACTCGTGTAAGTTCAAGATACGCTTTTCTCCTGCCTCGGTGTAGTTGAAGTTGAGTGTCTTAATGGCCCAGAAGGCCTTATGCTCTAGTTCTACAAGGAGATGGCAGGATTTACCGTAAACCAATTTATAGGGTGTAGTACCTATTGGTGTCTTAAATGCGGTCCTATAAGCCCATAAAGCTTCTTGTAGCTTTGACGACCAATCTTTCCTTGAGGTAGCGACGGTCTTTTCCAAGATCTGTTTTATCTCTCTGTTCGAGACCTCTACTTGTCCGCTAGTTTGTGGATGATAAGGCGTAGCTACTCGGTGTCGGACTCCATATTTAGAGAGAAGTTTATCGAATATTCGTGATATGAAGTGAGATCCGCCGTCACTAATGACGAGTCTCGGTACACCGAATCTAGGAAAGATTGTGTTTTTGAAGAGTTTGATTACTAGTCGTGCGTCGTTTGTTGGAGCAGCTATGGCTTCTATCCATTTAGACACGTAATCGACAGCGACGAGTATGTAGTTATTACCAAAAGAATGTGGAAAAGGTCCCATGAAATCTATTCCCCAGACGTCGAAGATTTCTACCTCTAAGATTCCTTTCTGAGGCATTTCATCGCGTCGTGAGATGTTTCCAGTTCATTGGCATCTATCGCACTGTTGCACAGCGATGTGAACGTCTTTTCAGAGATTAGGCCAGAATAAGCCGGCTTGGAGAATCTTAGCGCATGTCTTGGATGTACTAGCATGACCACCGTATGGTGCTGAGTGGCATTGGGAAATAATATTTTCTATTTCTTCCTCTGGGACACAGCGACGATATATGTTGTCAGCCCCTCTCTTGAAGAGTAGAGGTTCGTCCCAATAATAGTGTTTCAGATCGTGGAAGAATTTCTTCTTTTGCTGATAAGTAAGATCCGGTGGAAGCACGCCTGCAGCGAGGTAATTAACGATGTCAGCATACCAAGGTAATGTGACTTGGGCATAGACGGCTTCTACGGCTTTTTCGAATTCCGGATCTTCCGAGATGGAATTGGGTGCGTCACTTTCTAATTTGGCTATCAGATGTTCGTACGGGAAATCGTCATTTATCGGTACTGGTTCATGTTTGATGCCTTCTATTCGGGATAAGTGATTTGCAACAACGTTCTCGGTTCCTTTCTTATCTTTGATTTCTAAGTCAAACTCTTGTAATAACAGGATCCATCTCAATAGTCTTGGTTTGACATCCTTTTTGCTTATTAGGTACCTTATGGCAGCGTGGTCTGTGTATATGATAATTTTTGCTCCTACTAAGTAAGAACGGAATTTGTCAAGCGCGAATATAACTGCTAGAAGTTCCTTTTCTATGGTAGTGTAGTTCATTTGGGCAGGATCTAAGGTTCTACTGGCATAGTAGATAGCATGGAGTTTCTTGTCCTTCCTTTGTCCTAGAACTGCGCCTACAGCATAATCACTCGCATCGCACATAATTTCGAACGGTAGTCGCCAATCGGGTGATTGCATGATTGGTGCGGTGATAAGGGCTGATTTCAATGTTTCAAATGCTTTTAAACAGTCCTCGTCGAAGACGAACTCAGCATCTTTCATCAGCAGGCCGGTCAGAGGTTTTGTGATTTTCGAAAAATCTTTTATGAATCTTCTGTAGAAACCGGCATGTCCTAGAAAACTCTGTATTTCTCGTACGGATTTTGGAGGTTGGAGATCTTTTATGATCTCTATTTTAGCTTTGTCTACCTCAATCCCTCTATCTGATATGACGTGTCCTAGAACTATTCCTTGTCGGACCATAAAATGGCATTTCTCCCAATTTAGGACGAGGTTCACTTTTACACAACGTTCTAATACCATTTGTAAGTTTTGTAAGCATCCTTCGAAACTTTGTCCACATACCGAGAAATCGTCCATAAATACTTCCATGATGTCGTCTATGAAATCTGCAAAGATTGCCATCATGCATCTTTGGAAGGTTGCTGGAGCATTACAGAGTCTGAATGGCATTCGGCGGTAAGCAAAAGTACCATAAGGACAGGTGAATGTAGTCTTTTCTTGGTCATCAGGATGGATGGGAATTTGGAAGAATCCTGAGTAACCATCTAGATAGCAGAAATACGAATGTTTGGCTAATCTTTCCAACATTTGATCTATGAAGGGTAACGGGAAGTGATCTTTGCGTGTAGCCTTGTTAAGCTTTCTATAGTCAATGCACATCCTGCTTCCAGTCACGACTCTTTTTGTTATCGATTCGCCTTTTTCGTTTTTAACTACTGTGACTCCTCCTTTCTTTGGTACGACATGAACTGGGCTGACCCATTCACTATCGGAGATCGGATAGATGATTCCTGCATCTAGCAATTTCTTTACTTCATCTCTGACTACAGTGCTCAGGATGGGGTTCAGTCTCCTCTGATGCTCTCGAGAGGTTTTAGAGTCTTCCTCTATTGTAATTCGATGCATACAGATCGAAGGGCTTATACCTTTTAGATCGCTTATGTTATAGCCTAACGCGGTGGGGTACTTCTTTAGGACTTCTAATAGCTTTTCGGTTTCTGGTTGTCCTAAGTCGGCGTTGACTATCACTGGTCTTTTTAGTTCATCGTCTAGAAATTCATATCTAAGGTTTTTGGGTAGTGTTTTAAGTTCTAAAGATGGGTTCTTCGGACCTGGCATATGATTTGGGGTCAGCGCTAAGCTTTCGCTTAGGCTGTCGTCTTTATACGGTTTACGCCAATTATCGTCTTCAGAAATATCTGGTATTTGAATCTTTATTATTTCTGAATACGTGGTCTCTTCATTTTCAAGTTCTCTTATGCATTCGTCGATTTCGTCCACTAAATAGCAGGTATCGTCTATTGCTGGTGCTTGTAAGAACTTGGTGAGAATGAACTCTATCTTTTCTTCTCCTACTTCGAATGTTAGCCTTCCTTTCTTCACGTCTATAATGGCTCCGGCTGTGGCTAGGAACGGTCTTCCTAGGATAATTGGGGTTACAGTGTCCTCCTTGATGTCCATGATTATGAAGTCAGTTGGAATGTAGAATTGTCCTATGCGTACTGGAACGTTCTCCAGTATTCCGACTGGGTATATTACTGATCTGTCAGCTAATTGTACGGACATTTTGGTTGGTCTGAGGTCTCCCATATTCAGCTTTTTGCATATAGTTAAGGGCATAACACTGATACTGGCTCCTAAATCGCATAGAGCTTTGTCTATTACGAACTTTCCTATGACGCAGGGTATGGAGAAACTACCTGGGTCTTTTAATTTAGGAGGCATGCGGTTTTGAATAATAGCGCTACACTCTGCAGTAAGTGTAACTGTTTCATTATCCTCGATCTTTCTCTTATTCGACAGGATTTCTTTGAGAAATTTAGCGTATGACGGCATTTGAGTTATCGCTTCTGTAAAAGGAATAGTAATATTCAACTGTTTAAGGAGCTCTACAAATTTCTTAAATTGTCCTGAAGTTTTGGAGTTTATTAGTCTTTGCGGATAAGGGATAGGTGGTTTATATGGCGCTGGAGGTGCTTGAGTTTTTTCACTTTCGGTATCCTCCTTCTCGTTGTCCTCCTTTTTCTCTAACTCGGATTCCTTTTCTGCTCGTTCAGTTGGTTTTTGTTGCATGGCTGAGTTTTCGGTCCTCGGATCGATCGGTTCGTCCAATTCTTTTCCACTTCTTAGTATCACAGCATTTGCTTGGCCTTTTGGATTCTGTTCGGGTTGTCCAGGAAATGTGCCAGCAGGTGCGGCAGCAGAGGCTTGCTGTTGAGCCACTTGTGATATCTGAGTTTCTAACATTTTGTTGTGGGTGGCCAAAGCGTCTACTTTTCCTGTCAACTGTTTAATTTGCTCGCTAGTGTGTATGTTTTGATTTAGGAATTCTTTGTTTGTTTGAGCTTGAGTAGCTATGAACTTTTCCATCATCAATTCGAGGTTCGATTTCCTAGGTGCATTCTGAGCAGCTGGTTTCTGATATCCTGGCGGAGCAGTAGGCATTTGCAATGCATTTTCGCTTTTGTAAGAAAAGTTTGGATGATTTCGCCAACCTGGGTTGTAGGTATTTGCGTAGGGATTTCCTTGAGCATAATTTACCTGGTCTGGTGGGATTCCGGCTAGCAATGGGCATTCGAGTGCATTATGAGTGGTGCTTCCGCATAACTCGCAATTTGGAGTTACTGCAGCGACAGTTGCAGTGGGGTTAACGGTCAGACTATCGATCTTCTGTGCTAGAGCATCTACTTTAGCGTTGAACTTTTCAAGGCTGCTGATCTCGTACATCCCACCTTTCGCTGTGGTTTTCTCAGTTGGAGTGCGTTCACCTCCCCATATGCAATGGTTTTGTGACATGTTTTCTATCAGTTGATAGGCTTCATCGTATGGCTTATCCATAAGTGCACCGCCCGCGGCAGCGTCTATTGTCAATCTAGTATTGTATAGAAGCCCATTATAGAAAGTATGGATTGTCACCCAGTCTTCTAGACCGTGGTGAGGACATGTTCTCATCATATCTTTGAATCGTTCCCATGCTTCGTAAAGAGATTCAGTATCTTTCTGTCGAAATCTGTTGATTTGAGCTCTAAGCATGGCAGTTTTGCTCGGCGGAAAATATCTCGCTAAGAAGACGTTCTTCAATTGCTCCCATGTCGTAACGGAGTTGGATGGTAATGATTGCAACCATGTCCACGCTCTGTCTCGAAGAGAGAATGGGAAAAGACGAAGTCTTATCGCGTCTGGAGTAACTCCATTTGCTTTCACTGTGTCTGTGTATTGTACAAACTTCGTTAGATGTTCGTTCGGATCCTCAGTTGCGTTTATTGAGAATTGGTTTTGTTGTACAGCCGACAACAATGATGGTTTCAGCTCAAAATCGTTTCGGGTAATAGCTGGGGCAGCAATGCTACTTCTAGGCTCCATCTGTGATGGTGTAGCGTATGCCTTCAGCGGTTTGTTTGGAGGTTCTTCAGCCATCTTTGGTTCTTCTTCTTCTGATTTGGGAATGGGAGTGAGAGGTTCGGGAGTGTTATGTTTGAGTTGTTTGAGTTGGTACTCAATGATTCTACTTCTTAGATGTAAGAAGCGTTATAGTTCTGCGACTGAAGGTTTTATGATATCGCCTTGCGGGCGATTTCTTGGCATACAATCGACAGAACTAGTAAAGGGAAAATGAAAATTGTTAACCTAGTCTATACGCTGTAACAAAAGGTTACACTATTGACTAAACGGGTCCCCGGCAACGGCGCCAAAAACTTGATCGCGACTTTCTATGTCTAATACAACCTAACTACAAGTGCACAATCTATCACGTAGTAATAATAGATATCGATCCCACAGGGACTCGTAATTAAACTAGTGTTCTCGGGAGTTACTATGTTTAGCTAGGTAGAATATGTTTAAGGGAATAAGATTGTCACTAAAAGGGAACTAAGATTACTATTTAGATTATAAATGATTAAATCGATACGTAGTAATTGTGTTCTTCAGGGATTTGATAAGTTACTGGTGTATGAAATAATTTCCAAAGTGTATTTAAGCAGAAAATGGTGATTTGAAGACTCTCGCCTCACGATGGTTATTGACGCTAATCATAATCCTAAGGGCCAAACGTACACTTTCGTATCCCGTTCGGGGTTAAAATTACTTTTTGGAAATCTCTAAGTTCTAATTCATTTTAAAGTGCTTTCGCTGTTATTAAAATGAATGACTAGTGTTTACTATCTGACCTTACCGCAACTTTCGCTTGTTGGTTCGTATCTTAATTAATTTCCCACTTTCGTGGCAAAACTACTTTTAAATAAGTTCTCGCTTTTGCGACGAAGTTTATTTAGTAAATCAATTTTAAACACTCAGACCATAAGTTACTTTTGAAAAAAGAAGGGTTTTCAACCAGTTGTTATCAAATCCCATTCGAATTATTACTACATATCGATTACCTAAGTTTAGCTAGACATGGATTTGGGAAAGATAAAATATAAATAAAAACAATAAATAATGATTTGCATTATAATAAAACTGGAATCGATTGAAATGAGAAACCTGTAAATATTCCAATTGGCCTTTGGGCAGATCCTCCACAGATGTTGGCAGGATTCTGATCTCTAATGCCAAATTGATCGTACAGTACAAGTAGAAATTATAGAAGAATGAAAAATGGAATACAGGAAAGGTAAAGAGAAACAAATAAGAGTATTGCTGGAAAATATGCTCTGGAAAATAAATTGGGCAGCACTTCGTTGTATGAATGCAGCACACCTTCTGAAGTCCCTTTCTTGCCTTTTTATAGAAGTGGAATTCCAACGGTTATCCCTAGAGATGATGGACTTTGAGGCAGATAATTTAGGGAGTCATGGTTCACTCTGTGGGAATTGGAACTGATTCTTTAACGTGTAATTGAAGTGGGGCGTTTTTGCCTGCATGACGGTCGTCACAAGGTGTGACGGTCGTCACCCGTGTGACGCTCGTCATGTAGCTGTGACGGTCGTCACATCAGCAAAAACAGCTTCTTGCGCTTTTCATTGTGTTTTCACTCCTTTTTCGTCCATATTTCATCTGAGATTGCTTCTTTTCTTCATGTTGCCTTGTTTAGGCGTGATCGTTGAATACCTGCAAAACATCAGACAAATAACACGAAAATAACCCGAAATCGGATCGAAAATGGTTAAACTTTAGTTGAATCATGCATGAAAATATCTATATGATTTCGTGTTATCAACATTCCTCAGATATTTTCCCATCCGACCTCTACTTTTGATTTCTTCTTCCAGCTCTTGCTCTCTCCTGGCTAGCAGACCTGTCTTCATCTTGGCTATATATGTTGATTCACTCTCAGCATAACCCAACCCGCAGACTTCCATCTTTATCTCTTTGTTTTCTTTGCGAAGCTCTTCCTTTTCAACCCACAACTTATTATACCTCTCTACATCCACAGTAGTAGGTTGCTCAATCATCAATCGTACAAAGGCGCCTCTACAGAGAAAGGTAACAACACCTCTTCAACCTTCTTCTGGATCCATTCCAAGTACGAAGGATAGGCTTTGCAATCATTCTTCCCCTTCTTGTGAATATTTCTTCAAGTTCCCATAGCTTTCTTGAGAAACTCCTGATCTTCTGTACCATGAAAGAAAAAAGACTTTTCGACATCTCGATCCTTTGGTGGCCCTCTCAAAGCATACCCAAATTGTCTGACAGCAAGGGAATGGTTATAATTAATACCGCCTTTCCTTCCCACCAGGGGTACATTTGGAAAATCCCCCCAACTATGAATAATCTCTGTACCTAGTAGTCTCTAATAAAACCATACAATATTCTCAGAAGTCAACCCTATTAGCCTGTAAGACCACTTCAAGGAATCTTTTGTATCAACAAAAGCACCGGACCGAGGAAGTTGATTCATAAACCATTTACACAGGAATGGTCCACAATAAGTCACAAGCCCTCATCTTCTCTTCTCATTCTTGAAGTGCGGGGAGTGGTACAGATCACCAAGTAGGGTTGGTATCAGATTCTTTATGACAAAGATGCGAACAACATTCATATCAACAAAGTCAGCCATGTTAGGGAATAAAATGATCCCATAGACACACAAAGCCAGAACTACATCAAAAATAGACCAACTTCCAGCTTCAGCAAACCTTTGAGCTTCTCCCAACAAGAAACTCAGATGGGATCCTTGGAATCCTCATTTGCTAGCCATATTATTTACCAAATCAGACTTGCTCAAATAAAGAGCAGAAGCAACATCCCGAAGCTTAGGATTCTCCTTGGATCTGAAGAAAGGTGCCCTATCCTTAATTAGAACTCCCAGAATAAGCGGAAACTCCTCCAGTGTTAGAACCATCTAGTAATCCAGAAAGGTAAAACACCTCAAGGGAGAGTCATAGAATTGCAGAAGAGTATGGATATCATCATGTTCATACTTGGTGAGGGTGTGAAGAATGCTCAATATCTTCCCATAGTCCTTTCTAAAATCCTCCAAGACACTAGAACTTGCTAGAGCAACCAACTCATAAAGTAAACTCAAAACTGGTGTTGGAAACTTGCAAGCCACATTCTTCTTCCGACCAATGTCCATCTCTGCAGATCTTGAACAACTAGAGTTAAGGATAAGATGCAAACCCTAGAAATAAACAAAATGAATGTTAGGATGCAAGTATGATGTTATACAAATGCAAAGACACGAGATTAAGGTTCCCATATGCTCTAAACAACTCCTGCACTACTGACTGGATAGGTTTAAAATTCTGCTCTGACGAGAATACTAGAATAACCAAAATACCAAGTTCATAAGTCCATGCTGATAAGAAAACCAGAAAACCATGTAGGTTTAAAGTCAAGGTTTCCTACAAAACCCATCCCCTCTTACATGTGGGTTCTAGTCTTAGACAAAGAATCCTAGCAGGTCCTCAGTCTCATGGGATCTCGGGTTAAGAAATGATAATACGCTTACCATTTCTGGTTTAGAATTATCATCCCTCAAGGAGGCCTACACTGATTTCCCGTGACGGTCTCTACGGGAACACCCTATCATATGCACAAGACACGCAAGACAAAATATCTCCCAAGAAAACCTCGTCTGCATGTGGGTTTCGTGTCAACTAAATATAACAAGACACTACATAAGCCACACGATTATCCACTCTAATCCTATGTATATACTCAAGCCTAGGTAATGGGTTATCTCTCGTAGAACCAACCCACCCAACAGTACAACAGCAAATACATAATAACCTTAATAGGTAGATGTAGTAAAATGCAATAATATACAACACATAATGCAAATAAAATCATAAAGATAAAACACCCAATGAACAAGCACAAAAAAGCGCTAGGATTGACTCGTACAGGGAACCAAGGTCCCCAGCAGAGTCTCCAGTTGTCACAACTATGAAAAACAACCGCCGGAAAAAAACATAGTCGCCATCAAACATTATTTATCCCAACGAGGGAAAGGAAATAATCGAAGAAACCTTAAAAAGGAGGAGACATGGTCTCTGTCACACCCTAATTTTTGACCATAAGGTGCCACCTCTTCTTGCATCCTCACGTTGTTATTTGACTTTTTTTTTTATTATTTCATATTTATGTGACTAACCAATTTTTGTGCAGACGCAGTAATATCGAGTGAGATGGCGTTCATTCTTATAGTCAATCATTATATATAGCTAACCGTTTTACCCAACTTGTTCGTTTATTATGTGAAAGATAGGTTACTGTTGGAAGTTTAAGGAATCACAAAGTGATACACATAAGGGCATTATTCAAAGATTGGGGTTCATGCCATCTTGTTGTCGGGAGTTGTCTACCATTGTTCAAAATACAACCCAATAAGCTCCATATCAGAGATTTATGAGACTAAGAGTTCAAGATTCATCCATTGTGCTCATGAAGTGAAAACAAGGGGGAATTCAAAGTCAAGTCTTGATTCAATTCGAAATATCCACAAAACTTATGACAAGAGTTTCATCTGTGAAATTTACCAAGTTAGGTATTCAAGATCCATGTCCTTTTCAAGAATTCATGACAAGCACCACACCTTTATTATGCAAAGTTTATACTACAAATATAATCAATCTCATATCAAGATATGCTAGTCCACCTGCTACGACGACCATATCATCCCAATTTTCATTCTGATAGTGGATCACTCAGAAATTCATCTTTTTTTGGGTAAGGAAGAAATAGCGAATTGAGTAACATCCATGTTAGTCATATGTTTGAGTACATGGATCTCGCTTTCAATATTATCATCATTCAAGTCAGAATCCAAATTGGTAGCAATCTAAATTTCAGCGTGATACAAGAACCAACACAGGAGGACATGCTAGAATCATGTTAAGAATAAGCATAAATATTCAAGAACTCTATTTGATGCCAAGTTCAATATGAAATAATCAAGATGTGCAACTTAAATACAACAGGTCATTATTATCAAAGTGGAATATACAATAACAATCTCTACATCTTCATGCACTTATTTACATGACAAATAATGACACCAGGAAAATTTACAATATGAATGGGACGTAGCAGCTGTACAAATTAACCCCTGTCCAATGGTTCTTTTTCCTTTATGCTGATGTCCAAGAGAAGAAAGGGATATGAAATGTGATGCAGAACAACTCAGTATCCGTCAATCTCCAAAAATAAATTTGCAAGAGCGCGGTGGAGAATAACAAGCAGCGTAGCCGCCATCACCCAAGTATTAACTCTTCCTCAACAACAACCACCAAGACCAAAGTTACTTTTGCTCATTGTTCAACCGCGGACTCAGTTCATACTCGCGACGTTCTCGGAAATCCCTGCGAAGATAATAGAAATCAGAGCGTATTTTGCTTTCAGATAGGTGTAAAGAAAAAGTACACAGCTCAGAAGTCAAGCTACTCAGCTGTTACAAATAGAACTAGAAAATTGCAGGCATAATTTCCAGGAGAATTTGAGGGATACCATAGTGTCAAGACTGCGTTTTCAAACTCCATCCCTGTTGATTGTAGCAAGCCGTCCCATATCAACCAGCTAATCCCCAACTGCTGCACCACTATGAGATGGAAAACGGTAAACGCTGCATGAGAATCAGCTATTAACATTATGCCCAGCTATGAAATAGATTTGGAGCGAAAGTTATTGACCACTGCTTGTAATCCGCCCCTGACTGAAGCCACCCTCGAGAACCTCAGACCTTTACTCTTTGCGAAGAATCCACCTATCCTCAACGGCCAGCTGCTAATTGGAAGTTGCACCGCCCGCACTGTAAACATCTGCATTCGGTTTTTTAGGCTCAACACATGCCATCGTTAATAAAATCAGAGAAATATGAGATACGTGAAAACTTTAGGATCACATGAGAAAATTCATTCACCATTCAAGTTATTATTATTTCAAGGCTTTGGTTCCTCAAGCTGTAAATGCCATGATCATGATCCATTCAAATTTCAATTCAAGCATAAGAATTCAGATACAGAATTAAAAAGTTTCCTTACAAGTGGAAGAATGACAAAATCAAAGAAAGACAGGCTGCATCAATTTTCATTTGAATTTATTCAAAGCATACAAGTTACCTTCTATTATCTTGAAAAGTCACATGAAAGGAAAAAGCGTCAGAGGATCACGAGTATACCGGAGAAATCGTGTATGAGACTTTCAATGTGCCTGGACTGTACGTTGTTGTGCTTGCTCTGGCTGCTGGCTACACAATGTCAGAGTGCGAGATAACAGGACTTCTGATTGATATGGGAGACGAGGCTACGAATGTTGTAACTATTGCGATGGTTGAAGGATAGATATCATTTGGAAGTCGTCAGCATCATAATTTCATAGATGACCTGTCCAAAACCCAAAATCCAGAGCATCATGATTCCGTAGATGACCTGTCCAAAATCGTAGATGGATAAGTAACAATCAGTTTCAATCTTGCTTGGTAATCATTGTTGGTGTTAAGAGGTAACAAATATATGAAATTTTCTAACATTGTTGGAGTGGAGCAATGAGAATCTTTGTTTGTGTGTTTCCGCGACAAGCTTGTTGACTCAAGAGGCATTGTAGAGTTGAAGCTGAAGCAGCTAAACTGTGAAGTAACAATCAGGGAAAAGAGGCTTTGCCTCAACCAGAATATGCTCCTCCGCCTGCAATGACGTATCTTACCTGACGTACCATTCAACGCAACTGTCTTCATGCATGAAGTTACAAGTATCCATTCATCTAAACTTTGAAGTTAGTATTCAAAATGAGGATGTCCCTGCATTACCAGGATTCAAAAAGCATTAAAATGCAAAATATAATAGGGATATGTATCAGAAAACACAACTGTTATACCATCGATGCAAACTCAGCATGGAGAGAATATAACTCATCAAAGAATTCACCAACCACGCCCACTACAACAACTATTGCCGTCGATGAAGAATTGAACCGCAGCTACGTCCATACGCAATGTGAAGTATATGAAAGGGAAAATGTCCAACTCATATCAGTTAAGAGAAGAAAACAGAACCAGAGAAACAGAGGTTGAGATTGGAAGGACTATACCCTTCATCATCAATTCTTCGTGAAAGCCCCCACTACACGCATCAGGCACGAATTTCCTTTTGGGCTTCTAAACCACCTCCTGGCCCAGAACAATCGCTAGTTACACCTGCCAAAATCACAATCTCGAGTCAGTAAATCAATTGGGGGAATATTCCACAAGAACATTCGGATACTCAATCCAAATCCCAATTATTTGAGTATAGACGGATTAATACGATTTGATTCTCATTTAACAGAAAAGGGAAGTTTTTGAATTAGTTTGTACCAAAACAGAAAGTCCAAATCAGATCTTTAAAAACGCTTTGAATGAGATTTACAATATTTATTTCTCAGAGTCTATATAAGAAGAACGAGAAGAAGAGAAAGGGACAAGAGAGAGAACCCTAGCACTACCGAAAAGTACCAAATTCATAACCTAAAAGCAATCGAGGAAGGCAACTTATCTCTTCGACAGTTAAAGCCCTCAGGCCGCCGTCGTCCAAACCCGCGAAACACCTATTGTCGTCTCCGGCGCCGCCGCTGCAAATCTTTGGTAAAGCTTCGTTCTTTCGTAATAACCATTGAGCCTATTGATCTTGTTGTTGTGTTGCAGGTTTTTAGAGGGAATCGGAACTTGGGAGAGGATGATGAATGAAAGAGATCGAAAGAGATTGAAGCGAACGGGAGAGAAGACCGGATGAGGGATCATTAGGGATTAGGGTTTCCTTCGCGATTTTGGGGGGGAGGAAGCTTTCCGTGTTCTTTCTATTTTTTCTCTTTTCTTTTTTCTGTCATTTTATTATCCATGTAATTGTAATATTAATCATACACACAACATCACTAATCACCACACACAACACTAACTAATCCTCACTTAATTAACCTTTTAATCTGCAGTAATTATTTAATCACCTTTTTATTAATTAACTTAATCAATATATTTTTATAATCAACCCTTAATAATTTAAAATCTTTTAGATCGATTAACCTTTTACTTAACTTTTTCCTAATAGTTTAATCTCATTTTATTTACTTTATTATTAACTCACTCCCATCACCTAATAAACTCTTTTAAAAAAAATAATGACATGTAACTTCTCACTTCTCTTAATAAAAAGTTTTTTATTAACTTTTATTTATTTTATAATAATAACCAAACCTTTTTAATTTATTAAGAGTTTTGATCTCAATGATATAAATGAAAAACAATTTTTAAGTTAATTAATCTTTTGTCTAATAACAACACAACTTTTATTTTAAAATAAATCATTTCAGGTTTAAATTAATCCTTTAAAATAATATAAATAAAAACCACTTATGTAATATATTAAAACATTTTATTTAAAACCTTGCCTTTTAGAAAAATCTACTTAATTTATAACAATCTAATTTATATTTCAATTTAATCATTTCACATTTAAAACACCTTTTTTAAAAATAAATTATAACAAACTTTTTATTATCTAAATTAATCTTACTAATAAATTAATTATTAATTTCCTTAAAATCAAATCACAACCAAACTCCTTTTTATAAAAAATCATTATTAAAGCCAACTTTTATACAAATCAAATAATTCAATACTTTTCTTAAATCAAATAATATAACTTTTTTTTTCTTAAAATCAATCTTTCTCAAAATTAATCAATCTCACCAAATAATACAATTTATCTTTCTTACAAATTAATTCAAATGAACTAATATAACTTCTTAAAATCAATTCCAATTTCCTTCTTAAAAAAATCAACTCAAATAAAATAAATCAACATCTAACCGTGCACTTCACGACACATTCACTCTCACACACTTCAGCGCTTTCATGCGTTTGTGTATGGTTTATTTTCCGCAATTTATTTTCCGCAATTTAACATTACCGTCATTTACACTTTATCGCATCGCATTCCGTCCAAAGGAAAAACCTACACATAAGTCAACACTTGTGTGTAGTGCACGTCATTTGCATCATAATCCCCTTGATCCTTGATCTCATTCAAGTCGATCTTTAAGATAGATCCTACTCCATAGGAAGGACCGTTCTTTATCTTTTACAACTTAGATACAAACAAAATAATTCAACTCAATACAAAACATTCAAACATTAGAGAATAGATGTTAATCATCTTAAGCGAGATAGAATCTCCACCCCACATCAATACAATCAACACTGTAGGAACTTTGCCTTAAGAGAGATAAAGGTGTACCTCGTCGATCCCTATCCGAGTACTTGAGCCCTTCTCTTAAGATGATGCAAAGACTACATTCCTACAACTTGTGGCGGTTAAATCTCTCTTAAAATGACAACTCACCTTTTCTCTTAAACTCAATCAATCAACTACCCTAAACCCGTAGAAACTTTGACCACAGTCAAAGAACTCCTCAAACCCTTTAGGGGAACTACAGATACTCTGATTCCACTCCCGTAAGGATATGTAGGCATAAGATGCGATATCTTATCGAGTATACTTAGAAATAAACCCCCAGGGTCTTTCAACCATTAAGCAGATAAACACATGGCAATAAACAATATAAAAACAAGAGGTTGCTGTAGAGTACTACAGAAACTTAGGATGCTAGTACCTTCCCTAAGTTTAACCGACCCCCGAACCTAAAACTCTCTAAACCTTGCATTTGCATTGCATTGTGGGAATTTTGATCTTTATCCCTTCCTTTGGACAAATCAAAGTTCGGTTGCAAAAATGAATTAAAGATTCAAACTAATCCATAGTTTGGTATCCAAATTTCACCGCGACAAAAATGGCGACTTCACTGGGGAACCTGCAGTGGGGTTTCCCTATCTTATTTCTACTTGTTTATTTCTTTATATTTGTTATTTGTATAATTGTTTACTTGTTTGCTTATTGCCTTTGGGTTGATACTTTTGAGTGGTGAGACAAAGTCCTACACCCGGACTTGAGTGAACTTAAGATAGGATAGTGATATGTTCAAAGAGGCTTATAGGGGGTAGAATCCTGACCAAGATGACTTGAAAATCACGCTCAATTGAGGCCCCCTCGAAAGATGTATTGTTGAATGAGTCCTTAATCGTGAAAACATGCACTATATTCGATGTTGGAGCCTATGATATTGAGGACCGTAGTTACCTTAACCCCACTTTGACCTTTATTAGGATGTAGTGCGGGGCTATGAGGGGGTACCCCCGAAATAGTGCTATGCGATACTACGCTCAAAAGAAGTTCTCTTGAGAATATTATTAACCCCCGAGTACTTGAGAAGTTGATAATATCCGAAAGATGGGCTAATGACTTTGGGAACCTTATTAGAACCTTGTTCTGCAGGTACAATCAACCTTTAGTCCAAATCCTTTGGGAATGGGTATACCTTTGCTCCATGCTCGTTGCAAACCTAGGGTCCCCTTTGTTTGTTTATCCTTATGTTTCTATGTGCCTACTTGTGTTTGTTGCATTCATAAAGCATCATACCGCATTGGACTTCATGGGATTTACTTTTGTTTATGAACATTGTAGGGTACTATGGATCCCAATAGAAGACACACTTTGAAATACACTTTTAAAAGTCCCAAGTTGGATGACCTAAAGAAGTTGGTAACCTTGATTGAAGACCAAGAGAGGTTTAAGAGCAAGTATGGGAAGCTGATATCCTTATTGAGTCGCTAAGTAGACGAAGGACTTCTTTCCACTCTATTGTAGTTCTATGATCCGCTATATCACTGTTTCACGTTTTCAGACTTCCAGCTACTACCTACATTGGAAGAATACTCCTTTTTGGTTGGTCTACCTATCTTAGAAGAGTCTCCTTTCCATTTCTTGGAGAAAGACCCCGACGAAAGAGACATTGCTAAGGCCCTTTATCTAAAGGTATCCGATGTCAAGGGAAATCTGATTAGTAAAGGCGGTATTTTTGGTTTGACTACGAAGTTCTTAATCAGTAAAGCTATGTTCTATGTCGATTATACGAACAAGACTTCATTCAAGGCGACCTTTGCCTTACTTATTTATGGAGTTTTTTTGTTCCCAAGTTTTGAAGGGTTCGTCGACCTCAACGCAATTAAGATCTTTTTAAAGAACAATCCAGTACCAACTCTATTGGGTAATGCTTACCATTCTGTTAATCTTTGAAACTTCTATGGTGGAGGAATGATCACCTGTTGTGTGCCCTTACTCTACAAGTGGTTTATTTTGCACTTGCCCAGGTCTACTTCTTTTTTGAATCTCGATAGAGGGCTTTGGTCTCCAAGAGTTATGGCGTTGACCCACTCAGACATTGTTTGGTACAACCGAGCGTATGATGGAACTTTAATTATTGATGGTTGTGGCGACTTTGCTAATGTGTTGTTACTCAGTTTTAATGGAGGGATCAGTTACAATCCAGTCTTAGCTCGTTGGCAGTTGGGATTTCCGTTGAAGGAGCCGCCTAAGAGTGTCCAAGTGGAGAACATTTTCTTTAGGGAAGACAAAGAACTCCTAGACAAGATTTTAGTTGCATGGGACCACTTGCACAAGAAAGGGAAAGAAAGCCTTGGGAAGCTTAATTGTGTGTCTTTGGAACCCTACCTTCGGTGGGTCAGAGAGAGGGCAATCAAACTAAAGATGCCCTATTCCCGTCAAGACCCTATATCTCCAAGGAGAGAGCCCACTTATGTCTTTATGTCTGAAGCTGAGAAGTTAGAGGTTGCCTTAAGGAAGTCGCAACATGAGTTAGAATCATGGAAGAACAAGTACCAAGTAGTGGTGGCAGAAAATGATGAATGTCAGAAGCAGAAGGCCGAACTTCAAAAAGAGAAAGATGAACTTCAGAAGCAGCTACAGTTGAAGGATGAAGAGCTACTCCCCTGTAAGAAGAGGAAAGTCATGGAGGATTAATTTTTCTCCGACCCACAATGCACTATTTGGAAGCTGATTGTGGACAACCTTATCCGTGAGAAGACGCAATTAGAAGAGCAACTCAAGCAGCAGAATTCGAAACTTCTTTAGTGTCTTTACTAGCTTCTATTTAGCTTTTATTTGGGACTTTTAAAAGCAATTATTTGTATTCCGTTTCAAAATTAATAAAAAACGTTTTCTTTTACCACAATATTTATAAATAGTTGGGATCCCATGAAGTCCTACTCATCTTGCATTGCATTCTTTCTTTATTCACTTCAAGAAACTCAATTTTATTTCTCAGGTATTATAACCATGGACTTCAAAAGAGAAGCATTGGAGTATACTTTCCAGAGCCCAAACATTGAAAGCTTGAGAGAACTATCAGATCTCATCGATAATCGTTACACCTTCGCAACAGAATATGGGGAAGTCTTCCGTTTTCTCGAACTAAAGATGAAAGGAGGGTTGTTGGAGACCCTTGTTCAATTTTATGATCCGTTGTACCATTGTTTCACTTTTTCGGATTACCAGTTGATGCCGACTCTGGAAGAGTATTCTGATTTCCTGAGGATGCCCGTAACGGCCCGTCCCATATTCACCGGCCAAGAAGACGCACCCAGTCACCAAGAGATTGCCAACGCTACTCATCTCAGCTTAGCAGATGTTCAAGCGCACTTGACCACCAAGGAAGGAGTCCTTGGATTACCCGCTGACTTCTTGATTGAAAAGTCCGCTACCATGCTGAAAGAAAAGAGGTCCTTATCTTGGAAGCCACCTTTGCTTTGTTGGTCTATGGGATTTTCTGGTTCCCAAAGATCGATGATTTCGTTGATATGGATGTGATTAAACTGTTCATACTCAAGAATCCAGTCCCTACTTTGTTAGCTGACACATATTACTCAATCCATTCGAAGAATGCCGAAGGGGGAGGACATATCGTTTGTTGTACCGCTCTGTTGTATTCATGGTTCATTGCTCGCCTAACTCGACACCCGTCTATTTGGGAAGAGGAAGAATCGCCTCATTGGTCCGAGATAGTTATGGCCCTTACTCACTCTGACATTGTGTGGTACGACCCTACCTATGGAGGTATATGTATGATCCATAGCATCAGAGGATTTACTAACATACCACTCATTGGGAGAGAAGGATGCATAAGTTACAACCCTGCTCTAGCTCGTCTCCAATTTGGGCATCCTATGATCGAAGTGCCTGACCAAACTCTGTTAGAAGGGATCTTTCTCAAGGAAGGAGAAGATCCAGACCTGAAGACCGTCATAATTTATGCATGGAGATACATCAATAAGGAAGGAAAAGCTGCTTTAGGATACCCCAATTGTGCTGTCTCTGAAGAATATATACATTGGGTGCGAGAAAGAGCTCTCGACCTCAAGATGCCGTGTCCTTTTCATGAACCTATGGTATTGGCCTTTCATGATCCTGATTGGTTTGATGTGAGCGAAGTAGATCAGTTGAAGGTTGCCTTGGATGAGGCTCGGAAACTGAAGGCCGCTTGGAGGAACAAGTTTTTCACACTTAAGGTAGAGAAAGAGAAATCCCAGAGGATGCTAGAAGTAGAACTTGCAAGGAAGAGGAAGGCGCGAGAGGATTTATTTTCCTCTCACACCTCTTCAAGAGCTGTCACCAGTAATGATCTTCCCCCAGCTGCTATGGCCTGGAAGGAATGTGTCGATCGACTCATCAGTAAGAAGGCCGAATTACAAGAACGTGTCAATCAGTTAGAAGAGGAGCTTCGTAAGGAGTAGATCTCCGAGTTTCTCTTTTGCTTTTGGTTTAATGTAATAAACTCTTAAAAGAGTACTCTGTTTTGTAATGCTTCGATTATCAAAATAAAATAAGTTTTTTCTCCAACGTTACAATACCGAGACAATTTGAGTTTCTTGAAGTTTCATACTCATTTGCATTTTGTATAAGCATAACATCGTTTGCATTCCAGGGTCTCACTCTTGCTTCATCTCCACAGACAAGCTGAATCACTGATACAACACTCGAGCTAGTCAACGCCAGAAGATGGATCAACTAGAATAAGAGAACAGAGTGCTCCGTGATGAAGTTGCAGTTCTGAAAGAAAGTTTGGAGAGGTTGAATGGTCTAGTGGAAGCTTTGTCCAATCAAGCCTCGATCAACAACCAAGACCAACCTCATCAGGAGCCAGTGGAAGTAATCAATTTGGGATCAGAAGAAATCCGTAGAGAAGTGAAAATTGGAGCTCTGCTCAAACCCGATGTGAAGAAACAACTGATCGATTTGCTTGGAGAGTTTGTTGATGTGTTTACTTGGTCATATCAAGATATGCCTGGATTGGACACTGCTATAGTTGAACACCATCTACCTTTGAAGCCAGAATGCCTGCCAGTAAAATAGAAGCTTAGAAGAACTCGGCCGGACATGGCTCTAAAGATTATGGAAGAGGTACAAAAACATATTGATGCAGGTTTCCTTGTCACTGCCGAGTATCCGCTATGGTTGGCTAATATTGTGCCTGTTCCGAAGAAGGATGGTAAGGTTCGCATGTGTGTAGACTACAGAGATTTGAATAAAGCCAGTCCGAAAGATGATTTCCCATTACCTCACATTGACATTTTGGTTGACAGTACCGCAAGATATGAGGTTTTCTCCTTTATGGATGGTTTTTCAAGTTACAGCCAAATTAGAATGGCTCCCGAGGACAGAGAGAAGACGTCATTCATCACGCCCTGGGGCACCTTTTGTTACAAAGTTATGCCGTTTGGATTAAAGAATGCAGGGGCAACATATCAGAGAGCTATGACTACTTTGTTCCATGATATGATGCACAAAGAGATTGAGGTTTATGTGGATGATATGATAGCTAAGTCGAAGACCGAGGATGACCATGTTAAACATTTGTCTAAGCTGTTTGGTCGTTTGAGGGAATACAAGCTCCGTTTGAACCCCAATAAATGCACATTTGGAGTACGATCAGGGAAACTATTGGGTTTTATTATCAGTCAAAGAGGGATTGAAGTGGACCCTGACAAAGTGAAAGCTATCCGAGAAATGCCAGCTCCCACCACCGAGAAACAAGTCAGAGGATTTTTGGGATGTTTAAATTATATCTCCAGGTTTATATCCAACATGACTGCTACATGTAAACCTATTTTCAAGCTTCTGAGGAAAGAACAAGGGTATGTTTGGACTGAAGATTGTCAAAAGGCTTTTGATAGTATCAAAGAGTATTTGCTTGAGCCACCTATCCTGATACCACCAGTTGAAGGTCGACCTTTGATTATGTATTTGACTGTTTTAGAAGATTCAATGGGTTGTGTACTTGGTCAGCGAGATGAAACGGGAAAGCAAGATCATGTCACTTATTACTTGAGCAAGAAGTTTACTGATTGTGAAACAAGGTACACTATGCTAGAGAAGACTTGTTGTGCTTTGGCATGGGCCGCCAAACGTTTGCGCCAGTATATGTTGAATCACACCACTTGGTTAGTTTCAAAGATGGATCCTATCAAGTATATTTTTGAGAAGCCCGCTTTGACTGGGAGAATTCCTAGATGGCAGATGTTGTTTTCTGAATATGATATCGAGTACCATACTCAGAAAGTTGTTAGAGGAAGTGTTTTGGCTGATCATCTGGCTCACCAGCCCATTTTGGATCATCAACCCTCAAACGATGATTTTCTAGACGAGGATATTATGTTTTTAAAGATGAAAGATTGTGAAGAACCCGTACATGGTGAAGGGCCAGAGCCAGGTTCTCAATGGGGTTCAGTTTTTGATGGAGCTGTCAACGCTCATGGAAAAGGGATAGGTGTTGTTATTGTGACTCCTCAAGGGATCCACTTCCCATTTACTTCCAGATTAACATTCTAGTGTACTAATAATGAGGCTGAGTACGAGGCATGCATTATGGGTCTTGAGGAAGCAATCGATTTGAGAATTAAGAATTTAGATGTGTTTGGTGATTCTGCAGTGGTAATCAACCAAATCACTGGAGAATGGATAACCCGACATGATAATTTGGTCCCGTACAGAGATTATGCTAGAAGACTGTTACCATTCTTTGATAGGGTCGAATTTCATCATATTCCCCGTGATGAGAACAGAATGGCAGATGTGTTGGCAACTCTGGCCTCCATGATTGTGGTGAACTTTTGGAATGAATGTCCTCGGATTGAAGTAAAGCGCCTTGACAGACCTGCCTACATCTTTGCCTTTGAAGAAGTCAAAGATGGCAAACCCTGGTACCATGACATCGAAGTTTTTCTTAGAACTCAAGAATATCCTTTGGGAGCTTCCAACAAAGATAGGAAGACCTTGAGAAGACTGGCTGGAAATTTTCTTTTGAGTAACAATGTATTATACAAGCGGAATTTTGACATGGTCTTGCTGAGATGTGTTGGCAAACAAGAAGCAGATATGTTAATGACGGAAATTCACGAAGGATCGTTTGGTACTCACGCCAACGGACATGCTATGGCTAAGAAGATTTTAAGGGCTGGATATTATTGGATCACGATGGAATCAGATTGTTACAAGTTTGCTAGAAAATGTCACAAGTGTCAGATTTACGCAGATAAGATTCATGTGCCTCCGACTTTGTTGAACGTTATCTCGTCCCCGTGGCCCTTCTCTATATGGGAAATTGATATGATTGGTATGATAGAACCGAAAGTATCTAATGGACACCGATTCATCTTAGTAGCCATTTATTATTTTACCAAGTGGGTCGAGGTGGCTTCCTACGCTAATGTAACTCGACATGTGGTTGTCAAATTTATCAAGAATCGGCTTATCTACCGATATGGTGTGCCAAACAGGATTATTACAGATAATGGATCCAATTTGAACAATAGAATGATGAGAGAACTATGCGAAGAATTCAAGATAGAGCATCACAATTCTTCTCCTTATAAACCAAAGATGAATGGGGTTGTTGAAGCCGCCAAAAAGAATATCAAGAAGATCATTCAGAAAATGGTTGTTACTTACAAAGATTGGCACGAAATGCTCTCATTCGCCTTGCATGGATACCGTATGATGGTACGCACATCGACTGGGGCAACTCCATTTTCACTTGTCTACGGTATGGAAGCCGTGCTCCCGATAGAAGTAGAGATTCCTTCTATGAGGATTTTGATGGATGCAAAATTATCAGAAGCTGAATGGTGCCAGAACAGATATGATCAGTTGAACTTAATCGAAGAAAAGAGGATGGATGCGCTATGCCATGGACAGTTGTATCAGCAGAAGATGAAGAAGGAATTTAACAAGAAGGTTCGACCCGGTGTGTTCAAGGAAGGTGACCTTGTGCTCAAGAAGATCCAGTCTTTCCTCACTGACGTCAGAGGAAAGTGGGCCCCAAACTTTGATGGACCATACGTGGTAAGGAAGGTTTTGTCAGGAGGCGCTTTGATGTTAACAACAATGGATGGAGAAGAGATCACTCGTCCCGTGAATACGGACGCTGTCAAGAAATATTTTGTTTAGAACTGAAAAGTTCACATAAATTTAGGAGAAGCAGGACATTATTCCCTTTATGTAATCGCTATTATTTTCCAACGCTGTAATATTGGGGTCACGCCTTTCTGCTGACCACCATTCAATAAAAGTTTTCCATATATCAAAAGTGTCTATTCTTGATGGCAAAATTCGGATTGACTTAAAATTTTTTTTCAAAACTTTGTGTTTACTTGATATATGAATAACAAAGGGATGACCATGGACGTTTATTTCATCCATGGATGAACAACCATTTTTATGTTCTCCTCTAAGGGAAGAGGATATTTATTTTATCCAGACATGAAGACTATCCCCGTTCGAGATACTTTCTTTGCAGGTGATAAGAGAGCTGTGGAGATTTTGGCTTGAGTATCTGTCCGTCTGAGACGTTCATTTCACTCCTCCCAGTCCGTCAGCATCCGTATGGCATATAAGTAGACATCATGACATGTGCATTCTTTTCCTGCATTCTTTGTGTTTGTTTTCTTCTATCGCTTTGGCCGCAGTTATCCCTAGGTGTTTGGGCATGCTTTATCCCTCCAAATAGATTTGTCGACCATAGGCAGAAAGAGCACAATGTTTGTACATTCCCCATGAAGTTCGATCCTCATGGAAGACGGTTATTTTAGTGCATCCTACTTGAGTTCATACCTCAATGGTCGAGTCATACTTGATAGTTTTCTCTTCGGCTACTTCCTGAATTGAATTTCGGTCCTCAGCAATCACAGTATGGATAATCTCAAATGTTTGGACATGGAACAACATTATCACAAGATTTTCTCGACCATCTACAATCTTGACTGCAAACATCTCTTTATTTGAGCAACTCGTTTCGGCCGAGATTTTTTTCAAAACGACAAATGGCAGTTTATTCAAAGACATTTTAGCCACCCCAGTGGATTCATCAAATAACGTCTCTTCACAAATCCATCAGAGAAGTTCGCCGAAGACATTACAAGACAATTCTCTTTATTTTAGGATTCACAGATGTTTTACAATTACAACAAAGATTACTTCGCAGGAATGTTTTTCCCCAGCGAGCTCATCATACAAGTTTATTTCTATCAAGAGACATTTCCCCGGAGAAGTCGAAGAAATTTATCACATTAGTCTCTCTTTACTTGAGAAGACATACATTACAATTCAACCGGCCTACATCTCTTTCGAAGATCCCCGTTGAAGTTCTACGATCTACAATACATTATGGCCCACAACCAAGAAATTCTACAATCTCCGATAACATTATGGCTTACAGCCGAAG
This sequence comes from Lathyrus sativus, assembly GCA_963859935.3. Taxonomy (NCBI): domain Eukaryota; kingdom Viridiplantae; phylum Streptophyta; class Magnoliopsida; order Fabales; family Fabaceae; genus Lathyrus; species Lathyrus sativus. The sequence continues at coordinate 464,968,516 of OZ012739.1, read as the reverse complement.
TTCTACGGTCACCACTACATTGACAAATCACATCCGCATTATACAATCTACAAATTATGTCGAAAAAGTTTCATAACTTACACCGACATCTACAGTCTACAATGACAACTACTACTACAAATTATAATGATTCTACAATCTGCAATTTTTTTCAACATTTCAAGTAGAGACCGAGACCAGCTCATGGTTCCCATATCATGACGCTCGGGGAGGTCATACATCAGAGACTGAGACCAGCTCATGGTTCCCATATCATGACGCTCGGGGAGGTCATACATTAGAGACTGAGACCAGCTCATGATTCCCATATCATGACGCTCGGGGAGGTCGTACATCGGAGACTGAGACCAGCTCATGATTCCCATATCATGACGCTCGGGGAGGTCATACATCAAAGACTGAGACCAGCTCATGATTCCCATATCATGACGCTCGGGGAGGTCATACATCAGAGACTGAGACCAGCTCATGGTTCCCATATCATGACGCTCAGGGAGGTCATACATCAGAGACTGAGACCAGCTCATGGTTCCCATATCATGACGCTCGGGGAGGTTCTACATCAGAAACTGAGACCAGCGCATGGTTCCCACACTATGACACTCAGGGAGTTTATACACTTTATTATTCCCAGTTGAATTTCAAAAAAGGGATATACAAAAAAAAAGAGAAAAGAATACGAAATAAAATTGAATTATCGACTCGATCAAAGAAATTCATTTAGACTATTACCGACCACTACATTATAGCAGTAAATCCATCCCTCGATTACAACTTTCTCACCTATTGTCTTCTAGAGATTTTCCATTGGTGGTTGTTCCCTGTCCCCCTGGAGTCTCCTTTTGTCAGGCTTGTTCTTCCCGTGTGTCGTGTCTAATTTCCTACCCTGGGGCATCTTTTTCTCCACAAGACCTCTATGTCTTGCATCCTCATATCATTGTAGATCATTTGCATACGGTGGCCTCTTAGGGCCAAAAATTCGTGCAATGTTTATATTTAAGTCCCTCCTATCTCGTCGAGACAGAGATTTCAACCTCCATATCTCCGAATCGGAGTAACTTAAATAGGGGCATCTGTCACACCCTAATTTTTGACCATAAGGTGCCACCTCTTCTTGCATCCTCACGTTGGTATTTGACTTTTTTTTTTTATTATTTAATATTTATGTGAGTAACCAATTTTTGTGCAGACGCAGTAATATCGAGTGAGATGGAGTTCATTCTTATAGTCAATCATTATATATAGCTAACCGTTTTACCCAACTTGTTCGTTTATTATGTGAAAGATAGGTTACTGTTGGAAGTTTAAGGAATCACGAAGTGATACACATAAGGGCATTATTCAAAGATTGGGGTTCATGCCATCTTGTTGTCGGGAGTTGTCTACCATTGTTCAAAATACAACCCAATAAGCTCCATATCAGAGATTTATGAGACTAAGAGTTCAGGATTCATCCATTGTGCTCATGAAGTGCAAACAAGGGGGAATTCAAAGTCAAGTCTTGATTCAATTCGAAATATCCACAAAACATGGCAAGAGTTTCATCTGTGAAATTTACCAAGTTAGGTATTCAAGATCCATGTCCTTTTCAAGAATTCATGACAAGCACCACACCTTTATTATGCAAAGTTTATACTACAAATATAATCAATCTCATATCAAGATATGCTAGTCCACCTGCTACGATGACCATATCATCCCAATTTTCATTTTGATAGTGGATCACTCAGAAATTCATCTTTTTTTGGGTAAGGAAGAAATAGCGAATTGAGTAACATCCATGTTAGTCATATGTTTGAGTACGTGGATCTCGCTTTCAATATTATCATCATTCAAGTCAGAATCCAAATTGGTAGCAATCTAAATTTCAGCGTGATACAAGAACCAATACAGGAGGACATGCTAGAATCATGTTAAGAATAAGCATAAATATTCAAGAACTCTATTTGATGCCAAGTTCAATATGAAATAATCAAGATGTGCAACTTAAATACAACACGTCATTATTATCAAAGTGGAGTATACAATAACAATCTCTACATCTTCATGCACTTATTTACATGACAAATAATGACACCAGGAAAATTTACAATATGAATGGGACGTAGCAGCTGTACAAATTAACCCTTGCCCAATGGTTCTTTTTCCTTTATGCTGATGTCCAAGAGAAGAAAGGGATATGAAATGTGATGCAGAACAACTCAGTATCCGTCAATCTCCAAAAATAAATTTGCAAGAGCGCGGTGGAGAATAACAAGCAGCGTAGCCGCCATCACCCAAGTATTAACTCTTCCTCAACAACAACCACCAAGACCAAAGTTACTTTTGCTCATTGTTCAACCGCGGACTCAGTTCAACCTCGCGACGTTCTCGGAAATCCCTGCGAAGATAATAGAAATCAGAGCGTATTTTGCTTTCAGATATGTGTAAAGAAAAAGTACACAGCTCAGAAGTCAAGCTACTTAGCTGTTACAGATAGAACAAGAAAATTGCAGGCATAATTTCCAGGAGAATTTGAGGGATACCATAGTGTCAAGACTGCATTTTCAAACTCCAGCCCTGTTGATTATAGCAAGCCGTCCCATATCAACCAGCTAATCCCCAACTGCTGCACCACTATGAGATGGAAAATGGTAAACGCTGCATGAGAATCATCTATTAACATCATGCCCAACTATGAAATAGATTTGGAGCGAAAGTTATTGACCACTTCTTGTAATCCGCCCCTGACTGAAGCCACCCTCGAGAACCTCAGACCTTTACTCTTTGCGAAGAATCCACCTATCCTCAACGGCCAGCTGCTAATTGGAAGTTGCACCGCCCACACTGCAAACATCTGCATACGGTTTGTTAGGCTCAACACATGCCATCGTTAATAAAATCAGAGAAATATGAGATACGTGAAAACTTTAGGATCACATGAGAAAATTCATTCACCATTCAAGTTATTATTATTTCAAGGCTTTGGTTCCTCAAGCTGTAAATGCCATGATCATGATCCATTCAAATTTCAATTCAAGCATAAGAATTCAGATACAGAATTAAAAAGTTTCCTTACAAGTGGAAGAATGACAAAATCAAAGAAGGGAATGCTGCATCAATTTTCATTTGAATTTATTCAAAGCATACAAGTTACCTTCTATTATCTTGAAAAGTCACATGAAAGGAAAAAGCGCCAGAGGATCACGAGTATACCGGAGAAATCGTGTCTGAGACTTTCAATGTGTCTGGACTGTATGTTGTTGTGCTTGCTCTGGCTGCTAGCTACACAATGTCTGAGTGCGAGATAACAGGACTTGTGATTGATATGGGTGACGAGGCTACGAATGTTGTAACTATTGCGATGGTTGAAGGATAGATATCATTTGGAAGTCGTCGGCATCGTAATTTCGTAGATGACCTGTCCAAAACCCAAAATCTAGAGCATCATGATTTCGTAGATGACCTGTCCAAAATCGTAGATGGATAAGTAACAATCAGTTTCAATCTTGCTTGTTAATCATTGTTGGTGTTAAGCGGTAACAAATATATGAACTTTTCTAACATTGTCGGAGTGGAGCAATGAGAATCTTTGTTTGTGTGTTTTCGCGACAGGCTTGTTGACTCAAGAGGCATTGTAGAGTTGAAGCTGAAGCAGCTAAACAGTGAAGTAACAATCAGGGAAAAGAGGCTTTGCCTCAACCAGAATATGCTCCTCCGCCTGCAATGACGTATCTTACCTGACGTACCATTCAACGCAACTGTCTTCATGCCTGAAGTTACAAGTATCCATTCAACTAAACTTTGAAGTTAGTATTCAAAATGAGGATGTCCCTGCATTACCAGGATTCAAAAAGCATTAAAATGCAAAATATAACAGGGATATGTATCAGAAAACACAACTGTTATACCATCGATGCAAACTCAGCATGGAGAGAATATAACTCATCAAAGAATTCACCAACCACGCTCACTACAACAACTATTGCCGTCGATGAAGAATTGAACCGCAGCTATGAGCATACGCAACCTTCGCTACCCCCATTCGCTACCAGCAAACACCACAACATGCATTTTGTCCAAGTCTGGGACCGTTCGCTACCTATTCACTACTGCTCACTTAGCGAACGTTCGCGACCAGCTCGCCTAGCGAATGTGCTAGCGAGTGTCTGCGAACTCAGAATTTCCCCACTGTTCAGAATTACCCAACCTCTCCAAAACCGACCGATTCTCATCAAATCAGTTCCAATAGCCTTAGTCTATCATACCCTGACTATTCTACATCACTTACATCAGATTCTACCCGATAAAACATTTGTTCTACCGATTAAACTCATTATGCCCTAAAATGAAAAATGAGTAAAACTCTCCCCAATCCAAAACAAAACCAACAAGAACACATATAATCATACACATTGCAAGAATAATAAAGTTTCACACCCTTACCCGATTAATCGAAAGCTTAGAAGTTGATTCTTGATGATTCTAGGTTTTTCTCCTCTTCCTCCTCTTTTCTTTTCTCTTCCTTTCTTTCTCTTCTTTTTCTTTCCTTTTGGTTTCTATTCTCTCTATTCTTACTCTTTCCCACTTATACTCTTTCTACTCTATTTCTCTCAAAATAACTACTAATCAAGGATCATCTAAAACACCCTCTAATTAATAAAATATCACAACATACACACATAACATATTATCATATAATTCCATAATAAAATAACAATTAACCAAATAAATTAAAAGACTCAACAAAATAATGGGAAATTCAGAATCGGGGCGTTACAACTCTCCCCCACTTTAGAAATTTTTGTCCTCGAAAATATTACCTGACCCAAACAACTTTGGATGCGACTCTCGCATCTTACTTTCCAATTCCCAAGTCATATCGCCTTCTGCAGCACCTCCCCATATTACTTTCACAAGCGCAATATTTGTGCCTCTTAACTTCTTAATCTCACGGCCCAAAATTCTAATGGGCAAAGCTTCCACTGTAAGGTTATCTCTTACTTCAACCTCGTCCATAGGGATAACATGTGACGGATCCGGGATATACTTCCGAAGATGCGAAACATGAAACACATCATGCAAATTCGAAAGATTCGGAGGTAACGCCACACGATAAGCCACAGCACTAACTCGTGCAATAATCTGATATGAACCGATGAAACGAGACGTCAACTTCCTCGACTTCAAAGCATGACCCACACCCGTAACCGGCGTAACTCTCAAAAACACATGGTCGCCCTCTTGAAATTCAAGATCCTTCCTTCTCTTATCATGATAACTTTTCTGCTACTCTGAGAAGCTCTCAACTTTTCTCGAATCAACCTCACCTTCTCCGTCGTCTGCTGTACCAACTCCGGTCCAACCACCGACCTCTCACCAGTCTCATGCCAACACAAAGGTGTTCGACATCTTCGACCATACAAAGCTTCAAATGGAGCCATACTAATACTCGAATGAAAACTGTTATTATATGTGAATTCAATCAACGCTAAATAACTATCCCACACACCACCTTGCTCTAGCACACAAGCTCGTAACAAATCCTCCAACGATTGAATTGTCCTTTCAGTTTGACCATCTGTTTGAGGATGATAAGCCAAACTCAATCTCAACTACGAACCCAATTTGCAAACTTTCCCAAAACCTTGAAGTAAACCTTGGATCTCTATCCGATACAATGCTCTTGGGAACTCCATACAACTTCACAATCACCCGAACATAGATCTCAGCTAACTTCTCCAAAGGATAACTAATATCAATCAGAATAAAGTGAGCAGATTTAGTAAGTCTATCAACAATCACCCAAATTGCATTGTGACCTCTCTGCGTATTCGGCAACCCCGTAACGAAATCCATCGAGATACTGTCCCATTTCCACTCTGGGATATCCAACGGTTGCATTAATCCAATAGGTTTATGATGTTCCACTTTAGACTTCTGACAAGTCGAACATGCATACACAAACTGAGCCACATCTCTCTTCAACCCAGACCACCAAAAGATCTTCTTCATGTCTTGGTACATCTTATTTGCTCCTGGATGAATACTCAAATTACTACGGTGTCCTTCTTCCAATATCATTCCTTTCAACTCCGCATCATCAGGAATACAAATACAACCACGAAACCTCAAAACTCCAAAATCATCAACTTTGAAATCTTCATTCTCTTTTGTCATCAAGTCAACAAACTTCAAATCCAACTTTTGCCTTTCGTAAACGGTTGCAAGAAAATCATTCATGATATGAAGCATACCAAGTCTCACGTTTCTCGGCGTCATATCACAAACCAAACTCAAATCTCTGAAATTCTCCAATAATTCCCATTCCTTTACCATCATTGTGAACACATGCAAAGACTTCCGACTTAAGGCATCGGCCACCATATTTGCCTTACCCGGATGATAATTTAATCCAAAATCATAGTCCTTCAAAAGCTCTAGCCATCTTCTTTGCCTCATATTCAATTCCTTCTGATCAAATAAATACTTCAAACTCTTGTGGTCACTAAAAACTTCAAACCTTGCACCATAAAGATAATGCCTCCAAATTTTTAACACAAATACCACGACCGCTAATTCCAAATCATGAGTAGGGTAATTCTTTTCGTGCACTCTTAACTGCCTAGAAGCATAAGCCACAACCTTCCCATCTTGCATCAAAATACCATCCAAACCAGTCAAAGAAGCATCACAATAAACCACAAAAGGTTCTGTAGGATTCGGCAAAATCAAGATCGGCGCTGTTGTCAATCTTCTCCTTAACTCCATAAAACTTTCCTCACAATCAACGTCCCAAATAAAAGCCTTTCCCTTACAAGTTAACTGTGTTAACGGAAGTGCCAACTTCGAAAACCCTTCAATAAACCTCCGGTAATAACCTGCCAAGCCCATGAAGCATCGAATCACCGTAACTGTTCTAGGAGTCTCCCATTGCATTACCGCATCAATCTTAGATGGATCAACACTAATACCATTACCTGAAATAACATGCCCAAGAAAACTTACTTCCGACAACCAAAACTCACACTTCGACAACTTGGCATACAATTGCTTCTCCCTCAAAATCTGTAACACAATTCTTAAATGTTCCTCATGCTCTTCTTGAGACTTAGAATAAATCAGAATGTCGTCAATAAACACAACCACAAAACGATCCAACTGCTCATGAAAAACGCAGTTCATGTACTCCATAAACACACCTGGCACATTAGAAACCCCGAATGGCATCACTAAATATTCGTAATGTCCATACCGTGTCCTAAAAGCCGTCTTTTGAATATCTCCTTCCTTCACACGAATCTGGTGATAACCTGATCTTAAATCAATCTTGCTAAAAACTCGTGCTCCAACCAATTGTCCCATCAAATCATCAATTCTAGGAAGCGGATACTTATTCTTAATTGTCACTTTGTTCAACTGTCGATAATCAATACATAACCGCATACTTCCATCCTTTTTCTTTACTAACAACACCGGTGCACCCCAAGGAGAAACATTTGGTCTCACAAACCTCTTTTCTAACAAATCACTCAACTGCTTCTTCAACTCTACCAATTCTGATGCTGACATATGATACGGTGCCATCGAAATTGGTCTAGTACCCGGAATTAGATCAATAGAAAATTCAACTTTCCTTTCTGGCGGTACATCCGTAACATCCTCTAGAAACACTTCTAGAAATTCACACACCACTGGAAACACGTCAAGTTCGACCTTGTCCTCTACCGACAACGATGCAAATAAACCAAACAACTGAGCTTCGTCCGCCAAAAGTTTCTTCAACTCTTTAGTGGATAGAAAACTCTCACTTTCATCATCTTCCAAAGAAGGAAACCTCACCAACTTATGATAGCAATCTAAATGAACTCTATTAAATTGGAACCAATTCATACCCAAAATCACATCCAAGCCTTCCAACGGAAAACACACCAAATCCATAAGAAAGTCTTTACCATACATGGTCAAGGGACAACTTACGCACACCAAAGAATTAGTTACTGACCCTGAAGCAGGAGTCTCAATAACCATGCCATAACTCAAAGAAACCATGCGCAAACCCAAACGCTTAGCACATTCAAGAGAAATGAACGAATGAGTCGCTCTAGTATCAATAATAGTAACTAAAGGAATATTATTAATAAAGCACGTACCTTTAATCAAGTGATCCGCATTAGTAGTGTCTGAACCGGCTAATGCAAATACTTTTCCACCCGACTGAGCTTGCTTTGCTTTGGTACACTTGGTGCTAATATGACCAACTTCTCCACAATTAAAACACTTTACCACATTCCTCCTACACTCAAAAGTGGTATGTCCAAAACTTCCACAATTAACACACTTCTCTGTAGACTTCCCACACTCAAAGATTTGTGGCCCATCACGCCACACTTGTAACACTTGACTGCACCCGAACTTCCACCTCCAGATTTCCTATCGAAGTTTCCCTTATACTTGCCCTTATCAACAGGCGTCACATAAGGTCCACTCCTCACTTGTTGCTTGCCTTTCATCTCACTCAAACTCTTGTAGTGAGTAGAACGGGCTCTACTATCCTCTTCAAAAATCCTACAACATTCGGTCAAGTCCGAAAATCTTTGTATCCTCTGGTAACCCACCGCTTGCTTTATCTCCGGACGCAAGTCATTCTCATACTTAATGCACTTAGAGAACTCCACCATAACAGCTGCATAATGAGGATGAAACTTCACTAATTCCACAAACTTAGCCGTGTAATCTACCCCAGACATGTTGCCTTGCTTCAACTCAAGGAATTCCATTTCCTTTTTACCCTTCACACTCTCAGGATAGTACTTCCTCAAAAATTCAGTGCGGAACAAATCCCAAGTAATTTCTTCATCATCCACCTCAAGAACTTGCCTCATACTGAGCCACCAGTCATCAGCCTCTTCCCTCAACATATGAGTCCCAAGTCTCACCTTGTTTCCTTCAGCATAGTTCATAACTCTAAAGATTCTCTCAACCTCCTTCAACCAGATCTGAGCACCACCAGGATCAAACCTTCCTTTGAATACAGGCGGCTGATTCTTTCTAAACTCATCATTCACATTCATATTCGGCGCACCTTGCACCGCCCTTGCCATACCCTCCAATGCCGCAGCCATAGCAGTGTCATTACGACCAACCATATTCTGAGGATTCCCCAAAATAACAACAAGGTCAAACAACCGTTTAACCAACACAACAAGAAGACAGACACAATTGACTCAACACTGACTCTGATACCACTTAATGTAACACCCCCCTTTCTATACCCCCAAATAAACAATTAAATCATTTAGGCACTTAATAAAAATTCCATCAGAGTATAATTATAACATGGTATAAAAGAGGTGCGTCACATTATCATCGAAACGAAACATAAATAATACTTGCTCATAAAGATATGTAACAAAAGGGGTAAATCTCAACTAAAAACAAAACATAGTGCTTAAAACCCACATATCAACATTTAGAATAAAGCGGAAACATCTAAACATTGAAATCATTTCATTAACATAAGCATCATATACATCATTCAGATTAATTCAATTCATCAATTGAGTTTACAAAACATTCAGCAGCAGATACATACACAGATGTATCACAAAAGAATCAAAACAATTCCTAACTACCTAGTGTTACATATCAGAGCCATCTGAACACAAGAAATGAAGACTCGCTTCACAAAAGACCTCCAGCATCCTACTCTGCAATGCCTCATAGAGCATTATAAAACAACAGAAGGGTGAGAAACATTATCATAACACACAATGCATAAAATTATATATATTATAAAACACAATTATAACATACTCGCAATTCACATTTCTCACCACAACTTGTCACTATACATCACAATGTACACGTACATAATCAATCACATTCACCAATTCATGCTTTACAATTCATAGCATTTCACATAAACATTTACAATTATGTTCAATTCACCCAAACATCATATAAAGATGATAATGCAACTCATAGAGACCGACTCACGGCTCTATGCAGATGCAAATGCGGTACCGACTCGTTCAGCAGGTTCAATTGAAGAACCAAAATGGAACCATCGCTCATTACCGAAGTAACTCCACGTCGGGCCTACGATGTTCACCCATCACTCACACCCCACATGGGCACACGATGTTTCAGGATTGCTCACACCCCACACAGGCACACAATCCGGTTGCTCACACCCCACAAGGGCACACAACTGTTCTGCAGATTCTCCATGGAATCAAAAATAAACCATCGCTCATACCCCACAAGGGCACACGATCGTTTCTGCAGATCCTCCTAGGGATTAAAGTAACTAAACCATCGCTCATACCCCACAAGGGCACACGAGATTTATGCAGATCCTACGCGGGATCAGACACACAAGAATGCAATCATGATGCTACACATGCAACACGACTCAATACACTCTTAGAATCCACACATGTTTACAAACATATTCATGCATTCTTCACATCATACAAGTACATATAATTATGCACATTCACATCAATATCACCATGCAATTCCATTTAATTCGAACAATTGCACAAAATTGTCAAACGGCCACATTACACATTCCACAATTCACAATCTAGGATTCACGCCATACGGCTACCCGCAGCACAATATAACTTGGCATGATCGATGCCTCGAGCAAGGAAATAATCAAAGTTAAGTCGGAAATCCGACCACGGATGGAAACATTAAAGAAAACACAACCAGTCACGCTCGCTACTCTGCTTGCTTAGCGAGCTCCTAGCAAGTATTCGCTACTTGTTCGCCTGGTGAACAAGCTCGCGAAGGCAAACAGAAGCCTCTGACTTTGTTCGCTACCTCGCTCGCTCAGCGAACCCCTAGCGAACCTTCGCTACCAGCGAACACCACAACATGCATTTTGTCCAAGTCTGGGACAACTCGCTACCTATTCGCTACTGCTCACTTAGCGAACATTCCCGACCAGCTCGCCTAGCGAACGTGCTAGCGAGTGTCTGCGAACTCAGAATTTCCCCACTGTTCAGAATTACCCAACCTCTCCGAAACCGACTGATTCTCATCAAATCAGTTCCAATAGCCTTAGTCTATCATACCCTGACTATTCTACATCACTTACATCAGATTCTACCCGATAAAACATCCGTTCTACCGATTAAACTCATTATGCCCTAAAATGAAAAATGAGTAAAACTCTCCCCAATCCAAAACAAAACCAACAAGAACACACATAATCATACACATTGCAAGAATAATAAATTTTCACACCCTTACCCGATTAATCGAAAGCTTAGAAGTGGATTCTTGATGATTCTAGGTTTTTCTCCTCTTCCTCCTCTTTTCTCTTCTCTTCCTTTCTTTCTCTTCTTTTTCTTTCCTTTTGGTTTCTATTCTCTCTACTCTTACTCTTTCCCACTTATACTCTTTCTACTCTATTTCTCTCAAAATAACTACTAATCAAGGATCATCTAAAACACCCTCTAATTAATAAAATATCACAACATACACATATAACATATTATCATATAATTCCACAATAAAATAACAATTAACCAAATAAATTAAAAGACTCAACAAAATAATGGGAAATTCAGAATCGGGGCGTTACAACTTTCCCCCACTTTAGAAATTTTTGTCCTCGAAAATATTACCTGACCCAAACAACTTTGGATGCGACTCTCACATCTTACTTTCTAATTCCCAAGTCAAATCGCCTTCTGCAGCACTTCCCCATGTTACTTTCACAAGCGCAATATCCTTGCCTCTTAACTTCTTAATCTCACGGTCCAAAATTCTAATCGGCAAAGCTTCCACTGTAAGGTTATCTCTTACTTCAACCTCGTCCATAGGGATAACATGTGACGGATCCGGGATATACTTCCAAAGTTGCGAAACATGAAACACATTATGCAAATTCAAAATATTCGGAGGCAACGCCACACGATAAGCCACAACACTAACTCGTGCAATAATCTGATACAAACCGATGAAACGAGACGTCAACTTCCTCGACTTCAAAGCACGACCCACACCCGTAACCGGCGTAACTCTCAAAAACACATGGTCGCCCTCTTGAAATTCTAGATCCTTCCTTCTCTTATCATGATAACTTTTCTGCCTACTCTGAGAAGCTCTCAACTTTTCTCGAATCAACCTCACCTTCTCCGTCGTCTGCTGTACCAACTTCGGTCCAACCACCGACCTCTCACCAGTCTCATTCCAACACAAAGGTGTTCGACATCTTCGACCATACAAAGCTTCAAATAGAGCCATACTAATACTCGAATGAAAACTGTTATTATATGTGAATTCAATCAACGCTAAATAACTATCCCACGCACCACCTTGCTCTAGCACACAAGCTCGTAACAAATCCTCCAACGATTGAATTGTCCTTTCGGTTTGATCATCTGTTTGCGGATGATAAGCCGAACTCAATCTCAACTGCGAACCCAAAGCCTTTTGCAAACTTTCCCAAAACCTTGAAGTAAACCTTGGATCTCTATCCGATACAATGCTCTTGGGAACTCCATACAACTTCACAATCACCCGAACATAGATCTCAGCTAACTTCTCCAAAGGATAACTAATATCAATCAGAATAAAGTGAGCAGATTTAGTAAGTCTATCAACAATCACCCAAATTGCATTGTGACCTCTCTGCATATTCGGCAACCCCGTAACGAAATCCATCGAGATACTGTCCCATTTCCACTCTGGGATATCCAACGGTTGCATTAATCCAATAGGTTTCTGATGTTCCACTTTAGACTTCTGACAAGTCGAACATGCATACACAAACTCAGACACATCTCTCTTCAACCCAGACCACCAAAAGATCTTCTTCAAGTCTTGGTACTTCTTATTTGCTCCTGGATGAATACTCAAATTACTACGGTGTCCTTCCTCCAATATCATTCCTTTCAACTCCGCATCATCAGGAATACAAATACGACCACGAAACCTCAAAACTCCAAAATCATCAACTTTGAAATCTTCATTCTCTTTTGTCATCAAGTCAACAAACTTCAAATCCAACTTTTGCCTTTCGCAAACGGTTGCAAGAAAATCATTCGTGATATGAAGCATACCAAGTCTCACGCTTCTCGGCATCATATCACAAACCAAACTCAAATCTCTGAAATTCTCCAATAATTCCCATTCCTTTACCATCATTGCGGATACATGCAAAGACTTCCGACTTAAGGCATCGGCCACCACATTTGCCTTACTCGGATGATAATTTAATCCAAAATCATAGTCCTTCAAAAGCTCTAGCCATCGTCTTTGCCTCATATTCAATTCCTTCTGATCAAATAAATACTTCAAACTCTTGTGGTCACTAAAAACTTCAAACCTTGCACCATAAAGATTATGCCTCCAAATTTTTAACACAAATACCACGACCGCTAATTCCAAATCATGAGTAGGGTAATTCTTTTCGTGCACTCTTAACTGCCTAGAAGCATAAGCCACAACCTTCCCATCTTGCATCAAAATACCACCCAAACCAGTCAAAGAAGCATCACAATAAACCACAAAAGGTTCTGTAGGATTCGGCAAAATCAAGATCGGCGCTGTTGTCAATCTTCTCCTTAACTCCATAAAACTCTCCTCACAATCAACGTCCCAAATAAAAGCCTTTCCCTTACAAGTTAACTGTGTTAACGGAAGTGCCAACTTCGAAAACCCTTCAATAAACCTCCGGTAATAACCTGCCAAGCCCAAGAAGCATCGAATCGCCGTAACTGTTCTAGGAGTCTCCCATTGCATTACTGCATCAATCTTAGATGGATCAACACTAATACCATTACCTGAAATAACATGTCCAAGAAAACTTACTTCCGACAACCAAAACTCACACTTCGACAACTTGGCATACAATTGCTTCTCCCTCAAAATCTGTAACACAATTCTTAAATGTTCCTCATGCTCTTCTTGAGACTTAGAATAAATCAGAATGTCGTCAATAAACACAACCACAAAACGATCCAACTGCTCATGAAAAATGCGGTTCATGTACTCCATAAACACACCTGGCGCATTAGAAACCCCGAATGGCATCACTAAATATTCATAATGTCGATACCGTGTCCTAAAAGCCGTCTTTTGAATATCTCCTTCCTTCACACGAATCTGGTGATAACCTGATCTTAAATCAATCTTGCTAAAAACTCGTGCTCCAACCAATTGTCCCATCAAATCATCAATTCTAGGAAGCGGATACTTATTCTTAATTGTCACTTTGTTCAACTGTCGATAATCAATACATAACCGCATACTTCCATCCTTTTTCTTTACTAACAACACCGGTGCACCCCAAGGAGAAACATTTGGTCTCATAAACCTCTTTTCTAACAAATCACTCAACTGCTTCTTCAACTCTACCAATTCTGATGCTGACATATGATACGGTGCCATGGAAATTGGTCTAGTACCCGGAATTAGATCAATAGAAAATTCAACTTTCCTTTCTGGCGGTACATCCGTAACATCCTCTAGAAACACTTCTAGAAATTCACACACCACTGGAAACACGTCAAGTTCGACCTTGTCCTCTACCGACAACGATGCAAATAAACCAAACAACTGAGCTTCGTCCGCCAAAAGTTTCTTCAACTCTTTAGTGGATAGAAAACTCTCACTTTCATCATCTTCTAAAGAAGGAAACCTCACCAACTTATGATAGCAATCTAAATGAACTCTATTAAATTGGAACCAATTCATACCCAAAATCACATCCAAGCCTTCCAATGGAAAACACACCAAATCCATAAGAAAGTCTTTACCATACATGGTCAAGGGACAACTTACGCACACCAAAGAATTAGTTACTGACCCTGAAGCAGGAGTCTCAATAACCATGCCATAACTCAAAGAAACCATGCGCAAACCCAAACGCTTAGCACATTCAAGAGAAATGAACGAATGAGTCGCTCCAGTATCAATAATAGTAACTAAAGGAATATTATTAATAAAGCACGTACCTTTAATCAAGCGATCTGCATTAGTAGTGTCTGAACCGGCTAATGCAAATACTTTTCCACCCGACTGAGCTTGCTTTGCTTTGGTACACTTGGTGCTAATATGACCAACTTCTCCACAGTTAAAACACTTTACCACATTCCTCCTACACTCAAAAGTGGTATGTCCAAAACTTCCACAATTAACACACTTCTCTGTAGACTTCCCACACTCAAAGATTTGTGGCCCATCACGCCACACTTGTAACACTTGACTGCACCCGAACTTCCACCTCCAGATTTCCTATCGAAGTTTCCCTTATACTTGCCCTTATCAACAGGCGTCACATAAGGTCCACTCCTCACTTGTTGCTTGCCTTTCATCTCACTCAAACTCTTGTAGTGAGTAGAACGGGCTCTACTATCCTCTTCAAAAATCCTACAACATTCGGTCAAGTCCGAAAATCTTTGTATCCTCTGGTAACCCACCGCTTGCTTTATCTCCGGACGCAAGTCATTCTCATACTTAATGCACTTAGAGAACTCCACCGTAACAGCTGCATAATGAGGATGAAACTTCACTAATTCCACAAACTTAGCCGTGTAATCTACCACAGACATGTTGCCTTGCTTCAACTCAAGGAATTCCATTTCCTTTTTACCCTTCACACTCTCAGGATAGTACTTCCTCAAAAATTCAGTGCGGAACAAATCCCAAGTAATTTCTTCATCATCCACCTCAAGAACTTGCCTCATACTGAGCCACCAGTCATCAGCCTCTTCCCTCAACATATGAGTCCCAAGTCTCACCTTGTTTCCTTCAGCATAGTTCATAACTCTAAAGATTCTCTCAACCTCCTTCAACCAGATCTGAGCACCATCAGGATCAAACCTTCCTTTGAATACAGGCGGCTGATTCTTTCTAAACTCATCATTCGCATTCATATTCGGCGCACCTTGCACCGCCCTTGCCATAGCCTCCAATGCCGCAGCCATAGCAGTGTCATTACGACCAACCATATTCTGAGGATTCCCAAAAATAACAACAAGGTCAAACAACCGTTTAACCAACACAACAAGAAGACAGACACACTTGACTCAACACTGACTCTGATACCACTTAATGTAACACCCCCCTTTCTATACCCCCAAATAAACAATTAAATCATTTAGGCACTTAATAAAAATTCCATCAGAGTATAATTATAACATGGTATAAAAGAGGTGTGTCACATTATCATCGAAACGAAACATAAATAATACTTGCTCATAAAGATATGTAACAAAAGGGGTAAATCTCAACTAAAAACAAAGCATAGCGCTTAAAACCCACATATCAACATTTAGAATAAAGCGAAAACATCTAAACATTGAAATCATTTCATTAACATAAGCATCATATACATCATTCAGATTAATTCAATTCATCAATTGAGTTTACAAAACATTCAGCAGCAGATACATACACAGATGTATCACAAAAGAATCAAAACAATTCCTAACTACCCAGTGTTACATATCAGAGCCATCTGAACACAAGAAATGAAGACTCGCTTCACAAAAGACCTCCAGCATCCTACTCTGCAATGCCTCATAGAGCATTATAAAACAACAGAAGGGTGAGAAACATTATCATAACACACAATGCATAAAATTATATATATTATAAAACACAATTATAACATACTCGCAATTCATATTTCTCACCACAACTTGTCACAATACATCACAATGTACACGTACATAATCAATCACATTCACCAATTCATGCTTTACAATTCATAGCATTTCACATAAACATTTACAATTATGTTCAATTCACCCAAACATCATATAAAGATGATAATGCAACTCATAGAGACCGACTCACGGCTCTATGCAGATGCAAATGCGGTACCGACTCGTTCAGCAGGTTCAATTGAAGAACCAAAATGGAACCATCGCTCATTACCGAAGTAACTCCCCGTCGGGCCTACGATGTTCACCCATCGCTCACACCCCACATGGGCACACGATCTTTCAGGATTTCTCACACCCCACACGTGCACACAATCCGGTTGTTCACACCCCACAAGGGCACACAACTGTTCTGCAGATTCTCCACGGAATCAAAAATAAACCATCGCTCACACCCCACAAGGGCACACGATCGTTTCTGTAGATCCTCCTAGGGATCAAAGTAACTAAACCATCGCTCACACCCTACAAGGGCACACGAGATTTCTGCAGATCCTACGCGGGATCAGACACACAAGAATGCAATCATGATGCTACACATGCAACACGACTCAATACACTCTTAGAATCCACACATGTTTACAAACATATTCATGCATTCTTCACATCATACAAGTACATATAATTATGCACATTCACATCAATATCACCATGCAATTCCATTTAATTCGAACAATTGCACAAAATTGTCAAACGGCCACATTACACATTCCACAATTCACAATCTAGGATTCACGCCATACGGCTACCCGCAGCACAATATAACTTGGCATGATCGATGCCTCGAGCAAGGAAATAATCAAAGTTAAGTCGGAAATCCGACCACGGATGGAAACATTAAAGAAAACACAACCTGTCACGCTCGCTACTCTGCTCGCTTAGCGAGCTCCTAGCGAGTATTCGCTACTTGTTCGCCTAGCGAACAAGCTCGCGAAAGCAAACAGAAGCCTCTGACTTTGTTCGCTACCTCGCTCGCTCAGAGAACCCCTAGCGAACCTTCGCTACCAGCGAACCTTCGCTACCAGCGAACACCACAACATGCATTTTGTCCAAGTCTGGGACCGCTCGCTACCTATTCGCTACTTCTCACTTAGCGAACATTCGTGACCAGCTCGCCTAGCGAACATGCTTGCGAGTATTTGCGAATTCAGAATTTCCCCACTGTTCAGAATTACCCAACCTCTCCAAAACCGACTGATTCTCATCAAATCATTTCCAATAGCCTTGGTCTATCATACCCTGACTATTCTACATCACTTACATCAGATTCTACCCGATAAAACATCTGTTCTACCGATTAAACTCATTATGCCCTAAAATGAAAAATGAGTAAAACTCTCCCCAATCCAAAACAAAACCAACAAGAACACACATAATCATACACATTGCAAGAATAATAAAGGTTCACACCCTTACCCGATTAATCGAAAGCTTAGAAGTTGATTCTTGATGATTCTAGGTTTTTCTCCTCTTCCTCCTCTTTTCTCTTCTCTTCCTTTCTTTCTCTTCTTTTTCTTTCCTTTTGGTTTCTATTCTTTCTATTCTTACTCTTTCCCACTTATACTCTTTCTACTCTATTTCTCTCAAAATAACTACTAATCAAGGATCATCTAAAACACCCTCTAATTAATAAAATATCACAAGATACACACATAACATATTATCATATAATTCCACAATAAAATAACAATTAACCAAATAAATTAAAAGACTCAACAAAATAATGGGAAATTCAGAATCGGGGCGTTACAACTCTCCCCCACTTTAGAAATTTTTGTCCTCGAAAATATTACCTGACCCAAACAACTTTGGATGCGACTCTCGCATCTTACTTTCCAAATCCCAAGTCAAATCGCCTTCTGCAGCACTTCCCCATGTTACTTTCACAAGCGCAATATCCTTGCCTCTTAACTTCTTAATCTCACGGTCCAAAATTCTAATCGGCAAAGCTTCCACTGTAAGGTTATCTCTTACTTCAACCTCGTCCATAGGGATAACGTGTGACGGATCCGGGATATACTTCCAAAGTTGCGAAACATGAAACACATTATGCAAATTCGAAAGATTCGGAGGCAACGCCACACGATAAGCCACAGCACTAACTC
The DNA here is from genome assembly GCA_963859935.3 of Lathyrus sativus. Classification (NCBI taxonomy): domain Eukaryota; kingdom Viridiplantae; phylum Streptophyta; class Magnoliopsida; order Fabales; family Fabaceae; genus Lathyrus; species Lathyrus sativus. The sequence continues at coordinate 464,949,741 of OZ012739.1, read as the reverse complement.
GTGCAATAATCTGATACGAACCGATAAAACGACACGTCAATTTCCTCGACTTCAAAGCACGACCCACACCCGTAACCGGCGTAACTCTCAAAAACACATGGTCGCCCTCTTGAAATTCTAGATCCTTCCTTCTCTTATCATGATAACTTTTCTGCCTACTCTGAGAAGCTCTCAACTTTTCTCGAATCAACCTCACCTTCTCCGTCGTCTGTTGTACCAACTCCGGTCCAACCACTGACCTCTCACCAGTCTCATGCCAACACAAAGGTGTTCGACATCTTCGACCATACAAAGCTACAAATGGAGCCATACTAATACTCGAATGAAAACTGTTATTATATGTGAATTCAATCAACGCTAAATAACTATCCCACGCACCACCTTGCTCTAGCACACAAGCTCGTAACAAATCCTCCAACGATTGAATTGTCCTTTCGGTTTGATCATCTGTTTGCGGATGATAAGCCGAACTCAATCTCAACTGCGAACCCAAAGCCTTTTGAGAAATTTCCCAAAACCTTGAAGTAAACCTTGGATCTCTATCCGATACAATGCTCTTGGGAACTCCATACAACTTCACAATCACCCGAACATAGATCTCAGCTAACTTCTCCAAAGGATAACTAATATCAATCAGAATAAAGTGAGCAGATTTAGTAAGTCTATCAACAATCACCCAAATTGCATTGTGACCTCTCTGCGTATTCGGCAACCCCGTAACGAAATCCATCGAGATACTGTCCCATTTCCACTCTGGGATATCCAACGGTTGCATTAATCCAATAGGTTTCTGATGTTCCACTTTAGACTTCTGACAAGTCGAACATGCATACACAAACTGAGCCATATCTCTCTTCAATCCAGACCACCAAAAGATCTTCTTCAAGTCTTGGTACATTTTATTTGCTCCTGGATGAATACTCAAATTACTACGGTGTTCTTCCTCCAATATCATTCCTTTCAACTCCGCATCATCAGGAATACAAATACGACCACGAAACCTCAAAACTCCAAAATCATCAACTTTGAAATCTTCATTCTCTTTTGTCATCAAGTCAACAAACTTCAAATCCAACTTTTGCCTTTCGCAAACGGTTGCAAGAAAATCATTCGTGATATGAAGCATACCAAGTCTCACGCTTCTCGGCGTCATATCACAAACCAAACTCAAATCTCTGAAATTCTCCAATAATTCCCATTCCTTTACCATCATTGCGGACACATGCAAAGACTTCCGACTTAAGGCATCGGCCACCACATTTGCCTTACCCGGATGATAATTTAATCCAAAATCATAGTCCTTCAAAAGCTCTAGCCATATTCTTTGCCTCATATTCAATTCCTTCTGATCAAATAAATACTTCAAACTCTTGTGGTCACTAAAAACTTCAAATCTTGCATCATAAAGTTAATGCCTCCAAATTTTTAACACAAATACCACGACCGTTAATTCCAAATCATGAGTAGGGTAATTCTTTTCGTGCACTCTTAACTGCCTAGAAGCATAAGCCACAACCTTCCCATCTTGCATCAAAACACCACCCAAACCAGTCAAAGAAGCATCACAATAAACCACAAAAGGTTCTGTAGGATTTGGCAAAATCAAGATTGGCGCTGTTGTCAATCTTCTCCTTAACTCCATAAAACTCTCCTCATAATCAACGTCCCAAATAAAAGCCTTTCCCTTACAAGTTAACTGCGTTAACGGAAGTGCCAACTTTGAAAACCCTTCAATAAACCTCCGGTAATAACCTGCCAAGCCCAAGAAGCTTCGAATCTCCGTAACTGTTCTAGGAGTCTCCCATTGCATTACCGCATCAATCTTAGATGGATCAACACTAATACCATTACCTGAAATAACATGCCCAAGAAAACTTACTTCCGACAACCAAAACTCACACTTCGACAACTTGGCATACAATTGCTTCTCCCTCAAAATCTGTAACACAATTCTTAAATGTTCCTCATACTCTTCTTGAGACTTAGAATAAATCAGAATGTCGTCAACAAACACAACCACAAAATGATCCAACTGCTCATGAAAAATGCGATTCATGTACTCCATAAACACACCTGGCGCATTAGAAACCCCGAATGGCATCACTAAATATTCGTAATGTCCATACCGTGTCCTAAAAGCCGTATTTTGAATATCTCCTTCCTTCACACGAATCTGGTGATAACCTGATCTTATATCAATCTTGCTAAAAACTCGTGCTCCAACCAATTGGCCCATCAAATCATCAATTCTAGGAAGCGGATACTTATTCTTAACTGTCACTTTGTTCAAATGTCGATAATCAATATATAACCGTATACTTCCATCCTTTTTCTTTACTAACAACACCGGTGCACCCCAAGGAGAAACACTAGGTCTCACAAACCTCTTTTCTAACAAATCACTCAATTGCTTCTTCAACTCTACCAATTCTGATGCTGACATACGATACGGTGCCATCGAAATTGGTCTAGTACCCGGAATTAGATCAATAGAAAATTCAACTTTCCTTTCTGGCGGTACATCCGTAACATCCTCTGGAAACACTTCTGGAAATTCACACAACACTAGAAACACGTCAAGTTCGACCTTGTCCTCTACCGACAATGATGCAAATAAACCAAACAACGGAGCTTCGTCCGCCAAAAGTTTCTTCAACTCTTTAGTGGATAGAAAACTCTCACTTTCATCATCTTTCAAAGAAGGAAACCTCACCAACTTATGATAGCAATCTAAATGAACTCTATTAAATTGCAACCAATTCATACCCAAAATCACATCCAAGCCTTCTAACGGCAAACACACCAAATCCATAAGAAATTCTTTACCATACATGGTCAAGGGACAACTTACGCACACCAAAGAAGTAGTTACTGACCCTGAAGCAGGAGTCTCAATTACCATGCCACCACTCAAAGAAACCATGCGCAAACCCAAACGCTTAGCACATTCAAGAGAAATGAACGAATGAGTCGCTCCAGTATCAATAATAGTAACTAAAGGCATATTATTAATAAAGCACGTACCTTTAATCAAGCGATCTGCATTAGTAGTGTCTGAACCGGCTAATGCAAATACTTTTCCACCCGACTGAGCTTGCTTTTCTTTGGTACACTTGGTGCTAATATGACCAACTTCTCCATAGTTAAAACACTTTACCACATTCCTCCTACACTCAAAAGTGGTATGTCCAAAACTTCCACAATTAACACACTTCTCTGTAGACTTCCCACACTCAAAGATTTGTGGCCCATCACGCCACACTTGTAACACTTGACTGCACCCGAACTTCCACCTCCAGATTTCCTATCGAAGTTTCCCTTATACTTGCCCTTATCAACAGGCGTCACATAAGGTCCACTCCTCACTTGTTGCTTGCCTTTCATCTCACTCAAACTCTTGTAGTGAGTAGAACGGGCTCTACTATCCTCTTCAAAAATCCTACAACATTCGGTCAAGTCCAAAAATCTTCGTATCCTCTGGTAACCCACCGCTTGCTTTATCTCCGGACGCAAGTCATTCTCATACTTAATGCACTTAGAGAACTCCATCGTAACAGCTGCATAATGAGGATGAAACTTCACTAATTCCACAAACTTAGCCGTGTAATCTACCACAGACATGTTGCCTTGCTTCAACTCAAGGAATTCCATTTCCTTTTTACCCTTCACACTCTCAGGATAGTACTTCCTCAAAAATTCAGTGCGGAACAAATCCCAAGTAATTTCTTCATCATCCACCTCAAGAACTTGCCTCATACTGACCCACCAATCATCAGCCTCTTCCCTCAACATATGAGTCCCAAGTCTCACCTTGTTTCCTTCAGCATAGTTCATAACTCTAAAGATTCTCTCAACCTCCTTCAACCAGATCTGAGCACCGTCAGGATGAAACCTTCCTTTGAATACAGGCGGCTGATTCTTTCTAAACTCATCATTCACATTCACATTCGACGCACCTTGCACCACCCTTGCCATAGCCTCCAATGCCGCAGCCATAGCAGTGTCATTACGACCAGCCATTTTCTGAGGATTCCCAAAAATAACAACAAGGTCAAACAACCGTTTAACCAACACAACAAGAAGACAGACACAACTGACTCAACACTGACTCTGATACCACTTAATGTAACACCCCCTTTCTATACCCCTAAATAAATAATTAAATCATTTAGGCACTTAATAAAAATTCCATCAGATTATAATTATAACATGGTATAAAAGAGGTGCGTCACATTATCATCGAAACGAAACATAAATAATACTTGCTCATAAAGGTATGTAACAAAAGGGGAAAATCTCAACTAAAAACAAAGCATAGCGCTTAAAACCCACATATCAACATTTAGAATAAAGCGGAAACATCTAAACATTGAAATCATTTCATTAACATAAGCATCATATACATCATTCAGATTAATTCAATTCATCAATTGAGTTTACAAAACATTCAGCAACAGATACATACGCAGATGTATCACAAAAGAATCAAAATAATTCCTAACTACCCAGTGTTACATATCAGAGCCATCTGAACACAAGAAATGAAGACTCGCTTCACAAAAGACCTCCAGCATCCTACTCTGCAATGCCTCATAGAGTATTATAAAACAACAGAAGGGTGAGAAACATTATCATAACACACAATGCATAAAATTATATATATTATAAAAACAATTATAACATACTCGCAATTCACATTTCTCACCACAACTTGTCACAATACATCACAATGTACACGTACATAATCAATCACATTCACCAATTCATGCTTCACATTTCATAGCATTTCACATAAACATTTACAATTATGTTCAATTCACCCAAACATCATATAAAGATGATAATGCAACTCATAGAGACCGACTCACGACTCTATGCAGATGCAAATGTGGTACCGACTCGTTCAGCAGGTTCAATTGAAGAACCAAAATGGAACCATCGCTCGTTACCGAAGTAACTCCCCGTCGTGCCTACGATGTTCACCCATCGCTCACACCCCACATGGGCACACGATGTTTCAGGATTTCTCACACCCCACACGTGCACACAATCCGGTTGTTCACACCCCACAAGGGCACACAACTGTTCTGCAGATTCTCCACGGAATCAAAAATAAACCATCGCTCACACCCCACAAGGGCACACGATCGTTTCTGTAGATCCTCCTAGGGATCAAAGTAACTAAACCATTGCTCACACCCTACAAGGGCACACGAGATTTCTGCAGATCCTACGCGGGATCAGACACACAAGAATGCAATCATGATGCTACACATGCAACACGACTCAATACACTCTTAGAATCCACACATGTTTACAAACATATTCACGCATTCTTCACATCATACAAGTACATACAATTATGCACATTCACATCAATATCACCATGCAATTCCATTTAATTCGAACAATTGCACAAAATTGCCAAACGGCCACATTACACATTCCACAATTCACAATCTAGGATTCACGTCATACGGTTACCCACATCACAATATAACTTGGCATGATTGATGCCTCGAGCAAGGAAATAATCAAAGTTAAGTCGGAAATCCGACCACGGATGGAAACATTAAAGAAAACACAACCTGTCACGCTTGCTACTCTGCTCGCTTAGCGAGCTCCTAGCGAGTATTCGCTATTTGTTCGCCTAGCGAACAAGCTCACGAAGGCAAACAGAAGCCTCTGACTTCGTTCGCTACCTCGCTCGCTCAGCGAACCCCTAGCGAACCTTCTCTACCCCCATTAGCTACCAGCGAACACCACAACATGCATTTTGTCCAAGTCTGGGACCGTTCGCTACCTATTCGCAACTGCTCGCTTAGCGAACGTGCTAGCGATTGTCTGCAAACTCAGAATTTCCCCACTGTTCAAAATTACCCAACCTTTCCAAAACCAACGGATTCTCATCAAATCAGTTCCAATAGCCTTAGTCTATCATACCCTGACTATTCTACATCACTTACATCAGATTCTACCCGATAAAACATCCGTTCTACCGATTAAACTCATTATGCCCTAAAATGAAAAATGAGTAAAACTCTCCCCAATCCAAAACAAAACCAACAAGAACACACATAATCATACACATTGCAAGAATAATAAAGTTTCACACCCTTAACCGATTAATCGAAAGCTTAGAAGTTGATTCTTGATGATTCTAGGTTTTTCTCCTCTTCCTCCTCTTTTCTCTTCTCTTCCTTTCTTTCTCTTCTTTTTCTTTCCTTTTGGTTTCTATTCTCTCTATTCTTAATCTTTTCCACTTATACTCTTTCTACTCTATTTCTCTCAAAATAACTACTAATCAAGGATCATCTAAAACACCCTCTAATTAATAAAATACCACAAGATACACACATAACATATTATCATATAATTCCACAATAAAATAACAATTAACCAAATAAATTAAAAGACTCAACAAAATAATGGGAAATTCAGAATCAGGGGTTACAAACTACACCTACGTCTGGGGGCTACCAAGCCAGGGAGGAAATTCACTAACAGTAGAATTAATTTAGAGCTAAACTCCCAGTTTACAACTCCTCACTTAATCTCTACCTATGCAACTTCTGCCTAGAACACGTCTAGACAAGAGACACCTCTCACTCCCCCTCAATCACAGCAGTGATAATAGTCAATAAAATAAGAAGACTTTAGAAGACACTCTTCAAAGTCATAACTCGATCTTGCTTAAAAGCTTCAATCAAGTACAATACACTCTTGCTTACAAGCTTTGAGTGAACAATTTACAATTAACAACTTAGTCTAATTCACACATTAAATAATGAGTGAATGGCTCACAAAACTAACCCACACGAAGGCTTAAGATGCACACACTTTTAATCCTTACTTCTCTGATCTTCAAGCTAGGGTTTACGCCTTTTTAAATAGCAATGCAGAATGGGTTTGGGTTGTGGCAAAAGTAACAACATGTTTCGAGAAGATTCCAATTTTCGTCAATAGAAACAGATTTGATTTGATCAATCAGATCTAATCAAATCATTCTTCCAATCTTTAATCAATCTTCTGAGAATAACTCCATATTAAATCAAATCTTATCCATAATACGTGTATCAAAAACGCCTTTAGAACACCACTAAGAATTTGCAGATTCTACACCAGAATAGTGCAGCAAGCTTGCACAAAAAGATATGGACACACAACCACATTCATACATAATGTTTAGTCCATGAGTGTCAAGACATCTTGTTTGAAATCATGAGAAAAGACCTGTTAACAGGTACAGAGCAACCTGCTGATCCTGACAGACAGATGTCACGACATCCTGTAGGACATCTTGTGATAACACTTAGTTTTACCAAAATTCCTGCCAATCAAGAACTAACAAACTCCCCCTTTGGCAAATTTTGGCTAAAACAAATAACAAGAAAAACAAAATCCAGTAACGAGTACAGCACAACAGAAAAACTACACAGTAAGTAAAGGAAAAGCAAAAGTCCCCTTCAACATAGGCAACAAATACCACAACAGCCCAAGCAACTTCACAGAGCTGCCCACAAACTTCACAGCCTTCATCAACCTGTAAGTCAAGCACACAGGCATGCATAGAGCTACTACGGCATACAACAAGCTGCACAAAAAACCCCAAAACAAACAAACAATCATCTAGCTGGATCAGCATCTTGTCATACCAATCAAAGCAGCATATATCATCATCTCCTTCAGCTACACACCTGCTATACACACCAACACATCTAGCCATATACCAAAGTGTATACAGTCTACTCTTCTCCCCCTTTTTAGCCATAATTTTTAGAACAAAAGCTAAGATATATAGCATAGATAAAAAGATTAGAAACAATCAAGTTAAGGGCATAGAGACCCCACAAATATTACAACCCATAGGCACATGAGGTGCAACAAAATCAGTCTTATTCTGCCAAGGCAGACAACACAAAAAAAAACAGACCAACAACAAAGCAAAAAGCTTAATCTTCATCTTCAGAAGCAGAACTAAAGCCAACATCTTCAACATCAGTTGGGACATCTTCATTACCATCCTCAGACTCCTTCCCAGACCCTTCTTCACTATCATCATCAATGTTGGCAGCATCATCTTCAAGACATTGAATTAATGATTCTAACTTGATCTTCCTTGTTGTAGCAGCATTAATTGTTTCCCATAAGTCCCTACAAGTTTCTTTTAGCTCAGCAATTATCCTTGCCTTTGAAGCAGTGGCCCTTTCACCAAATGTCAGAACAACATCTGGAACATGTCTTCCAGCAAAATGTTTGTAGTGAAGGGACAAAACAAGTTCTCTTTTGCTAGCAACATCATTAGAGTTTAGAATCCCAGGGTGTTGATTCAATATAACTTCACAGATGAGGGAATGGAAGGCAATAGGTAGTTTGATGGCACTTAAAGTAGAATACTTAATAATTTGCTCAAAAATGTATAAGCCAAAATCAAAATCAACCTTGGTACCTACAGCATAAATGAATCTGCCAAGCCCAACAGCAATGATGGAGGTGTGGTTGGTAGGAACCCAATTTGCAGCCCCAATCCTGTGAAGGATGGCATATTTCACACTAAGTTGTCCAACCGACAACTTACCTTTTGAAGGCCATGCTTTGACTTGATTGGCAGTGATGACCTTGCATACTTGGTTGTCTGTAGAAAACATTTCTTCCTCACCATCATTTGATCGTCCCAGAAATTTGTTGATTACAGCTGGAGAAAACTTCACACATTTACCTCTAACAAAAACCTTCATATATTCTTTTCTAATCCTATCATTAATGGAATAGGGAATGTTCACAATGAATTCTTTTACCAGCCCTTCATAACACTTGGAGAAGCCAGTGACGATTTTGAGCAATCCAGCCTCATTGATTAGGTCCATCACTTCCTTGATTTCTAGAGCATATTTTCCCAACTCCCTTTCCAGAGCAATCCTCCTTTGATACACATATCTCCACTTGGTCACAATGCTAATGGAGTGAAAAGAAATATTGTCCAGAGGAGGAGCAGGCACTGGTCTAGGAGTTTTCTTGGCAGTGGATTTCTTCACATGGGCCATGTTAGGAACATCCTTTACAACATCTTCATCAGAGTCAGTGTTCTCAAAAATTACCTTTCTCTTCTTGGAGGAAAGAGAGACCTTGCTCCATGCCTTGGGGGGTCCACCAGGAGTCCTCTTCTTTTGGCTTTTGGAAGGGGATTCCTCAAGCACAACTTTTCCTTTCCTAGTCACCAGTCTCTTGGCAATACCTGGGGCAGCATTTTTGATGAGCTCATCATCTGATGGCACATCTTCAACATCTATAATATTGTCAGGAGCATCATTCATATCATCATTTTGACCAGTATCTGTAGCTTCATCATCATTTAGGCCTGCATCATTACCCTTATCATGCACCACAGAACTCGCAAGTTTTTCCAAGTTCTCAATGTTAGGGTTGTCAACAGTAGAAGGAATTTCAGCATTTTTCTTTGGGTTCTCATCAGAGCTGGGGGATGGATCAACACAAGATAGTGGGGTGGAAATACCATGCACATTATGACCTCCATAGAGAATCTTGGTGACAAGTTCCCTAATGGATCTGTCCACATAGGCAGAGTCTTCCTTGTTCTTCATTTTAGCAATGTTGTCAGTAGAGGAATCAGAAGTTTTACCTTTGGAGGGTTGTTGGGACTCTTTTGCATGTGAAGGTGTGGTCTTGGGAGCTTCATTTGTATGATCAGGAACCACAGAAATAGGGGTTATGTCAAGAACATCTTCGAAGGAGATGTTCATGGGTTGAACATCAGAGTGGGAAGTCTTTGATGGGGCAGCATCACGTTTGGGAGACATTTTGGTATTCCTGAGAAATAAATTTTGAGGAGAATAAGGGTAGGTTGCAGAATAGAGAATGTGCAGAGAGTGGGAGGTAGTCTGAGAAGTGGTGGAGGTGTGGGAGTTGAAAGGGCAATTGGAGGGAAAAGTCTAAATGTGATTGCTTGTTTGAGTAGGCAAATGCGTGTTGTGTAATAAAGAGGAATGTTGGAACATCTCTATTTTAAGTAAGAAACATCTTTTAAAAGCAGAAATCCCTCTTAGCAGCAATTGCTATAAATCCTCATAAGTATAGATCCCCAATTTTCTTTTTAGGGTCTCAAACTCAATAGCATTCAAAGCTTTGGTGAAACTATTCATCAGTTGATTTTTTATAGTGGCATGCTCAACAATCCTCCTAATAAAATGATGCCTTGTATTAATATATTTAGTTCTACTATGTTGAATAGGATTCTTGGGACTATTCATAGTACTCAGATTACCACAGTATAATGTCATGACATCTTCTGTGACATTATACTCTGTGAGCATCTTCTTCATCCAAACCAGTTGAGAGTATCTACTCCTATCAGCTATGTGTTCTACTTTTGCAGCAGACAGGGGTACACAGGTTTTTTTTCTTGCCAAACCACGAGATGATATTATTTCTTAAAAGGAAGTTTCCTCCAGAGGTGCTCTTCCAGTCATCAGTACTTTCAGCCCAATCACAGTATCCAAACATCATACACCCAAACTCATGATTATATAACCTCCCATACTTACTTGTCCTATTGATATACTTCAAAGTTTTCTTGAATTTTCCCACCTCTTCTTGCATGGAATTTATAACAACATACTTCTTTCCAGCAAAGCTTTCCACCCGCGTAGGTCTCATTGAGTCTATGTGAAGAAGTTCCAGCACTTTAAGAGAAGTGAGATGTTAGAACTTTTAATGAGACATCCTTGTTTGTTTTCTTATTTGACATTCACCATAGATTTTTCTTTCTTCAATTTTTGTTGAGGAATACATTTGTCAGCTTCCATAGATATGATCTTCTTCATTCCTCTTAGATGCACAGGCCCAAGTTTCTGGTGCCATAGTCTTATTTCATCCTTCTTGGCAAGAGTGCCATAGATAACAATTGTCCTTGGATTTGATTCCCTTCATGATCAGCTCTCCCTTTTCATTAGTAGCCAAGCACTCAAGTTTAGTGAAGTTGACACTTAGACCTTGATCACATAGCTGACTGATGCTAATTAGATTGGCAGTTAATCCTTTGACTAACAACATATTGTCAAGATCAGGTGTTCCTGAACAGTTTAGTTTTCCAATCCCCTTGATTTCCTTTTTTTTCATCTCCAAAGGTCACATAGTTGGTTAAGTGAGATTTAATGTCTACTAACAGATTTCTGATCCCAGTCATGTGTCTTGAACACCCACTGTCAAAGTACCAATCTTCCTTAGTAGAAACTTTTAGGAACATATGAGCTATGAGGCAAGTATTATCAGTTTTAAGATCCCATTATTTAGTAGAAGGACCTTTTGGAACCCATTGCTTCTTGGAGAGGAGAGTTTTATGGTTAGGTCTTGTCTGAGTAGTAGAATTTGGATATCCATCCAGTTTGAGACAGAATGACTTTATGTGACCAAAGCGACCACAATGATGGCATCTCCATCTTTGGAATTTTCTAGGTTGGCTGGTTTGTTTTTTGTCATGATGTTGAGACATCTGCTGGAACATCATATGCCTTGATTCAGAAGGTTTATAGAGATAGGCAGAGTTATTGTCTTCATGAAATCCTAACCCTGTCTTGTCTCCAGATATTTTTCCAGATTGAAGAATCTCTTCCAAGGTTTTGGTACTACTATTCATCATTCTAACAGACTTTCCCATTTGGTTAAGTTGGAAAGTCAGTTGAGCAATTTCATCTGTTAATTTAGTTATCATTTTAGCCTGTTCAGCAACCTCATTATTCAAACCATTGATAGTTGTCAGATGTTCCTCCTTTTCATCCTTTAGCTTGATGATGTGTTTCTTCTGTTTTTCACCTTGCTGGCAGACTTCTTCACTTCTGAGGCACATTTCTTTGTAGAAAGCTGCTAGTTCTTCAAAGGTCAATTCATCTTCACTGGAGTCTTCATCATAATAGTATCTTCCAGTCAAGGCAATTATATGTTTGGCAGATTCTTCTTCAATCTCACTGTCAGAGTCTTCATCAGTCCATGAAACAGCTAGGCCTTTCTTTTGTTTCTTGAGATAGGTAGAGCATTCAGATTTGATGTGACTAAAACCTTCACACTCATAACACTGTATCCCTTTGCTGTTTGTGGGTTTTTCTTCAGTCCTAGTTCTTCTTCCGGCATCATTTGACTTAGTGATGTCAAGTGAGGTGTTCTTGACATTTGGTCTTGTCTTTATATCCATTCTTTTTATTACCATGTTGAATTGTCTTCCCAACAGAACCATGGCCTTTGATAGACTTTCATTTGTATCCTCATCAGATTCATCATCTCTTCTTTCATTATTTGACACAAAAGCTATGCTCTTTTTCTTGTCAGCTTTGTCACTTATTCCAACTTCAAATGTTAAAAGAGACCCAATGAGTTCATCAACTCTCATTTTACAAATGTCTTGGGCTTCTTCTATAGCAGTTACTTTCATGTCAAATCTCTTGGGAAGGGATCTGAGAATTTTTCTTACTAGTTTTTCTTCAAACATCTTTTCACCAAGAGCACTTGAAGCATTGGCAATCTCAAGAATATTCATATGAAAGTCATGTATGCTTTCATCATATTTCATTCTCAGGCTTTCAAACTTAGTTGTAAGGAGTTGAAGTCTAGACATTTTTACCTTAGGTGTGCCTTCATGAGTAGTCTATAGAATCTCCCATGCTTCCTTAGCAATTTCACAGTTGTTCACCAACCTGAATATGTTCCTGTCAATTCCATTGAACAAGGAATTCAGGGCCTTGGAGTTTCCGAGAGCTAGATCATCTTCTTCCTTTGTCCATTTTTCCTTAGGTTTTAACTCAGTTGTAGCCTTTCCATCTTTATCAACAACCATAGGATGTTCCCATCCCTTGATGACAGCTTTCCATGCCTTACTGTCCAGAGACTTTAAGAAGGCAACCATTCTAGGTTTCCAGTAGTCATAACTATTCCCATCCAAAACAGGTGGTCTGCTCACAAATCCTCCTTCTTTGTCCATGGTACCAAAAAGTATCGTCCCTAGATCTCACCCAGAACCAGAGCAGGATACCTGCTCTGATACCAATTGAAATTTTGGTATCAGATATTAGATGTCGAAGGAGATGTTCATGACACAAATATATGTATAATAAGAACAAAGATAAACAAAAACAATTGTAAAGAGACACGACAATTGTTAACCCAGTTCGGTGAAACCACACCTACGTCTAAGGGTTACCAAGCCAGGGAGGAAATTCACTAACAGTAGAATTAATTCAGAGCTAAACTCCTAGTTTACAACTCCTCACTTAATCTCTACCTATGCAACTTCTTCCTAGAACACACCTAGACAAGAGACGCCTCTCACTCCCCCTCAATCACAGCAGTGATACCAGTCAATAAAATAAGAAGACTTTAGAAGACACTCTTCAAAGTCACAACTTGATCTTGCTTAAAAGCTTCAATCAAGTACAATACACTCTTGCTTACAAGCTTTAAGTAAACAATTTACAATTAACAACTTAGTCCAATTCACACATTAAACAATGAGTGAATGGCTCACAAAACTAACACACACGAAAGCTTAAGATGCACACACTTTTAATCCTTACTTTTCTGATCTTCAAGCTAGGGTTTACGCCTCTTTAAATAGCAATGAGAATGGGCCTGGGCTGTGGCAAAAGTAACAGCAGGTTTTGAGAAGATTCTAATCTTCATCAATAGCAACCGATTTGATTTGATCAATCAGATCTAATCAAATCATTCTTCCAATCTTCAATTAATCTTCTGAGAACACTCCATATCAAATCAAATCTGATCCACAACAAGTGTATCAGAAATGCCTTTAGAACACCACTAAGAACTCGTAGATTCTACACCAGAATAGTGCAGCAAGCTTGCACAAAAAGATATGGACACACAAACATATTCATACAGAATGTTTAGTCCATGAGTGTCAAGACATCTTGTTTGACATCATGAGAAAAGACCTGTTAACAGGTACAGAGCAACCTGATGATCCTGACAGATAGATGTCATGACATCCTGTAGGACATCTTGTGATAACACCTAGTTTTACCAAAATTCATGCCAATCAAGAACTAACACTAGGGAGATTCTTTTTATGTTACCCAAAAGGAGGCAAAAATGCTTGTATAAGGTCCAAGAGGAGGCCAAGAAACTAGTTGTTTGAACTAAGTTGTGATTGAAGGGATCCTATTGCTTGACATATGTCTAAACTAAGGATGATGTAAATGTCAAGATAAACTTAACAAAATATGAACAAACATGATTGAAGATTCACAAGTATAGACATGTTTGAATTCATGGAAGATTTTGCACCTTTTAGGGTTTGATGTATTGACTGCTTTATTTGTATGTTTATTCACAAAGGTGTTAGGTCTTACACTCTAAGCAGAGGCCCAAGATTTATTGAAAATAAAAGAAACATGTTGGGTCTTACACTCTTATAGAGGCCCAATATTTATTCTATGTACAAAGGTGTTGGGTCTTACACTTTAAGCAGAGGCCCAAGATTTATTAAAAAGAAAAGAAAAGGTGGTGGTTCTTACACTCTTGACAGAGGCCCAAGATTGTTTAAAAGTTGAATTCCATTAGGGTTGTGTTTGGTAAAATTTGAAGATTTACGTTTTGAAAGATTGAATGTTTTGAGAAATTGAAGAAAGTTTTGAGGAAGAGGGGAGGGACTAACACTCTGAATAGAGACCCAAAGAGGTTTTGAAAATGATTGATTTTAAAGAGGTGAAAAGTGATGGGTCTTACACTCTAATAGAGGCCCAAATATTTTGATGATTTGAAAATTTAAAGGGGTTGAGACTTACACTCTAAGCAGAGGCCCAAGAGTTTTGAAATCAAAAGATGATTTTGAAAGTTTATTTGAAAGATGATGTGTATTCTAAAGAGATGTATTTATCATGGTGAAAGTTTATAGAAGAAATAATTGAGCACTGAAGCAAGGATATAAATTAAACATGTCAAGACAAGTTGATAATAATCAAGCATTCATGTTAGGGTTTAAACAGGGGTTTGGATAAAGTGAAAACACCACAAAGTTCATACAAATAAACATGTATATAAAAGCATTTTCAAAGTAAAGTTCAAATGTTTTAGAAGCATATATACATGGTATGATCTACACAAGGGCACATAAACATATTAAAATCATGTAATAATGGAATAAAATTAACATGTTAAGGCATAGGATTAGGCAAAATTTCAATGGCATGATTGAAAGTACAACATTCATTCACATGTAAACATACACTTAAAAAATGGATTAAAATCAAGTAAGAACAAGTATGTACAAATTTCCAACAACATTTAAGGTTCATAAAATATTTATATAGTTCAAACAAGTCATTATGAGCAAGGAAAGGCAAGGAACCATTCAGAAGAAACAAGAAGTTCTTTAAGAAACCCTAAAAACATCACATACTTTGAACACTCATAACTATGATAAAAATAATTATTTTTGGTATTTTATTTTTATAATAAGAAAATAGACATTATCATGAACAATTTTAAAAAATAATGGGTTCAAAATGGTTTAAAATGAGAAATTTATGATAGTTTGAAAATGTGAAGAAAAGTGAAGAAATTAAGTGATAAACGTATGGAGAGGGCCTCCCTAGGATTTGAACTCACACCACTCAGATTGCAAGTTAAAACACTAAGCAACTCAACTATGGCACATGTATGATAATATGGGAAGAGGAAACTTATATATTTAGAAAAAGCTTCAGAAAAAAACAAAAGGCGCAAAAATGGCAAAAGGGTGGTCAGCTAGACACGAACCCAGGACAAGGAGCACAAGAGAGTATTATAGCACGTAGGCTAAACCACTGGGTTGGTGATATATCCGTGTATAAAACCCCAGCCATTAATTGATATGCCTAGGAGGGATTTAAGCTTGGCCAAAAAAAGGGCGCCCACGGCTGGTCATGCCCAAGATTTTCAAGTTTTGTGTCATTTGCAAAACCAACCATAACTTGGTCATTTCTCCATGAAAATGGATGAAATAAAAATAAAAATTGCTTGAAATTTCATGAGGAGTTCAATGGTGTTTTTAGATTTTTATAAAAATTCCTTCATTTTAAAACCGATAGTGGTTTCAAAAAGGCTTCAAATTTGCAAGTTTTATGCTACAACTCTATACAATCAATAACAACATGATAAAACAGTTCAAACACAAAAAATAAGACATATATGATATGGTCATGATCAAAGTACATAAAATCAAATCATATTTCTCAAAGTTCAAGGTTTTATGAAGCTTACCTCTTGAAGCTCCCTTGTCAATTTTCCAGAAACTTGTTGCAGAAATAAACCAATTCTTTGGTCACCACCAATACACTTTATAGAAGCTCCTCTAGAACAGGATCTGACACCTTTTTACAAAAAGTGTCAAAAGTATTCAAAATGGAAACTCCTTCAAATGGTGTTACAGTTGAGAAACTCTTATTGGAACAATTTAGGGATGTTATTTAGAGAGTGTTTGGAGTGTTGTTTGGCTTTGAAATGGACTAGATCAAGACATGGCTTGAAAAATGCAGAAAAGTCAAAATATGAGGTTTTGATGGTTGACTTTATGATTTTGGTAATTAGAGATGAAGATGAGGGTTTTAACACCTCCAATAGATGATTTATAATGTGTTTTGATGGTTATTTGAGTAGTTTAGGCTCTGGTTTTGAAAATTCCAAGTTTGCTCTTTGGAATTTTGAAAACTTGAAGTAAAGATGGAGAATGAGAAAACAAATCTTTGGTATTGTTTTGGTGTAATTAAATTGATGCAAAATGACCTCTATTTATAGAAGAACTGATTTGTCTTGGATGAATAGTGTTGGATGAGGAATCATGTTATTATCCAATGGATATTGTCATGTAGCTCTTACTTAAACACTAAGGTACCAAGTCTTCCATAGCATGACTAGAATCTTGACTCAATTGGCATTTTACAAGTGTGAATACTCATTGTTTTTGAATTGATCTGAACTGGTGTGGCCTATTTCATGCCAATTCAATGCTTCACTTAAATGCCAAATGACAAACTTGAATTCAAGGCTATTAATGATGGTTTTTCACATGCTAAGAGATGGGATCCTTGACTTATGGTCCAAAGTTGAAGATATTATATGATTCATTAAGATTCCTTATGATATTGGAGGATGGCAAGGCTTGCAAAGTCACTAAATTTGTTTTGGAAATCGTGTGATGCAAGTAAACATGAAAATTGTCTTGAAAAAATCAGTTCGGCCAAGCCATATTATTAAATTCATAACTTCTTGCTCAAGCATGACCATTGGATGTTCTTGTACTTGTTGAAAAGATGAGATATCCTACTTTAACTTTGATGTTCACAACTGGTCTTGATTAAATTTGGACCTGTGTGAAAAATATCTTCAAAGTTGGCTAAAACATGAAACATATTCTGCATAAAAAAATTCCAAGTGTCAAGGTTCAAAGTATCTTGAAACCCTAACTTAATGGCCTTGTAGCTCAAAATATATGCCTTTTTGAGGATGGTTCAGCCTAGAAATCTTGTTGTATGGAAGAAAATCTATCATTTGAGCTTTTTATTGCAAAAAATGGTTGCTTGGATCACAAGTTATGGCCTTGTAAAGTTAGGTACTTGAACATGAATTTCCATAACTTAGTGAAATTTTCAATTCTTCCAAGTTTGCTTCTTTTGCAAGTAACCTTGATTTCTTGATCAATTCTTGATTAAATTCAACTATGGATCATATTTTCTTGAATAAAATCCCTTGCTGATCAATTTTTCTTAAAAAGTCAAACTTTGACCTTGTGTATCAGATGAATTTTGTGCAGAGAAACCCTAATTCTTGATTTTCAATGAATGAATATCCTAAGGTGATTTTAAACTTATGAATGGAATTAGATGGTATATTTGAGTGTATTGAATCATATCCCAAGGTTGGAGGTCATGTATTGGTCAAAATTCAAATACATGGTCGACTTTTCATTAAAACCCTAGTTTGTGGCTTAGATGGATTTGAATTATTGCATTGTTTATGAATCAAGTTATTTGGATCAATCCAATAATATGAATGGACTAATATTATGTATTTGAGGTTCTTGAAACATATCTTGAGGTTTTGGATCATGCCTTGCTCCACAAGTCATCCCAGGGATTGAATTAGGTCAAAACCCTAATTTTGGTGTACTTAGGGTCTTGAGTCTTGATGAGCTTGTCATGATGCAAATTTTGCACTTGATTATTGATGAGTGGATGTTATTGATCTTCATGTATGATATAGAGACTTCTGGTGTTGAATATGATGGTTATTCCTTGATAATTCATCTGCTTGGGCTTTAGAGGGATCACATAACCTGTGAAGCAAGTAAGCACACATATCTTGTACTTGTAATGGGTTAGTGATGCATGAAAGTATATTCATATAATATGAAAATGATGTGGAATCTTTATGGTCAAAATTTAGAGTATGACAAACATGAGTCAAACAAGATAAGAATCAAGTAAGGTCAGGACTCACACCATATCATAGTCAACTAATTTCAAAGATAGAAAGAGAAGCACAACACCATCCAACATGAACCACAATAAAGACTATGCATTAGTAAACCACTATCTCATGAAAAACAAGCCACAAATGGTTCAAGCAATGAAATTAAGGCACGGTATCAAGATGACGCAGTAGCATGAACATGAACATCAACTCAAAAATCAACTCATGGATAACAATAAGAATCATCAAGAAGCATGTTGAAAACATGCACACACAACTAGGTAAGCATCAACCATTATCATGTTCAAAGGAAGGCATATATCCAAGCAAGGTGTAAATAACAAATGATCAAGTAATGAACATTAAAACATGAAGGTCATAAGCATACTCAACCATTTCAAATCAAAACAAGCTCATGTTAACAAGGAAGATCAAGAAGAATTATATTCAAAGCATGAACAAGAAATCACAAGTCATCCACAAAGGGAACAAATGATCATGTGAGGCAAGCAAGGAAAAATGATCATACAATGGACATCTAAGCATGAAGGTCAGAACCTCAAAAAATTCATTTAAGTCACACAAGGGTCATTGATATCAAAGGATCATAGAAGAAAACAATCTCAAACAACTAGGTCAAAGGTAGCCAAAAATCATACTCAAAACATCATCAAATTGAAAATTCAACCAAAAATAGATAAATGACCAAATAAATATGGATCCAAAGCTCTAGTTCAAGTTAAGACAATCAAGATTAAGCATGAAAAATATCCCAAAAGTATTGCATAAATGCATCACCAAAATGAATCAAACAATCTCATGTAGGAGGTTAATCGAGCATGCATCGAGGATCAATTAAAATCAATTAAGAACCAATAAAAAACTCAACATCCAAGCACCAAAATATCCCTCAAATATCCATCATTCATATGCCAAAACATGGTAGAGAAATTGGATCAAATAGGCAAGCATAAGGCATCAAGAATACAAACCCTAGCCAAGGACAAACATGTAAAACCACTCCTCAAATTAATTCAAAATAAAATAGTAAAATTAATTGAAAAAAATAAAATAAAAATCATGAAAATTATCTCAAGATGTCAAATAACAGAAAAGTATATTTATCAATTTTTAAAATGTATGGAACAATTAAAATAAAAATTAAATTCAAAATGTAAAGAAAATAAAATAAAAATAAGAACAAGGCAAAGGGGTGACATAACAATTCTAAAATGAACATGAATCATAACACACGCATACATGGGCCCGAAAGTGGGTGGTGTGAACAACAGAATGCAATCAGGCCTAGTCCAAATGAGTTAGAAAACCAAACAAAATAAAACCAAAGATGAAACACATCGTTTTAGTTAAACGAGTCAGCAACCATATTGAGTCACGCAAGCGCCACACAAGCAGTCAAATGATCAACGTGTACATGTAGGCATGTCGCCTTAGATGCCGGAGATAGGGCTATGGTCGTCTTCTCAGGCGACCCTCCAACAGAGCAAAACCAAAACATCACCAAATCACAAAAACCTGGACATCATCTTGAAGCATTTTTCATGTAAAGTCCATATATGGCCTTCATTTTCATTTATATCATTTAAAACACCATGAAAACTAGGCAAGAAGAAAACATGTGGAATCTAAAACTCAACCAAATCAAGACAAAAACTAAGCAAACATGGCCTACAAGGTGTAGGGCTTCAGATGCAACCAATATGAACCTAGCATGGCATCTAGAATGAGAGATACAAGTTGAAGAAATTTACCTAACAAAGTAGCTCTGTTGGCTCTTGTTCTTGCGTGCGAATGAAGAGAAAACTACACATGATGTTTCCTTATGCTTCAAGACTTATGAATCAAGCAATAAAATAGAGTGGAACCCTTGGAAAAATGAAATTCAAAGAGAGAGGTTCTTGAGAGAAAATGAAGCTTTGATCTGGTTTTCTGATGCCAAATGAGATTGTTATTGATCATTTAGGGTTTTGGAGAGGCATTATAGTGCGTGTGGAACGTGAGAGTGAGTGAAAAATTAGTTAATAAGTTTGTTATGCAAATTTTGAATTTGGAGGTGAGAGAGAATGCTCACGGTTATGGCACATGGTGAGGTGATTTTGTGTGATTTTTAGAGTGAAAATGAGGCATGAGGTGAGTGTGATCAAGTTGGCACGTGGGAGAGTGAGATTGAAACTAATTGGAGTAATTTCCTCTTTTCTCTTTTCGGCGACATATTTGAAATTGGAAGCATAACGTGTGTATGTTGCTTGGTTCATTTTGGCAATGTTTTGGCAAAAGAAATGATGATGCATGCATGTAGTACTGATGAGGTGCAAGTTCTTGCAAGATTCAATTCCAATTGTGCCAAGAAAATGACATGATGCATAAAGCCACATGTTTATACACCTTTCTTCCCTTGTGTATAAATTGGTGGATTCTTGTCCAAATGAAGAGTTCCCAAGCGCACGAAAAATTTTGAAGCATGATATTCAACTTTCATGTTGATGGTTAAGTGCATTGTAGCCTAGAAACAAGTGGAAATTCACATTGAAGTTGTGCACAAAATTTGCCCAAGAACTTGAAAATATTTCTAAGTTATAAAGTGGTTTTGACATCCATGAACCACTAACTTTGCAACATCATAACTTTGGGATTTTTCATCCAATGGGAGAGTTCTTTACATAAAAATAAAGCTTAGAAAAAGCTCTACAACTTTCTTGTTGAAAAGATGTTTAAATGAAGCTTGTATCTTGAAGAATTTTACCTTGGAAGTTAGCTTCAAAATCTGCCATAAAACTTGCTAAGTTTGGCAACTTTAGAAGCATGTCGTTGCAGCATCATAACTTGAGCTCTATGGATCCAAATGATGAGTTCTTGGTATCCTTGTAAAACTTAGAAGATGCGTAACAACTTTGATGTTGGAAGAAAAATGAGATTGAACTTGGATCATCAAGAAAAATGGATTTGAAAACATGCTCCTCAAGTTGAATTTACACACTTAGGAAACTTCTAAGTGTTGAAACTTGAATTTCACCATTTCCCCAACTTTACCTCTCCATATCTCTTGATATAGACATATTTTGGACTTGATTTCTTCTACAAACTTGTAGTTCGTGGTGCCTCTTCAATTTTATCTTTGGTTTGCACCAAATGGACCAAGGATGAGTCAGATATGACCTTTGCAAGATGGCTAAATTTTCTGATTTTCATACTTAGAAAAATCAAACAAAACCCTAATTTTGTCAAGTTTCTTGATTTTATGATTCTCCTTAGTTCTTCTTGATAAAACCTAATAATAAAACTTGTGGTGACTTGAAATGCCCATGGTTGACCACAAACTCAAGAGTTTGACTTTGTGAGGCCACAATTGACTTTCTTGATCACATGAAACCCTAATCTTCTTTTTATTGACTGAGGCCTATGCAATGACTTGTGATGAAACAAGATACATGTAGGGAATCCTTGAGATGTATATTGAGCCTTAGCACCTTGCCTTTATCAAAAAGATAGCCACATGTTGCCTTGTACCAAAACCCTAGTTCAGGCACAAAAGATAGGAGAATGTGATCAATGCTTGAAAACCCTAGTCCAGATGATTGTGTGAGATTGTTGAGAATGCCTTGATAAATAAAAGGACTTTGTAACTCAGTAATAACAAGGACTCTTGATCTAATGCCTTAGGAACAATGCAATGCATAAATGAAGATGCAAATGAAATAAAGCATAAGCCAAAAAAGTTAACAAAAGGGTGAGAAAATTTTAGGGTGCAACAACATGCAGTTAAATAATTAAAGTACTAATTTCTTCTTAATTGGCTACTACGTAAAAAAATCGTAACGGCAAGTGTTTCTTCAAATATTTTATCAAAACTCAAAATTTAGACTCCAAAACTCAATTTCTCTTTGAAAAAACATAATAGTAAGTGTTTTTTAACAATATGTTTCAAATTATTCTTAATCATAATTCACGTTGTAACGGATACAATGTGCATTGCAACAACCACAATGATTACAATCGCAATATTCACAACCGCGGCTTAAAACTATACCTCTGCTCAAACTATTCTAGCCTTATGTCAAAAGTGATTTTAAATAGAGGTACTTGAATGTTTGTCTCATCAAGGTCATCCACTAACCCTAGCGTTTTTCAACACTTGGTACACATGTTTCTTATAATTATTATCATTAATAATTAATTAATTAGTAAAAGTTGTAGCAAGTTTTCATTATTTCAAAACCATGAGCAATACATTTTGTCATAACTCGTAAATTACAATTCTGTCAAAACTGTAGCAATATATTATTTCAAAACAAAAAAAAATGTTTTCTGCCATAAATCATAAATTTTCTAAACCATTTTGTTACGTCGAATTGATAGACAGGGATTGGGATCAGTGGACCTGATTAAACAATGCCACATCACCTTTACACAAGGGAACATACAAGAGATGTATTCAATTGAAACATACAAGAAAATACTTACACAATGAAGGATTGATTCACAACAACGAACGCGAGCAAAGCAAGAGACATAGTAAACGCATGCCACCGATGAAGGGAAGAAATTTGACCGAAACAAGAGACTATGAGAAAGACTTTATAATTTTCCTACAAGCAAAAAAAAAGGTTTTTTTTTAAAATAGTTTTTTAAAAAATAAAATAATATCAATTATTTTGGGGGAATTTGGGCATTTTTAATTAAAAAAACAAAATAAAATAACTTATAGACTCGCGAGTTTGTGCGAGTCTATCAAAAAAATATTCTATGCACGAGTTTACTCGTTTATGTTTTGTAAACTCATACAAGTTTACCCACAAGTTTGACAACTATGGTTCACATTATTTTCTTCCTTGTTTGGCTGGGTTTCAATACCCGATTTGGTGACTTAACATTTTCCTTCAATGTTACCATTACTATAATTGATTTTATCATTTATTTTTATGATTTCTTCATTGAGGGAAGCAAATTGTGGGCCTCTTACTTCCTGATCACCATTAATTTTTGTCGGGCCATGGTTTTTGTAAACCTTAAACCCCGATACTTATATATTAAGCTTTACACTATAATATAAGGTTTCACAAACGACAAAAACTTTTAACAAAACAAACATTTAGCAAATACGCAGCGGAAATATCAACGTCATACAACATTTGTCATCACATGCTCACCTTCACTTAGGGTATCATTATAGTGATATCAAACTTATTTCAATTAAATAAAACAACATAACTTAGACATTTAATCTCGACTTCAAAATTATATAAACCGGTATCAAAATATGTAGTTATCATGATCAACTCTCAACAACTTCAACATAAACCGACATAAACAATTAAACTATATTAAAACATAATTAAGCAAACTACGATGAAACTAAACGAAGTAACTCCAGGAGCTAACTTCCACTTACAGTAGCAAACTCTGCCTTTGAGTATCTGCAATATGTCCATGGTGGACAACATGAAAGCAAATGGGGTGAGAAACAACAAACTAATATAAACATTGTAAAGAATGTTAAGGTAGAGAGCATACAATAAGCACACATTCAATTACACAATCAACAATCACATAGTCTTGCACCCTTCATAAAAACATGTACATATTCACATCCAATCAACAACATCATGAACAATCAATTAGGCACGCAATCATGTATGTAAAGTACTCCACAACTGACTCATTATGCATACGGTACCATTCATGAACGCTCAGGTTCATCTCGCTCCTGATCCCCACTATAGGACCATAGCACACCAAATCATTATCACCATAATAGGTAACATTTTACTGATCCCCACGTGAAACCGTCTACTCGCCCTCGATCCCCACCATAGGACCAGAGCACACCAAAGTTCATTACCATCACCATAGGTAACGCTTCGCTAGTTCCTCACTTGAACTACCTACTCGGTTTTGATTCATACCATTGGACTAGAGCACACCAAAATTAGACTGAAGTTTATACACCATGATGCATGACTCTCGATAACATGCATTAACATTAAAAGTTCAGCAAATGGATCACCATATACATCTCACCATTTATGCACAACATCATTCATCATGTGCAATAATCAATAAATGTTACGACATCAATAAACAACAACAAATAGCAGCAACTCAATAAATGTAACTTCATAAGCATTCATTCATGTTACTTCACCAAAACAACAACACATCGTCGTATAAACATAACAATTTGCTAACCGATCATACAAGTCAGAATAAACATCCCAATAGTAGGCACATTACTACCTATCAACTATCTCACCAAGCACTATCATGATGTAACTTTGGGCGTTAGCTTTATAACGCTTCAAATGGCGCGTCATTTGGACCTACGGATCAAAAGTTATGGCAAAAATTGTCGGGTAATTACACATGTAATTTTCATCAATTATTCAGGTAATCCCTTCACATTCAGCCTCTTAAAAAATTACCATTTGATAGTATTTTGTATCATCTTTCCAACACTTCGAATTGCGTCTCAAAAGGAGTCACGGATCTCAAGTTATGACATTTTTCAAACAGCGGTGTAGTGTTAGCGTCGCCAGGAAAGGATCTCCCTTGCTAGGTGACAGCTCACTGAGCGAAGCTAAACAACATCTCACTAAGTGAGTCCCTCTCTCGCTATCGGAGGATGCACAAACCTGCAACATAGAATTACGGTTTTCACTGTTAGAGGCCTTTCGTACCTCCGATTTTGATTCCGTAAAAATCCCTGATCTCAAAATTTAACATACTACAACTATTCAATGATTAAAACAGAAAATTCACAATATATCACAGATTGACATCAACAAAATCACCACTTTTCAAGGTTTTTAGGTTATGTTTTTAAAGCTTTTTCAACACAATAGCGAATGAGTTTCAAAGCAAACATAAACAAAATTTGCACCCATAATAGTACACGAATTTCATCATAAATAATTCATCAAAAGGAAACCTAGAAGCCTAGTGAGATTAAGGACTTCTCATCACTACCCCATCATGCAAAACACCTAATTGGTATCCTTTTCTCCCCCTTACCTTGGATTTTCCAGAAGAAAAAAAATCCTTAAAGCTCTTCAATGGAGTTATTCCTATGTCCTAGCCTTTTCCATCTTCTCTTCTCACCAAATTCTAATTTTTCACGTAAAACTCTCCAACCATCTTACTAACCTTTTTATTATTTAGCATAATCTCCCTCAATTAGAGAATTCCAATAATACCCACGCTTACTCTCTTGTTTACCAACATGCCTCTCTTAACTCTAATTTTATTTTAATAAAAATAATATTAATAATATTCTCAAATTTAGATGTTTCCCTCATTACCTCCAAGTTGTTCTCTAAATCTCCTAATTACCCGTTACTTCTCTACCAATTCTTATTTTTCTCCAATTTCTTATTTTATTATTAGTAATAATAATAATTATGATTATTCTAAGTATTATCCAACTTATTCTATTTTACTCACCACACCCTCCTAATTCCACTACACCCCATCAACACATAAGATTATATTATTTATTTAATACACATAAACCTCAAATAATAATAAAAAAATCTCAATAATTCAATTAAATTATTTAATCGAATTTAGGGTCTTACAACTTTTCCCCATTTAAAAAAAAAATCACCCAAAAAAATTACCTGAAGGAAACTAAGTCGGATATGACTCTCTCATCTGACTCTCCAACTCCCAAGTCCTGCTTCCACCAGTTGGTCTTCTCCCACACTACACACTACCTTTACCAATGCAATCTTCTTACCACGCAATTGCTTCACTTCCTGATCCTTTAATCGCATGGGTGATGCCTCAACAACCAGGTTCTCTCTTAGTTGTATATCGTCCACTTCGATCATATGAGACGGATCCATAATGTATCTTATCAACTGAGACACATGAAACACATCATGAAGATTAGCAAGTGACGTTCACAAGACAAGTTGATAGGCCACCTTTCTTATCCTCTGTAAGATCTGGTATGGACCAACAAAACATGGTGTAAGCTTTCGAGACTTCAAATCTCGACGTACATCGGTTAATTTAGTATCTCTCAAAAACATATGGTCTCCCTCTTATAGCTCAAGTGTTTTCCTCATCTTATTATGGTAACTCTTCTAGAGACTCTACGAAGTGTTAATCTTCTCTTGAATCATCTTGATCTTCTCGATTTTTTTTTTGCATAATCTCATGTCCAATTACTACACTCTCTCCAGATTCGTACCAACACAAAGTTTTCCTACACTTCCTACTATACAACGCCTCAAACGGGGTCATTCCAAAACTTGAGTGGAAACTCTTATTGTAAATGAACTCAATCAACGACAAGTATCTATCCCAATTACCTTCTTGTTCTAGCAAACAATCCCTCAGCAGATCCTCCAAGGATTGGATAGTCCTTTCTATTTTCCCATCTATCTATGGATGATAAGTGGAACTTAACTCAGCTTAGTACCCAAAGCTTCTTGCAAACTCTACCAAAACCTCGATATGAACCTCAGATCTCTATCTGACACAATGCTCATTGAAATGTCATGCAAGCTAACAATCTTCTCAATGTATAACTCAACTAATTCTACAAAGGGAACTTGTTGAATGCCATAGATGTCTTATTTTGATCTATATTTATTGGCATTTTTCAACTCATTTGTTATATTTCAATGGATTTATTCCATGTTTAAATTTTATTCTTCGATTATATGCAAATACCTTTAGTTGCTTTGATATGTGAGATATTGTGCAGGATTTGGGCATAAAACATCAAAGATCAAGACACAAGTGATTTGACAAGGAAGCAAAAGAAAAGAAGAAGATTCAGCATGTTCGTTGTGCGAACAATAGTGAGTTGCCAGAAGTGTTCGCTAGGCAAAGAAGTGTTTGCTAGGCGAGCTTAGATATTTCCTCAGGGGTGGTTTAACTATTCAGAGGCACTTCAGATGTCATAAAGCGGTATTTGCTAGTCGAATAAAGTGTTTGTTAGGCAAACTTGATAGATTTTTAAAGTACTATATATGTAATTTTTACACTTTTTGGGATCATAACCCCATTTTCACATAGAAACTTATATTTTCTGCATTTTTCCACCAAAGAATGATATTTTGCAAATAGAAGTTGGATTCGCATCCAAGATCGATTCTTTGATGTGGATGCTCATTCATCTTCTCTCATTACTTGTAAAGCAAGCTACCATAGTTATGGGTAGCTAATTTCCCTTGTATCAAAGGTAGAGGTAGTCTACCTTAGCTTTATGTATTTATTTTGATTGGTCTTGTATGTGAACAAGTGATGATTAATATATGATGGATATTTTTGTTCTTAATGATTCATTCTTGCTTTGTAAAACTCTAGACATTGATTTTATGGAACTTGACCTAAAATAGTCATCTATCAATTTAAAGATTGGAGAGATCGATCTATGGTTGATATTTGCTTTGTGTTGAACTTAAAGCTTACTATATTGGTTGTTATATGAAGAGATCGTGTAGCG
Organism: Lathyrus sativus; assembly: GCA_963859935.3. NCBI lineage: Eukaryota > Viridiplantae > Streptophyta > Magnoliopsida > Fabales > Fabaceae > Lathyrus > Lathyrus sativus. The sequence continues at coordinate 464,921,792 of OZ012739.1, read as the reverse complement.
ATGAATATGGTATTTATCACGACATCGCTCTAGACATAGACGGTATTGAAAGAATTCGCGATGATATTAATCGGCTCCAAATTTACATGTAAGATTAAAAGAATACCTATTAGTTAGGGTAGATGAAAGCTACTTTTGATATACTTTGTTAATCAAACAACTTTAGAATTTAAAAAGTTTGCTACTAAATCGTGACAATTTATGAAACAAACTTTGAACACCTTTTTCTTGAAATGGTAAACTATTGAACGAAAAGCATCTCATATCAAAAGAATCCCTGTGGAGACAATAAGAAAACCCCCCTTACACTATAAATTTCAACAAAATGGTGTCGTTACCGGGGATTGTTGTTTGATATTGCAAGCATTGCAATAATTTATTGATTTTAAGATCTTTCTATTGTGATCTCTTACCTCTTTTATTTTTCTTGTGATGTTTGATTTGTTTGGTTAAGTGTGCGAATTCTGTTTATGCGAGGGAGTGTACCTGCAGACCAACTTCTTTTCAATCATGAGATTTAAAGAACTGCACGGAAGCTCAATAGCAGAACTAAGCGGAGAAGGCAACTTGCCAAAGAAAGACGAGAGCATAGAGAAACTTCTTCATCTACACCCATTGTTATGCCAAACATGGAAAAACCACTACCACCACCACCTCCTACTTCAACCCCATGTGTTAGCAATCTAAGACATAATGCTCAGTTCGCACGTAATGCCAACAACAAAAAGTATTCTGAGATGAAGACGGGAATCCTAACTCTTTTATATGCAAATCCCTTTGCAGGGATGGACCATGAGGATCCATTTATACATCTCATGAAGTTTTACAAGATAGCGGATGCAACTGGAGCACCGGAAGTCGAAGAGGAACCTTTGTTCAAAAGGTTATTCTCGGATTCCTTAGTTGGGAAGGAGAAGGAATGGTACCTTGACCAATCTACTCTTGTGATGACATATTGGAACATATTGGAGGAGAAGTTTCTTGAATGATTCTTCCCTCACAATAAATTTATGGAGGTCGAGACGGTGATTTCGGTAATTGCGCAAGGAGGAAGCGAATCTCTCAATGAAGCATGGGAGAGATTCAAATCTATTCTGAGAAAATGCAAGGGTCATGGTTTTGATGACTTGACTCAAGTGCATATATTCTGCAACGGACTTCAACCCATTCATAATGTCGAAAAACGCAGAAGATGCAGTTTCCATCATTCATAGGATGGTACTAAATGATCATCAAGGTCAACACAACCATGGTACTTCACAAAGAAATCGAGAATTATTGAGTTGGGAACGAATGATGTTATTCTTGCTCAAAATAAGTTACTATCTCAAAAAGTGGAGTTATTGAGAAAGAAAATGTCAAAACTTCCACAACAAATCAAAGAGATGCAAGAAGTTCCCAAAAAATCTCAACAAATTGCAGGTTGTGAACTTTACAAAGGTGATCATCCTACCGGCTATTGTCCACCGATCATTGAATAAGTCAACTATGCAAGAAACCAAAATCAAGGCTATCAACCGAGACCACTGTATCAAAGCAATAACCAAGGCTATCAACCGAGAGGTAATAGCCAAGGTTACCAACAAGGGTGGAGAAAGAGGCGAGTACTTTTAACCGTCAACCATATAAAAATTACAACCAAACTCCACAAAACCAAGGTTGAAGTTCAAAGATTGAGGAAACTTTTAACCAATTCATGCAAATGTCTATCTCCACTCAAAAGAGTACATATGCGGCAATTCGGAACCTTGAAACTCAAGTTGGACAATTTTCCAAGCAATTAGTCGACCAACATAAAGAAACTTTTCCGGCTAATACTCAATTGAATCCAAAGGAATCTTGCAAAATCATCGTTACTAGGAGTGGGAGAACAATTGTTGTGGGAGTTGGTGAAAATGTTGAAGTTGAAAAGGAGGATGAAATTGTTGAAGAGGTTGAAAAAAATAATGATAAGGAGTTAGTTGAAAAGGAGGAAGTAGAGAAAAATTTAAGAGAGGAGAAGTTGAAAAAAAAGAAAGGAAAGGAGCATGAAAGTGAATTTTCAATGAAAAGGTTGTCATATCCAAATGTTCCTACAAAAAAGACAATGAGAAGCATTATGCTAGATTCTTGGACATATTCAGCCGGTTGCAAATAACCATTCCATTTTCCGAGGCTCTAGAACAAATACCAAAGTATACAAAATTCATGAAAGACATACTTACAAAGAAGAAGAGGTATACGGATAAAGACACCATTATGCTCAATGCAAATTGTAGTGCTATCATCCAAAGCATTCTTCCGCAGAGGGAAGGAGATCCGAGAAGAGTAGCTCTACCTATAACTATAGGTAGTGATTTCAAGTGTATGACTTTGGTCGATATGGGTGCTAGTATTAACATGATTCTTTTGTCTGTGATAAAAAGACTTGAGAACATGGAGATGAAATTAATCAACATGACTTTGCAACTCTTGGACAAGTCAAGGACTCGTTCTCATGATGTTGTTGAAGACGTGTTATTGAAAGTTGACAAGTTTTTATTTCCAGTTGATTTTGTTGTCATGAATATGGAAGAAGATGAGGATACACCAATAATCCTTGAAAGACCCTTCATGAAAACCGCAAGAATGCTAATTGATGTTGATGAAGGCATAATGAAGGTGAGGACTAATGATGAAGAAGTGTGTTTTACACTTTTCAAAGGTGTGGTGTATTCAAATCAAGTGGCGGATAATTATCATGTAGGAAAGGGAGATGCAAGAGTTACAACAAATAAAAAGAAGGATGAAGAGGCCAAGGAAGCGGTGATGAAAAAGAAGGATGAAGATGTAAAAATTGAAGTGGTATTTAAAAATAATGATGCAGATACTAAGGAGGCTATGATGAAGTCTTGTTGGGATTTTTCATTCTTGAGAAAAAATGGACCAAAAACTGGGTATGAAAATAGTTAAGGACCTTTTGTGCTAGTTAGTTTCATCCAAAAGCTAATTTGATTGCTTTTAGTTTCGCAGTTTCAATCATCGGACCGTCGAACTTAAATGACGTTAAACAAAGCGCTAGTTGGGAGGCACCCCAACATTGTAAGTACCCTTTCACTTTTATTGTGTTTCTAGTATTAAATTAGTATAGGAAGTTTTGTGGTAGAGTGAGAAGAAAAGAAAAATTCATTGAAAAATATGTCCATTCGCCTTGAGTTCGCTGGGCGAACCTGGGGCGAATGCTCGCTGGAAGTTCATTGTACGAACTATGTGAAACCGAACAAAATATCACTTTTCTACCACATCACTTAAGTTGTGATTTTGTATGGGCCAAATTTATGGGCCCAATGGCTTTTTAGTCAGATTTGGTGGGTAAAACCTTTCCCACTCTCCCTTTTGCCTTTCCATTCCCTTTTTTTCTCTATCACAAAAACACATAACACACAAACTTTCTCTTGTCTCTCTCAACCATTTCAAGTAAGAATATTTTTCCCAAGTTCAAACCAACTACCATTCCCTCTAACTACTCATTCCAGGTTTGATTTTATAGTCAAATTATTTGTTCTTTTTAGAAGCATGTGGTTAAGGTTTGATTTTATTGTTTGTATTGTTATACTTGTATGGGTACTGAACTGAAGTAATTTTTGTGAGATTAAGATGTTCTTGCTTAGGTTAAGTTGAATTTGGTTTGGATTATTTAAAGAACTTTGATCTTTGCATGAACAATGTTAACTTGTTTGTTGTTGTTTGCTTAATACTCTGTTGAAAATTGGATAGAACTGGTTGAATTATAGAGATTACATTGTTGTTGTGTTATTGATTGAAGAGGCAGAACCTGGAATTTTTCAAATTTACAGGTTCGCCTTGAGTTCGTTGTGCGAACCTGGGGCGAATGTTCGATGGGTTCTCGTCGTGCAAACTCAAGGCGAACATGACAGTATTTTGTTTTTTTTTATGTGTGTTATGTTTTCTTGTTCTGATCTTTTGCACCTTACTTTGTTTACTAATGTGTCATATGTTTTTGCTGGTTATGTTTGGTGTTATGCAGATGGCACCTCCAAGGACCAATCCTTCAAAGCAAAGAAAAACTGAAAGCTCCTCTCGTCAACAACTGATTTCTTATGACACCGAGTGTTTCAAAGGGGAAAAGCAAGCTACTAGGTACCTTGATCTTGAGAGAAGGAGCATCTTTCTGGAGAAAGTGTTTAACATTAACCCCCAAGGAACCTATCGAGCGGTAACCATGATACTTCATGAGAAAAAGCGGAACAAGTTGATTACCCTATGTGACAGTTACAATGTGGGAATCGTGAGGGAGTTCTATGTGAACGCCCTTCCGGATGATGATGAGGTATTTTCTTGGACCACAAAAGTTTGTGGAAGAGAGGTGAAGTTTGACCGAAACACGATAAACCATGTGTTGGGCAAACCTCTTACTTTGGGGGAGGATGAGGTGGATGAGTATCACAGGAACTTGAGATTGAATAGAGATATTGAGGCGATTTTTGGTGTCTTATTGAGAGAAGGCAAGACAGTGAAGCTAAACCCATATAGGGTTCCGAAGATATATCATAGGGAGGATATGTGTCCCTTAGCACAGTTGGTGTTACTCTTGGTCTTGAATAACATTAAGCCAAGGACGCATACCTCAACTGTACCAATACTTGTGGCTCACTTTATCCATAGTATCATGATCGATACACAGATTAGTGCAGTGAAGATCATTGCTAACGAGATACATGCAATGGTAGAGAGCGGTATCAAACCAGGGGACCGAGTTAATTGCCCTTTGGTTTTCTGATGCTTGATCATGGCTTTGTGTGTGCACTCGAGGGTGAAGTTACCCTCTCGCTGTTAGGTTACTATCCTTGCTACTATTGATGATAGTTATATGGACAAGTTTTATAAGCCCAAGAGGTTGAGAGGATTACAGGTACAGGAGCAGGAGAGACTTTTGGTTTCAGAGTTGCGGATTCCTAGGGCTTTTACACGTTTTAGAGGGAGATCTACAACTATAACTAGGATTAGATGGTGGCTACTCTGCGTGTCATGATTGACATTCATGATTTTATGCAGGTTTTGTAGCTACAGTATCGGGAGCCTACGGTGGAGCACTCGATTGTGACTAGGGAGCAGTTCCTAGCTCATGCTGGTTGGCTTAAGGCCAGACCACTCTCTAGAGAGGGGCGGGGGTAGTTGGCATTGATAAGGTTGATGACGTTGAGGAAGCTGGTGATGATAATGATGATGCTAGTTCTAATTCTGGTTCAGGATCTGGTGAGGAGGTTGAGTTGGATGAAGAGGAGACTGAGGCCGATGAGGACTAGTTATTTTTTTTGTTTTAAGCATGATCTTAAGCTACTTCCTTTTGTTGCTACAAAGGGAAGTTTCCTGTTAAGCTTAAATCATTGCTATATTTTTATTATGATTGTATTTTATTTTTTATTGTACACTATCCACCTTTGTGGATTATTTTGAATGTTGTATTTATGTACCACTTTTAGATACTTTTACTTTTGTTGGTTTTCTACACTATAATAGCTTATTGTTATAAGAGTTGAAATCTTCAGTTTATGAATGTTCAACTTTAGTTTTCTTTTTATGTTATTTAGAATTGAATTCTTCAGTTTACTATATGCTTAGGATGATTGATAAACTTTGTTTAATACATTTGATTCATGCTTAATCTTTTGATTATTTTGATTTTTGTGGAAGCATTAGAAATGATCAAGGCATTTGTTGATATTGAGCATAATTATATCCCAAAAAAGTAAGTTGCCCATGAGTAGTGAGAATTTGCTAACCCTTTTGACCTTAATAGTTTAGATCCTAATTTAGTGATGAACTTGGTGTTTGTACATAAGTTAAAAGATAGTTCATTATTGAATTTTGTGGGATTCTAAATAAAAATTCTTGAACCTTTGAACATTTTTCTAAATTGTCTTCCTTTCCATAAAAATCAAGGAGCATTCACTTGAGGTTTGGTTGAATTCAAGTTGGGGAGACTGAAAAGAAAAGTGGTAGGTTACTCAAAATTTTGAAAAATTTCAAACGAGAAATGAAAAGAAAATTGTGAATTTGAATATGAAAAACAAAATGAAAAGGCATGCTTGTTTGAAAGGAAAAAAGTAGTGAATGAATAATTTGAATTAAGGAAGTTTAGAAGGGTGAAAATTTGGTAAAAGAAAGTGTTGGATGGAGTTATAAGTGTGTACATAACCTTGTATAGTGAATGTTCTTTTATATTGGCAACTTTGATTCCATGACCTTAGAAATGTCCATTTTTTGTGAACCTAACCAAGATACAACCTTTAAAGCTCTTAGTGATCTCTTGCTTCCATGATTTCATTTTTGATTGATTAGATTAATGTATGAATTGGATTGTTTTAGCATTGTTTGTCAGGTGAGTGAAATTTCCTCGTGGTCGCAAACGCGTTAATTTCTTCATTCTTATTTTGAAGAGGAGTGTTATAGTCATTCAAGCATGAGAATTTAATTTTTATTTGAAGCATTGCATGATATTTGTTTAATAACTAAAGTTTTTATCATTGTTCGATTCTAGGAAGTGGTGAGCGTTGCTTGTGCGCATTTGTATGTTTAATTTGAGCCATAAATCCATTATTGGTTGAATTAAATGCTTGAGAAAATCCTCTTGTTTTCATTGAGAGGCATACTTTGCTTGAGGACAAGCAAACATCTAGTTGGAGAGAGTTTGTTGAATGCCAAACATGTCTTATTTTGATCCATATTTATTGGAATTTTTTAACTCACTTGTTATGTTTCAAGGGATTTATTCCATATTTCAATCTTATTCTTCAATTATGTACAAATACATTTGGTTTCTTTGATATGTGTGTTATTGTGCATGATTTAGGCATAAAACATCGAAGATCAAAACACAAGAGACTTGACAAGGAAGCCAAAAAAAAGAAGAAGATTAAGCATGTTTGTTGTGCGAACAACAACGAGTTACCAGCGAATGTTTGCTGGGAGAACTTTTAGCGAAGCCCCAATGAACCATCCCAGACTAGAGGCAGTAAAAAAATGGTCATAAGTTTATTGTGCGAACTTGTAGCGAAGAAGCTCGTTGGACAAAGAAGTGTTCGCTAGGCGAGCTTAGATATTTCCTCAGGGGCGGTTTAACTATTCAGAGGTGTAACACCCCGTTTTCCAAAATAAAATAAAATGATTAAAACAAACATGTATCAGAGTATCTCCCACAACGGGATGTCACAATTTCCACCAAGTTCTCATTAAATGATTCACAGTCAAAATATGCAGCGGAGAAAATATACTCTTTTCATTCATATAAACATATCACATGCATATCATGTCATATACAATGTTTAAGGCCATCTGCCCAATATATATAGTTGTCATACATCAACACATATCCCACAGAACCAGATACGCCACAGGGGCACACATAATCAACAATAAACAATAACTCCCCAAAAAGCCCCGGTGTTACGTATCAGAGCAATCCTACGACGACGCCACAATCCAAGCTAGCTAAACACCTGGATTGTATGTACTTCCGAAGAAGCACAAACCACAACAACAACAGAGGGGTGAGATTCACGATCAAATAATAAAGGTATAAACATACATGAAATAAAAGTCAGAAAACAATAAATCATTTATTTCATATTTCACACCCCCGGACCTACTGTCCCATCATCAACAATCACAACACACACACAAAACACCATGCAACACATGCACTTGACTCAACAATATGAGGTACCAACTCAACTCAGGATAGATTGCATACACTCCCTCTGAGCAACGATTTATCCCTACCACGATCCTCTGGAGCCCATATAATCAAATCATCAACGTCCCCCACTTGAGACACGGGTGGTCGCATACACTCCATCCGAGCAACGATCCAAATTCCCGTCCACGCTCCCCACTAGAGCATTCCAGTGAATCATACACTGCGTCCATGCTCCCCACTTGGAGCACGTGAGCCAAACAGGCCTCACATCCACACGCTCCCCATTTGGAGCACGTGAGCCACACAGGCCTCACGTCCACACGCTCCCCATTTGGAGCACGTGAGTGAATCGCATACGCTCCACCGAGCAACGATTCACCATGTCCACATGCTATGCAAGACATTATGCATGAACACGCAGCACACACAGTGCACACGACCCCACTGGTCCATCGCATCATAATATGCATACATACACAAGCACACACAGTGCGTCGATCCCACGGATCCATTCACCACACAACTTATCACATACAATGCACACAAGGCCTGTCGGTCCTTCTGACCCAAATATATCACATAGCCGCACATAAGCACAACGCATAATAAGCGTACCGATCACCACGGATCCACTCACCACAACACACCAACACAACGCACTCAAGGCGTAACGATCATATTGATCCTCATATCTCGCACACAACACATCAATACCACGTGCACTAGGCGTAACGATCCTACTGATCACACTACCACACAACATATCACACACTATGCACATAAGGCATACCGATCCTACCGATCCAATCATATATCACATACATATTAAGCACACAAGTGCATTCGATCCTACCGATCCCATCGTCACACAACAGCATATAATCACAACACATATAAAGCATATCGGTTCTACGGACCCACTCACCACAACACATCACTACAACATATCACACACTATGCATATAAGGCATATCGATCCCACTGATCCACTCATCACACAACAACATATAATCACAACGCATATAATTATACCATATAATCCACCGATCACGTCGAATGCGTTAAATGTCGGCCACATAGCCCTCTAACACCCAACCTACACCCAACACTCATAAATCATCACGGTACTTCAGACTGGCCACGCTCAGCAATCACAGCTGCACACAGTTCCAGGGAAAACAAGGTTCTGCTATGCTCGCCACCTATCACCTGAATCTCATACAACCACATCTCAAGAGTTTCTTACAATATCACATAGACTCATAACGTATATCAGGTCACTTATTCGGTTATACAATTACCACGAGAATCACACTCCCGTATCACACGTATTCATTCCTAATCGAAGGATACATAGCCACTTTAGGCATCACAGCGTACTCCGGTTCAATCGTTCATATCAACGACTATTCACGCACACACTCCCTACATCACCTTCATGCTCTCAACCGATCCACGATAACCACGTATTCGCTCATGACCAACAAGGGTCTAACCACACGAGAAACAGAACAGCACAGCATAAAAACCATAAAATATTGTCATGCTCGCTGCCATTCATCTGGCGAAGCCCCGCAGCGAACACTCGATGGGACTCGCCCGGCAAAACCCCTAGCGAAGCCAAACAGAAGCAACAGGAAGCATTCGCTGCCCAGTTCTCCTGGCGAAACCTGGCGAAGGGTCGCCCCCATTCGCCCAGCGAATGCACGCGAATTCTGCAGAAAAACTGTTGTTCAGAAACAGCCCCACACTCCGATTTCGTCCGATTAAATCCCACGAAATCCTACACTATACCAGTATAGTACTATCCCACAAGACTACACCGATTATCCTAGTTCATACTCGATAAATCCTCAGTTCTACTCAATTCTCCAACTTCCGGCATTAACTCCGAATTTTACCGGAAACCCCAAAACATCAAACAACCATTCCATAGCACATGCAACGAACTCAAACACAATAATCACAATTACAACAGAAATCAACAACATGCAACAACATAGTTTCATCATTCATCTATGGGGTTTAGGGAATTCCCCGTTCTACCAATTTTTCATGCAATACCGAATTTAACCGATCAATCCCCCCCCCCCCCTCTTACCTCAAATTCGATGCTGATGTTGATGAAGTCTCTCAATCCACACGATAATCCTACAGCCCAGCCTCCTCTTGCTCAAGCTTGCTCTTGCTTCGATCATTTTCTTGCTTCTGCTACGCGTTCTTCCTCTTTTTCCTTCTTCCAAGCGTGTTCTCTTCTTCTCCTCTTTCCAAAATACCAAAGTCACCCCTCATCCCAATAATTCACCTTTTCCAAATAATATATGATTTCTCATAATAATAATAATAATAATAATAATAATAATAATAATAATAATAATAATAATAATAATAATAATAATAATAATAATAATAATAATAATAATAATCCTCTTATTTCCTTTAATTCACAAAATCCACTTAATTTCCAAAATTCTATTATATTTCTCTCATATATTAATATTAGTAATAATAATGATAATAATTAATAATAATATTACATTACTATTAATTATCACATTTTTATCACTGCATACCAATATCATGAGTTCTTGATCCTCCAAGTCATTTCACCAAAACACATCCGTGAGTAAAATAACACTGAAACCAAAAATAATTAAAATGAGCGTCACAAGAGGCACTTCAGGTGTCATAAAGTGGAATTCGTTGGGCGAATAAAGTGTTCGCTGGGCGAACTTGATAGATTTTTAAAGTACTATATATGTACTTTTCACACTTTTTTGGGATCATAACCCTATTTTCACATAGAAACCTATATTTTCTGCATTTCTTCACCAAAGAGTGATATTTTAAAAATAGAATTGGATTCGCATCCAAGATCGATTCTTCAACATGGATGTTCATTCATCTTCTCTCATTACTTGTAAAGAAAGCTACCATGGTTATGGATAGCTAATTTCCCTTGTATCAAAGGTAGAGGTAGTCTACCTTAGCTTTATGTATTTCTTTTGATTGGTCTTGTATGTGAACAAGTGGTGATTAATATATGCTGAATATTTTTATTCTCAATGATCCATTCTTGTTTTGTAAAACTCTAGACATAGATTTTATGGAACTTGACCTAAAATATTCATCTATCGATTTATAGATTGAAGAGATCGACTAATGGTTGATATTTGCTTTATGTTGAACTTAAAGCTTACTATATTGGTTGTTATATGGAGAGATCGTGTAGCGATGAATATGGTATTTCTCACGACACCTCTCTAGACACAGACGGTATTGAGAGAATACGTGATCAAATTAACCGGATCCGAATTCACATGCAAGATTAAAAGAATATGTATTAGTTAGGGTAGATGAAAACTACTTTTTATATACTTTATTAATCAAACAACTTTAGAATTTAAAAGCTTTGCTACTAAATCGTGACAATTTATGAAACAAACATTGAAAACCTTTTTCTTGAAACAGTAAGCTATTGAACAGCAAGCATCCCATATCAAAACAATCCTTGTGGAGACGATAACAAAAACCCCTTTACATTATACATTTCCACAATATTGATCTTAATCGATATAAAATGAGTCTATTTTGTCATTATATCAACAATCACTGAAATAGAATCACATTCATTCACCGTCTTCAAAAAAATTGTCTCGAAATCCATGGAAATGATGTCCCACTTCCACTCTGGAAAACTAAACAGTTGCATCAGACTCAATAGCTTCTGATATTCAATCTTCGACTTCTGGAAAGTCAAACAAGCATAAACAAACTCGGCTACTTCCTTATTCATTCCTGGCCACCAAAACAATTTCTTTAAGTCTTGATACATCTTAGTGGCACCGAAATGAATACTCAACCCACTTCTGTGACCCTCCTCAAGAATAGTCTTCCTAAGCTCGGGTAGATCTGGTACACAAACCCTATCTCTAAACTTCATCATACCATTCTCATCAATTTTGGAGTCACCACCCTTACCTTGATTGATTAACACAAGTCGTTCAACCAATCTCACATCGGCCTTATGGCCCTCTGTGATCTCTTCAAGAATACCACTTGTCAGATTTAACATACCTAGATTCACACTATTAGGAGTCTCTTCACATACCAAACTCATGTATTTGAACTGCTTGATCGATTCTAACTCTCAAACCATTAACGTTAACATATGCAACAAATTTCTACTCAATGCATCGGCTACAACATTAGCTTTACCCGGATGGTAACTCAAACCAAAATCATAATCCTTTAAAAATTTGAGCCATCTTCTCTTCCTCATATTCATTTCCTTCTCATCAAATAAATACTTGAAACTCTTGTGATCACTGAACACTTTGAATCTGGAGCCAAACAGATAACGTCTCCAAATCTTCAACGAAAATACCAAACTCAAAACCATGCGTAGGATAATTCCTTTCATGAACTCTTATCTGTCTAGAAGCGTAAGCCACAACTTGACCATTCTGCATCAACACACCACCAAGACCCACCTTCGACACATCACAACACACAGCAAAGGACTTACTTGGATTCAGAAAAATCAAAATTGGTGCAAACGTCAACTCCTTCTTGAGTTCCTGGAAACTCTCTTCGCAATGCACATCCCAACATAGGCTTGACCTTTCAAGTCAACTGAGTCAAAGGTAACGCTAACTTTGAAAAACCTTCAATGAATTTCCTATAATAACTATCCAACCCAAGAAAACTTCTAATCTCTGTAACATACTTCAGATTCTGCCATTATTACACAACATACATATTCGATGAATCAACCACTATACCATCACTATAAATCACATAGCCAACGAAACTCACTTCTTACAACCAAAACTCGCACTTGGACAACTTCGTGTACAACTGGTTTTCTTTCAATGTATGCAACACAACCCTCAGATGCTCCTTATGTTCTCCATCAGACTTTGAGTATATCAAGATTTTATCGATGAACACAACCATAAACCGATTTAAACATGGATGGAATATTCTATTCATGTACTCCATGAACACTTCAGATGCAGTAGACACTCTAAACGACATCACTGAATACTCGTAATGACCATACTTCGTTCTAAATGCAGTCTTCCAAATATCTTTCAGCTTTACATGAATTTGATGATAATCTGAACGGAGATCAATCTTGTTAAACACATAGGTACCTACCAACTGATCCATCAAATCATCAATCATCGGAAGTGGATAATCAACGCACAAACTTCTTTTCAAGCAGAGTCAATGGGCCTATCCGTTTTTCACTGCACCTTTGGATGTGAATCATATAGTCAATGGGCCTTAGGACCTCAGAGCCCATGCGCCTGGCTGCTGTTTGCACTCCCAATTCACTGTTACACCCCAATTCTATTTTAATTTTTTTGAAATTTAATTATTAATTGATTGATTTAGATTTTATTTTAATTTAATTTGAAGTTGGTTAATTAAAATTTTGATTTTAATAGCATTTAATTTTGAATTAGAATTAAATTTTATATTTGATTAGAAGTAAATTTTGGATTAATTCTTGGTTCTAGTTTCAATTAATTTTTATGCGAGATTTGATTAACTTTTTATTAGGTTTTTTTTTTAATTTTAATCTTAGATTTATGCATTTGGTTTTTTTAGTCTTAACCTTGATTTTAGTTAAATGCTAATTTTGATTAAATTTTAATCATAATGTTGACCTTGGTGATCAAATTGTGAATTCTAGACTAATTCATGGTGATGCTTGTGACTTCTTACCTTGATGATAATTGTAAATATTTCTTGATTCGATCATGATTTTGATGCCCATCCTGACTTCAGGGCCACAATGCATGATAACATCTAGGATTCAGTTTCCCTTAGACCGTCCATGTGTCTTTCTCTTATCTCCCTAATCCGCTTGAAATTCTTAACCTTTGAAAATATCTTCTAAACTAAATTAAAATCACGATTCATCTTGTTTAACACTTCTAAGACTTTTTCTTAATTAAAACAATGAAAGTAGTGTACTCTTGGGGTCTAGCACTCCATGGATCTTTGAACGGTCGCTCTCGAGGCGCACGCCTTGGGTTGTGATCATTTCGATCTTTCATTTCTAAATCACTCAATCCAATTAAAATACCTAAAATGTATAATCAAAATACCATAATCAAAATCAAATATTTTTCCTAATTAAATTACGAAAGAACTGAGTTTTTGGAGTCTCACACTCCATGGATTCTTAAGTGACCGCTCTTGGGGCGCATGCCTTGGGTTTTGGGTTGCTCGACCTTTCGTCCCTAAAATAATTGCCCTAGTTATTTGAATAAGGGAGTTCATTATCCTACAAACATGATTTCGTAATTAAATGAATAAGAACAGTGTTGTTGGAATCTAGCATTCCAGTAATGCCTCGATTAATTAGTTGCGAGGTTGACGCCTCGTTTATCGAATAGTCATCATTCTCCCTTAAAATACCCAACAAATTAAACCTCTTTTTCTTGCTCTCGTGCGATCGAAACCCTAAAACCTATTCAAATCAATTCTTTTTTTCTCAATTAAAAACCCTAATACATTAAGTCATTGCCCTCGTGCGATCCACAACTCAAACTCCTTTTCAAAAAGAACATTGTTTAGTCCTTTCTTTCGTGTATATAAACTAGTGCATCAACCTCCCCTAGAGAGCAGACAAACCAATGTTTAGCAGTTAGAATGCGATCTAAACACTCGTTCGTAAAAGACACCAACCAACCGTAGTCTGTCGAACTATGATTGTTCTGACTTCCTCATTTCACTATGAGGGTACGTAGGTATAGGATTGCGAGATTCTAGCGAGCTACCTTTTTTCTTTTAACCCAAAACCTTCTCCTGTAGTCCCACGAACTACGATGCTATGACTTTTCCATTGCACGAGGGAGTAGGTAGGCACAAGAGCCTCAATCCTTGGCGAGCACTCTAATAGAAAAGCCACTCATTTCCCTTTAGAAGTGAATCCTTAGAAGAAAACAAATAACCTAGCTAACTTTTCTCTCGAATCGAATCAAGAGGTTCCCGCTGAGTACAACGAACATAGAGGGTGCTAATATCTTCCCTCTTGCGTAATCGACTCCCGAACCTAGAATTTGTTTGTGACGACCGTGTTCTTATCTCTTTAAAGGTTTTATCGATATTTTCCTATTCCTTCTTTAGAATGAATAAAGTTTAGTGGCGACTCTGTTCGAACATTTTTTCCGCGTCCATCGCGAGGATCGTATTTTTCGAGGTACGACACTCCCATAGTATGATCTTCCTTATAAATTGTGCTATGATTGCTTAACATAGCGCTAAATTGGTCCCGGCTCGAGAAAGTGATCATCCGATCAATAACCATTAACAACTAACATCAAACTTTTATATTTCCGCTATTTATCTTCTTGCTATTTACTTTTCGCCATTTAACTTTCCGTCATTTATTTCATTGTTCATTCATTTCATGCCTTTATCATTATGTCATATTCATCTTTATTTTTTCATCTCATTAAAAAAAATACAAAACCATGATAAAATGATCAAAACCTCTAATAAACACCTAAGCTTGGACTATGGTCTCTATCCTTAGCATCTTGGAGTTTTGGATTTTGTACTTAAACCCTAACAAAAGAGACTTGGATTGGACTTCTCTATTTTCTTTGTATTAGCTTAGTATACCTCATGCTCACACTTGCACAACATTCATAGCTTACTCTTGGGCTTTCTTACAATGAGACTTATTCGATCAGTTAATTCTAGTTGGTCGTTTAAAAGACTAGCCCACTTTTCTAGTACACTCGTAGTTTATTGTTTGGGTTATGAGTTTATTGTTTATTCTTATCCCCATTCGAAAAATTGTACCCCCATTCCCATGGTGTATAATAATTTTACCGTTTTCTCTTTGTTTGCTAGTTGCTTAGGTTTTCCTTAATGCAAGAATAGAATCAATCACCTCTTTTTAAAAGAAAACAAATAATCTTGATCCAACGTCAAACAATTCTCATAAAAAAATCAAATTCAATAGGATATCCATCATCATCAACCCTTAACCAATTACACTCCATTTTCCATTCACCCATTGTAAGTCGATTGCTTTTGTATCGCCATCAACCTTCCCATTGACAAAAACATTTTCTTAATAAACCAAACAAACCCTTGATCCAACATCAAGTGGCTTTTTCTTAAGCAAATTTAAAACACAATAAGATACGATTAGGTTTGCACGCCACGAGCCTTAAGTGGTGGAGAAGGGCTAAGACTGGAGCTTTCCTACACTCACTCTGAGTATTTTAGACACAAGACGTTTGGCTTGGTGATTTAAAATATTCGCCTCTATCCATAGTCTTTAGTGCAATCCTAATCAAGAACAATATTTTCCAAAATCCTAAAAAAACAACATCAACTCATCAAACTCTTTTTGCGCCTTAGGGTATCACTTCGAAAACCCTTTTTCAAGGTAAAATCAACCAACAAACATTTATTTTTTACTCCGAACTACGAAGTTGTGACTTCCTCATTGCACTATGAGGGTACGTAGGCATGAGGTTTTAAAACCGAGGCGAGCACCCTAATAAAAAAAACATCCATTTTCCTTTAGCAAGTAAACCTTTCGGGCATAGACAACCTAGATGGTTCCCATCGAGTACGATGGATGTACGAGGTGCTAATACATTCCCCTTGCATAACCGACGTTTGAACCCGATATTGGTTACAACGACCATGTCTTATCCTTTTCCCTTTGTTAGTCCATCAACGAACTTTCTTCACGAGGTTGCATTTTCGAGGTACGACAGTTGACCCAAAACTTTATATCGAGAAGCACAAGCAACATGCTAAATACAACAAAAAAACATGTCAAACAAAGTGCGCAACATTCAAGGTTGCCCTGACGAACAAAGGCGATGATGTCAGGACATACAACTTAGCATTGTAAAGATAACAAGACAACCCAAAGTTGTTGTATAAAAAAGTAATAAAAATGGATCCAAATACAAGTATCTAGCCTAAAACAATTTGAATCGTCAAGGTAAAAACTTTTTATAAATATTAAATATTGTTACACCCAGGAATAAAGGCCCGACAAACATTACAAGAAACAAATAATACAAAGCAAAAGAAAGATCATGTTGAAGCATCTAGAGTCGGGGTAACAGGACCACCCTCTTGAGTCACCCTAGGAGCAGACTGAAACAGATCCAATGTCTCTACAAAAATTATGGCGTCGCATAAGAACTTCCTTGCATGTTCCACAACTTTATCACGGACCCCGGGCATAACCTGCAAAGTCCGCTGAAGGGAATCATGGAACCCTGTCCTCATATCGGTCACCTCGTCTTGGAGAGCTTTCAAGGTCTTAACATGAGCCTCATATTCTGAGAAGGGCTTTCTAGTGCTCTTCCACCTGGAGAGCCTTTTCCTTAACAGCATTAGAAGCTTTTTGATATTGATGCTTACCCTCTTTGAGAGCATCCTCCAGCTTAGTCACCCAAGTATCTAGAGTAGAAGGAGAGTTGTGGATTTTTGGCTCCTCTTGTAAAGAGTTTGAAGCTTTAACCTTCTCCTACAGTGTAACAAGCTTCTCTTGGATAGTATAGCACCTCAGTTTCATAGTTTGCATTTCCCTTTTTAAGTTTTTGTTTCATTGGTGGGATTACCTTGGGTCAAGACAGGAGAGACAATAGAGAATATAGAAGCAGCCTTGAACATATTGTGTGTAAGCTCATAGACAAATTCCATATTTTCTCTCTCAGGGAGATTGTGAAAGAAGGATAAATTTAAATTGTAAACAATAATATTAGCCTCCTCAAATGTGTGAGAAAGTTGGGAAGAGAAGACGCCTGACATCTGCATGCAAGTAGTTACCTCCCTAGAAGCACCACCTTCGGTGAATCGAGTTTTTTAGGAGAACCCTCATCTTGGGGGATCATTGATTATCATATTGGACCCTCTTTTTTGAAACTAGAGGTGGGGTTGACTCCTCCACAATTAAAGTGGTTGCAGCATTCATAAGTTTATCTACCTCAGACGTCGGAGTAGAAGTCTTCGTAGCCAGAATAAGATAAGGGACTGGAGCAGGAGAAGTGGTTGTCGGAGAAACGGGATCAGAGTTAGTAGTCTTGGTATTCACTAGAGCAGGAGAAGTGGTTGTCGGAGAAACGGGATCAGAGTTAGTAGTCTTGGTATTCACCGTGTCCTGAATACCTTGAGCATTTGCAAGGTCGTAGAACAACTTCAACTTGTTCACCTTTTACATGATATCTACAAAACACAATCATGCATGTAAAAAAAAAGCACGAGGACTCCACTCTCACCAAATATCTTTTTTCCACTCCTTTTGGTTAATTGCACCTAAAATGGCATGAGTATCAATATGCCTCTTTCTCACCTAGGTAGGGGGTACCATACTAGGGTTGAACCCTTCCTCATAGTCTAGCCCCTTAAACCAAGATTGTATTTCCTCTTTCACTACCAGTTCCACTGAAGAAAGGGAACTTGGCTTGGTGCAGTTGGAATGAGCATCTCAGTTAAAATGGATTTTGGACCAGTATTTCAAATATAAAATTTGGCAAAAGTGAGGAGAATCGACAGAAATGTATCAAAAAATTAGATGGGTTGTGGGTGTGAGGGGTTGTACTAGCAAGAATCGCCATAGTTCATAATAAAGGGGTCGAACTAAGGATTTACATGATGGAAAGATGAATCCTTGATTACAAAAGTTATCTTGATAAGTATCCCTCGGATGGAATAAATCAAAGAATAACCCAAGAGAAGGTTTCCAAGATGTATGCTCGACGCACAACTGAAATACTCTCGTGAATGCCCGAAACTCCGGATGAAGTTGTGAAGGGGTAATTTTTAAATAGTTCATGGCAACCACTTCGAAGTCAGAGAAAGGTAATTATATCCCTATTCATGTGAACAGACACTCATATAATGGAATCATGCAATCACCAAAGAAATTGCATATCCTCTTTTTTGGCCTCACTAGAAAAGTCAGTCATTCTGAGGGATTGTTGGCCACAACTTCATTCATATTTATTGTAGCCTTAGTGCTCAAAATAGATGAATTGCATGTTACTTTTGCATCCACCCAGGCATACTCCGCTGCAACAGGACAAACTCGAAGATTCAAGTGGGCCTGCACATCAGCGTCCATAGGCTCACAAGCATTAACATTTAGGCGAAGTTGAATGTAATCCTTTGCGCGTTCTCTCGTTTGCATGTTGACCTGTATCTGCATCGCATATAAGACGCAATAGGACATAGGGACCTCAGTGCAATTAGCCTCTTCGCCAACATTTGATAAAAAAGACTCTTAACGAGCTAGATGAAGAAGTACCTTCCTCTAAAGAACTCTCAGATAACCTTTTTGAATCAAAGTCATCAAATATATATATGATTTTTGGGTCCAAAGGATTGTGACCAGGATGAGGAAGATGAGAATCATGGGATGCCCTCATTCTCAAGGCAGGCAAAGTTTCACCCTCATAATTTCTCATTAGTTTAACTGTAGTATCACTCATCCTAACCAAACAACAAGAAATGTTGTAGATAAAAGATTGAGTTCAAGATGGTACCTGGTCATCTGAGATTGATGAAGCAAGAGAAATGAAAGAAAGGCAAAGACTTTGAACAAAACACTGGAGATCACTCCTAGTAATACTCCCAAAGAAGAGGGAATGAATATGGTTTTTGGAAAAGTAATAGTAAGTTTGAATACTAAAGGTTAAAAATACATCCAAATATTCAATTCACCCTATTTATAAGCAACAACAACTGAAAGATTCATACAAACTAGAGAAAGAAGTCACGAGATTAATGACTAGATTTTCCCTCGTAGATACACGCCAACTCAAGTGCATTGTAAATTGCATGACACCCTGGTTAGTCACGTCACTGCATGTGTCAGAAAAGAGTTACAAAATGTTTTAATTATGGGACTGCATTTAATGCGTTTGTTCCTCGCTATTTTTCAACTGATTTCAGACGTTTCAGTTCCATTTCATACTAGACAACGTCCAGGAGGCCAGCCAACATCACTAAAGACTTCCCCAACTCCTATAATACCGACAAATTCTTGAGGACAACTGTTCTGAACCGGCCAAAGACCCAAATGACTAAGACCAAATTCATCTCAAATTCACACTTAACCTAAGATATAAAAACCAGTTCACACAAAAAAAAAGGTATATTCTCTGATCTCCACTTTCACTACACTCATTTTAAATCTTAAACTTACTTATGCGTTGGAGTGCTAACCATACAAATCTATTCTACGACGTCATAAAACAAAATCATAATTGATCTGACCTGATCAGAAGGGGATCACGGACTGGCCACACGCTGTTGGACTGCTGTCTGTTCGCCGATGATGAGGAGGGAAAAAAGGGGGGTGTACCTGCAAGATACTCTGATGCCAAAGTAAGGAATTGGGCAGAGTGAGAGCAAAGTACAGAAAGGGCAAGATGTGAATTACCTGACCCTCTTGAGGAAGAGGGTATTTATAGAAAGACCCCAGCGCTGGGCCAACGGTCACTTGCGTCGGGCTGGATTGCCAGGTCCAACCCAGATGACTGCTAGGGCTTACGTGGCGTAGTGAAGACCACGACGTGGTCTTCGCCCTAGTCCAATTGTCCCGACATCCCCGGAAAGTGAGTTTAACCTGCTCTTTCGGAGGTGGGCAGTTGTTTGGTGATGTGTCCCCGCGGAGGAGGGCACGTGGAGAACGTGCGTATGGCACGTTGTCCTCCCCGCGGAGCGGAGCTCGCGAGGTGTATTGTTCTCCCCGCGGAGGGGGCACACGAGGCGTGGAGGAGACACGTTGCCCTGCTCGACGGCATGGGGGTTCATGCCCGAGGAGGGCTAGCCTGTCCGGCGAGGGGAGAGTGCAGAGGGCGTCTTGAGGTATCCCGACCTGCTCGGCGAGAGCAGGCCCTGCCCGTCGAGGGGGTCACGTGCCCAACCATCCTGCTTAAATCCTGTTGGACCTTGGTTGTACATCATTAGGCAGGGCTGCGAGGCGTGTTCGGGCCCAAGCCAGAACAATAATCATTGTTCAAGATCACCAATTAGCTTTAATATAACTAAGTTTTCTGTACTAGCAAAAAAAAAGAAAATATTAACGAAATATAAATTTGAAAAATGGAATACATTAATATTCTCTATAAAAATAGAGTTATAGAAAATATAAAATCTACTTTAATTTTGACAAGCCATGTTTGAAACTCAATAAAGCAAATGACATATGACCGGCGTCCGGCAGGGCGGCGTAGTCCAATTAAAGACTAACATTCGTCATCGTCAACACCTGAACAGTGTCCAGTACTACTACACATAGTGACAACACAGTAAAAAGGTTTGGAAATTGGAAATTAGCTCCATAGCTAGATTTGGATGGTACATTGAGAATCAATTTCATTTTACTTTTTTGAGACAGAGCAGAGCCAGGTGACGGTGATTCTTTTTAGTGGGTCCCCCTCTTCTCTGTTTGTATACGTAAACGGAGATCTTGGTTACAGAAATATTGTACGAATTATTCATTCACTGCTGTCACCTTTTCTTCCATGACGCTCCACCGTATGATATGTGATCCGTTTAGTTTTCTGAGCTCCATTATTTTATTATTAGGCTTGGTTCTCTTTGTATATAAATCTTCAATTTTGTTTTTTACTCCAAAAAATCTTTATTCTTTGTTTATAATAAGAACTCAAAATAATCATGCGATTCATCTCATATATCTTCAATTGGCCCCATAATATGTCACATATTTATATGGATGTAGATCCTAAAGTAGTATGGATATGTTTACTTCACTCAGAATAAAGTATAAATAATAAAGATAATCTTTATTATTGAGTCTGTCTTTTATGACTAATTACTAAATTAATCCAACAACTGGTTCACTTAGTTTGACCAGATAATAGCAATCAAGTCCGGTAAGGCTGTAATGATAAATAAGCTCATAATTGTTATTAGAATATAAGAGTGCGTCATTATTGAATTTCACATCAAAATATACAAACTTTCAACCATAAAATCTCTAAACGTGTATTGTAACGTAAACATTACAAAAGAAAAAAGAAACTTCGTAAGCTCAAAATCACGGATTGAAAAATAATACAAAGAAGTTTACATGACACTTTCCTTTCACCCATAAAGAATTTCATGATGGCCTCGCATTCAAAGGATTAAATACAGAATCAAAGTAGGTGCTTCGTTGCAAGTTGTAAGTCTTCTAGCGCACCTTTACAGCTCAAAACGTGATTCAACATTAATGTGTTTGGAATGTTTTTAGAAATCAATTCTAATGTCCAAACTTGATTCCAATTGAAGCTACAATTGATCCTACTAGGGTGACTTGGTTTCTTCAACAACTAACCTTATTGATTTGTCTTTATTTATTTGACTAAAAATGTTATTTTAACACATGTACCATTTTTTTGTAAGTAAGAAATGTTATGCTTTTTTAGGAGAATAAATGTTGTGACTAAGTACCAACATTACTATGCTATATTGCCATAATTTTTTCTTTTCATAATTTACTCCACCAAAGATAATCCTATATAATCCGTGTAAACCAGATTGTTCAAAGGAGGAAAAATAAATAGGGAAAACTACTCTTTTTCATCCTAACAATGATTAGATCGGTTTGTTTTGGCTTTAAGAAAATAATTTTTTTCTGTTTTCTAAAAGTGAATTTTATAAAACCGTTTTTTAAAATATTATAAATTTTTATTTAATTTTGACTTTTAAAATATTATAAATTTTTATTTAATTTTATAATTTTTTCAAAAAATTTTATCTTAAAAATAATTTTTTTTAAAAAGCTATGTTTTACATTGTCCAATATATATTATTCTGCCATGACAGATAATTAATTTAAAATTTTTCTGTATGATTTGAAATTTTTCTATATGATTTGACAAAATACATTGTCGTCATTAGTTGACAGTGTACATTTACAGTATAAGTGCATTTCCATTTTTTCCATTTAAAATAGCTTCATCCAAGTAATTTTTTAAAATTTTAATATCCAAATTATTTTTTAATAATATAATGAAATATCTCAAATAATATTTTAAGTGTAACTATTTAAACTAAATTTTCATTTAAAGTTTTTATGAAAAATTTCTTTATAAATTTTTTACATAAAATTATGCTATACGATAAAAATTATTTTTAAAAAAAAACAACCGGGCTCATTATTGTTAATTGAAAAACAAACGGGCCCAATATCATATAATTAAAATTGACAACGGAATATATGTCATGCAAAATATAATTCATCCATTAACTTTGATAAATCATGAAGTTATCATGCTACCTCTCGCCTCTGAGTTGGAGAAGCGACAAAAACTATTCAACAGGTTTCTCAAGTTTGCTCCTCAAGGAGCTCTTATTGTAAGGCAATGTCAGCAGCACCCAAACTCTATCCTATCACACAAATACAAAGTTTAAGAAAACGTCCTTAATTGCTATTATCAGGAACAACCTGAGAGAAATGAAGATAAATTCCCTGGTCATTTCATGGTGAACATAATCTGCCAAAATCTCTTCAATCCCTGCATTTATGTGCCAGAATACGAAGAAATTTGCCGCGAGCAGTGAATAGGCGTTTGGGTATACTAAGAGGAGAGGAACAGCTGCAGTAACTTTTAGGAGCTGTTCTCTCTTTGTCTTTAGGCCTTGATTCCTCAATCCACTGTTTCGCTCCTTCCTAAAAATGACAACCAATGGTTAAGGATAAGTGGGTACTAACCGAACATCCAAACCACATATACTAAATGCCAGATCTGATCAAAAAGGGAAACTCGTGGAATTAACAAGTGTAGTGTTTCTCTTTTTGTGGAACAAATTCAAGAAATAAGACCGGCCTGATGCCCCTTTTTGCATCGCATAAACAAAACCAAATATTAAGATGAGCACAGAAAATAAAGCATCTGTAAATATGTATACCTCCATGCATCAAAACTAATTGCCAAGGGATAAATAAAAACCAGCAACAAAAGAACTGAAACAGGCTTACTATCGAAAAAATAGCGGGAAAAAACAAATCTGATCCAAAAGCACAAAAATTGACTTGCATTGGTAACACAATTTCAGGTTGAAGGTAACACAAATTCTATTGTAACACCTAGCTACATAATATTAGCCAAAGGAAGTACATAAAATCAAAGGAATATGCTCCATCCATCAACATGACCACAAAAATAAATTTTAAAAAAATATACAAAAGAATAAGCAATTCAATAAAGCTGTACATCCTATGCTGAAAGCAACCCTAAATGCTGTAAGTTTTAAATTGATCCAGAGCACAATTTAATCCAGAAAAGCCAACCCATGCATCCCCCATCACTTATGCGAAAAGGTATTACAATAACTAGCCAGCACAAGTACAATTTTTAAAATTTCAGCTTCATAGATTCAGTTGGTAAAAGAATTTTAAGATGGATGTGTATCAGCATATGCAAAATTGCTATATGAAGATGTTCCAACAACTTCAGATCACAAGGACAATGCTGAAATTTATTAAAATCCTTAAAGTAATCATTCAAAAGCAGGTTCCTCTGGCAGCCACATCTAGAGTTAAACTCTCACAGACTCGTAAAGAACTGATTAGAGAAGATTTTACCTTTGCACCATCGAGATAAATGGATTTATCTATTTATCTTGTGATGAAGATGACATTTATTTATTTTATGAAAATGGTGGAGGTCTGCGTTTGGATGAGTTAAAGGTACTGGGTGATCAACGGAATGACCAAAGTGATGAAAATAATCTTGAGCTTATAATTAGCAAAAAAATTCATGGAGTTTCATGACTATGATGGAAACTTAGTAGGTTCGAAAAAAGCTTCTTCTCATCAAGTGTTGAGGCTAACATCACTCTTTAGTTGGCAAATACCCGTAAGGAAAATTTGTCTTCAAAGAGGTCATTCTATTAATGCTGGATTGAAAAGGGAGTTCTGCCATGCTTGCATGTGGAATAGCTGATACATTTTGGATAGTAAACGGAATCAAATTGGATGAAGAAGTTATTTCTATTACAACTTTAGGCAATGCAAGGTATTTGTTGATCCACAATTACTTCTTAATTCAAAGGGGTGACGTTGGTTAATCTGTTAGGCAAGGATGTGAAGGTGGTCTATTTAAGGTGGTAAAGGAACTTCAAGGATTAAACAACACTTAATAGTGGCAGAAATTAAGGAAAGGGAATATCATGTGGTGCTTATTTCAGTATTATTCTATCACTTTCTGTGCAGGTATTTTGTGGAGGGAGTTCCTTAGGAAAATTTTAGAGAAGTTGTGGTGGTTCAATTTTGCATTTTCTCCTTGGGTTGTTTTGTCTTAAGGTTTACAACGAGTTTGTAAATCAGATTCATTATCACTTATATTTTGGAGGATACCTTGTCCTCTCTTGTTATTTCCCCTTCTATTTAATAATATATCTCTATTTATAATAGAAATGACAAAAATCATGTACAATCAAACTTTCAAAATTATAGCTAACATGGCTCCTAAAGAATGCTAAAAGAATCAATATAACAATCAAACCCAACAGTACGACAGTGATGCAGAAAAAAAAACAACCAGTTTTACAATCAAATACTTGTCATATTACACCAACTAACCTTATGATGTCATCTCCCGTGGTAGTAGCAACTGTGGCATAACCAGCTACGGTGTTCGGCGGAACCTGCAAGTCATTGATTCACATAAATAAACAAGACTTGAGCATTTATCATTACCAGTACCAAACCAAATGTAGAATGCATGACATTCAGCTCCTAAACACTGTAGGTCATTAAAATGGATAATTAATTACTTAACCAAAGCATACAATATAACTCTTTGAGGTGCTCAATGAATCTGCTTCAGTGAGAAATTATATTCTACTGTTTGTGTTATCTCAATGCAAACCAAGCAGAGTGAACAGTTTGATAGATACATCCCAATAAAATTGATGCGCCAATGAATGTACAAATAGATCAATAAGAAAACATCTGGGTTAACTTGTTAGTATTATCCAAGGAAATTGTTATTAGCCTTAAGTACTACATTAAGTACTCATGTAATTCTATTCATTTGCTTCAATGTGTTTCTCATAAATAGGGAAAGAAAAAAAGTTCTACAGTTGCTTATGAAAAGTTTCCCCACAATATCAAGAGGGGGGCAGATGAAGTTCAATAGCAAGGGACCTCATACTGTGAATACGAGAGACAAGGAGTTGGCTTTAAGTGTCATGCTGTATATTCAAGAGGGACCCACAAACTCTCAACGTGATTTTACCCTATGAAGCACGGCACCCCAAAAACGACACGTACAGTGACACGGTGACACCGATAATGATTTGAAAAAATGAATAAATTAAACGTAATCACGAGTGTCGTGTCTGACACTGACACGGGTTATTTCAGAGGGG